>JAAALK010000283.1:40283805-40610334 GCA_019279435.1 Zizania palustris | reverse complement strand
TTTTGAAAACAACACAAAATATGCTGAGGCCTCAACAACACTAGAGAGAGAAAACAACACAACATCCTAACTTTAGGATTAATATGACATCAGACCTTTTTGCATAACCAAAATTCTGATACATTAGCATCTTCATATGAATCGTTTATCTATGGCGGAAGAAGGACGTTCCATCGAGGAGCTCATCTACGAGTCTCCCGCAAAAACAAATAAAGAGGGTTCATCTGAAGGATCCTCCGATAGCGAATCTTCGTACCACTCTCCGGAGAATGAACATCCAATGGAGCCTAGGAAGAAGAGAACGAGAGAAGACGCCGATGAGGATTACATTCCTGAAGCTCAAGCGGAGGTAATTATTACGTTAGTAACAAGTCAGAGCAGCTTCTAACCGAGGATTACATTCCTGAAGCTCACATTGTCTATCATCGTAGGATCGTCCAAAGCGAGGAAGCAAGCGTCGATTATTCCAAGTCGAGAAAAGAACAACTATTGTCCCAGCTATTGAGTCAGCTGAGCGAACAGATGTTGAGCCCGCTGCCACAACATCGTCTGCAAATGCGAAGAGGAGAGGGAAACGGGAGAAGAACAAGCTACATACAGCTATCTATGAGGTTGAAGAAGTGCATGTTGATGGGGCTCCAAAGAAGCCAAAAGAAATCACTGCGAAGTGGCGTAACGACTGTGGATGTCTCGCCAGGGAGCGATGTAAGATAGTTTGGAAAAATTGGAAGACTGTCCCTGAAGCTACAAAGAACGAATTGTGGCAGCATATAAAAGCGCATTATAAATTCCCGGAAGACCGCTTAGAAGACGCTAAAGCTGCCACATTGAAGACTATCGGGAAGGCTCTCCGTACATTTAGGACTAAACTGAACACACAATACCTTCAGAAAGATGAGTCGCCACTCAACGACTACGGCTTTATAACGCCAAATGAATGGAATGAATTTAAAATGCAGCATTGCTCCGAAGAAGCCAAACAAGAGAGCATAATGTTCAAAGAACTTAATAAGAAGAATAAGTTCCCCCATAAACTTGGGCCAGGTGGATATAAGGCTAAGGAGGATGAGTGGAGTAAAAAGGAGGAGGAGGACCGTGCGGCTGGGTTACCTGAACAGTTTTTAGGTGCTGATCAGCGCACTAAGAGATGGCTCCTAGGTCGAGCTAAAAAAACACCCGAGGGCCAATATATGCTCTCCGACTCACGGACTAGTGAAGTATTCCAGAAAGCACAGGAAATCGCTGAGTTGGAGAAGACTGGAAAGTTCAAGCCCGAGGGATGTAATGACCAGCTTACATCTGCTCTCGGAAACGAGGAACATCGAGGGCGCACCCGAGGTGTCTCTTCTATAGCACCCTGGAAAAATACTTTCAAGAAACAGGAGGGTGCCACATACAAGAAGCGTCAAGCACGCACAGACGACGCCGCAGAGCGCCGTGCAGAGTGGGAGCGACACTTTTTTGAATTTATTAACGAGAATCCAAACATAATGCAGGCTGCAGCTGGACAAATAATTGTGCCAGAGGTACGACTCGACGTACCAAGCAGTGTTGGCTCAGTACAAGACAAATTTCCTGTAAATTATATTAAAGAGGACACACCCTGCAGCCTGCATGTACCGATAGGGCGCAAAGGGCATTCCCAAGAGGCTGCACGAGGCATTGCTATGCCTGGGGATTTATTTCACAATCGGCCTATTCCTGCTGACTATACCAAGGTTCAGGTCAATGAGATCACCAACGACAGATTTATTAATGACCCCTTGGATCTTCCAATGCCTGATGAGGGGATTGAGACAATCGGAGATGCTCTAAATAACTTTGTCCTATGGGCGAGCCGAGATATCAAATTACTGCAGACAAGTTCTCAGAGTAAATCACCTATTGTCTCATCACAATCCCCCGCATATCTTTCATCTCAGGATGTGCAAAATATAGGATCATTATCACCTGTTGATGAGCGTGAAATAGAGGAAAAGGCAGAGGAAGAGCCAGTGCCCAATAAAGTGGCAGAAGTGATAGAATCGAAAGTGACTTCTGATCCTCAAGTGACAAAGCTAGTGCCAGTGCTTGAGCCCACTGATGAGTCCAACACAAATGTGCCAGAGCCAGATCAAATGCCAGTGCTAGTTCCGACTGAGCCTCAAGTGCCAGTTCCGGCTGATCCTCAAGTGCCAGTGCTAGTTGCTGCCGAGCCTGAAAAACAAGATGCATGCCCAAAGCCAGCAATCCACAAGATAACTGTTCAAGCTGGGCAGTGTTCTGCGCTGAAATCTGAAATGCATAAATTTTTTAATACTTTGGGGCAAACACGTTCTATGCCCGAAGCGGCTCCCATAAAGGCTCCAGTACAAAAGCATGCGGGCTCACTTTCTGTTGATAAGAGGACCTACGGAGACGAGGATTATATCGAATACGAACCAGGCAAACCATTATTACCCCAAGGAGTACTTAATTGTATGCCTTGGACGATGAAAACATTTCATGACTGGTACCTCGAAGCGTCTTCGTTAGGTGTAACACAAATAGAACTGACGGTTCCACAAGAAATATTCAACTGCCCAGAGTTTAAGCTTGCACTATTTTTCGACGACTTCCATCGGATGTTTCGTCTGAAGCGAACCGACATCACAAGCATGATGCTCTGGTGCATGTAAGTACTTTATACTTTGTCAATACAAAGAAAAAATAAATAATGTCTTATATTGACTATTGTTTTATAACATATGCAGTTGTAATTCACGCGGTGACGAGTCTAAATTGTATGGGTACCTAAACCCGTCATTAATAAGCCAAAGTGCGCTGAACCCGACACTAAACCAGAATGATAGCAAGTACTGGACTGCGGGTAAGAAAAAATTTCAAAGAAAGATGTTCAATAAAGACGAAGACAAACTTAAGAAGAACAAAAGGAGTTGTGCCGCGTTGTATATTGCGCGGTGCATGTATCAATGGAAGGACAGAGAAATTATATGTGGGGCATATAACTTTAAGTAAGTATACCCACTATATCCACTTAAACACGTTTTATCGATTATGAAACTAACATAATCATATATTACTTCTTTCGATAGTGATCATTGGATTGCACTTCTGATATACCCAAAAAGCTCAAGGGTTTATGTGCTCGACTCGCTCGACAAACCCAAAAAAGAATATCAAGATATATTAAATGTTATTCAGAGTGCACATAGATACTACGTGGAAAAGTTAGGTGGCCCACATGATCCACAGAGGCCGAAAGAAATGCTTATCAGAACCAACTTTCCGGTAATATTATATTTTTAAATTTGTTAATTCAATTGATAAAGCCAAACTATATATCGTTCTAACTTTGTCTATTTTGAAGTGTCACAAACAATCTCTTGGTTCCGTGCATTGTGGCTACTATACTTGTGATTTCTTGAGCAATAACTTAGGAAAGTTTGGGCGGACAGTATCTGAGGATACTAAAGAAGTAAGTTGATTTCTTGTGTGTTAATCTAATATAACTTGCAGCGTATGTACTTATATTTTACGTATGCAGGCGTCAGGTCCATCAACCGTTGCCGAGAAGAGCCAACTCTCTGAATCACAAATGTACGAAATCGTATCAAGGATGTGCCGCTTCACGATGCATGAGATTCTTCATGAGCTTGGAGTATTTTTCGATCCTGAGAGTGAAGTGGCCAAGCATCCAACTTTGTATGATTGGGCCGGAAGAATGAAAAGGCGAACCAATTAAGATATGAGTTAGCCTTCCAAGAAAACATAAACCGCATGAGCATGTATTTGTGAAACAATGAATTGTGTTGATGGTTGGTTATTGCGAAACAAAAACCGGAAGAATGTAAACATTGTGAATTTTTGAAAATTGATGAGATTGATGGTTGTTGTGTTGATGTGTTGTTGTTGTGGATGTGTATGTGGATATGTGGATGTTTTGCTGCTGTGTATGTGGATATGTGGATGTTTTGCTGCTGTGTATGTGGATGGCTGTGTGAAGCATATAATTTCTGTGTTTTGGTTTGTGGGATCACAGCATTCTGTGTTATGGCTTATACACAGCAGTGGCGGGCAGATGAGGTAGCTTGCCCGTTACTGCTGTTGACACAGTGGTGGCGGGCGTGCTGACATCATCTGCCCGCCACTGCCGTTATCAATAGCAGTGGCGGGCAGATGAGGTCAGCGCGCCCGCCACTGCTGTTGACATAGTGGTGGCGGGCGTGCTGACATCATCTGCCCGCCACTGCTATTGATAACGGCAGTGGCGGGCAGATGATGTCAGCACGCCCGCCACTGCTGTTAACACAGCGGTGGCGGGCGCTCTGACCGCCACTGCTAACCAGCGATAGCAGTGGCGTTAGAGCAGTGGCGGACTGGATGCCCGCCACTATAGGTCGATTTTGCCCGCCGCTACAGTGTCGCTTTGTAGTAGTGCAACTATAGCAAAGCATTATCCGTGTATGATAAGCACGGCTAGTCGGCTACCCGTGCAGACAAGCAATCAGTTCAGAACATTACAGTTGGGACTGAAGGACGAGGAATGTGTGCTGTATTGTAGCTTATTCAATTTTAGGCAGCCCATCAACTGTCGTACGATTCCTTTGAGATAGAGATCAAACGCAAAAATGTATTGACACGTGATACCAAATCTCATTAGAACTTTAATTGAGGTGTTGGAGTGAGAATAATATTAGAACGAAATTTCATTAGAACTTTAATTGAGTGTCGAAGCGAGAATAATATTAGAACGAGTAACATTTTAGAAAGTCTTGGAAAAAAACGGAGACCAAACGCAAAAACTTTTCAGCATTGCAAAGAAAAAACCCACATCCACGCGTCGATTGTTCCAGATTGGAGCGTGTACTAATATCTGCCGCCAGATCATGATCTGACGGTCTGTCGGTGCCCGAGACTGATAAAGCGAGTCCCGCAACGCAAGCCTCACGTACCGAACCCGACTCACCCCCTCCGGATCCCGGTTCGCCCCCAATAGCAGCCCAAATCGCCATGGTCGCCGAGCCCTCCCGGCGCTGAGCGCAGCGTGCGCGCCACCGCGGCCGCGCTCCAGGCGCCCAGATCTACGGTCGAGCGGTCCTTCCTGGGCCCGCAGACCCATGGCGAGGCGACTGATGTGCTGGACGGCGCTGCTCCTCGCCATCCTCGCCGCCGCCGAGCCCTACTCCTCCGCCGAGCCAGCCGAGGCTTGCCGGGCGCTTACTTTGGTGGAGGGAATCCTTGGGCATTACGGCACGTGCGCGCCGCTGGATCGCCGGCTCGTCGTCCCGTTCGGTGTCATCGAGGTTAGCTACTGGGATGGCGTGGTAAAAGAACAACATATTTGTTTGGTATGCTTATTAGTTTATAGCATGTCGATGTTTAGAGATTGCATATAATCCTATTACGTGAAGAAATGGAAACTCGCGTAAGGATTGATTACTAATTGTGAATATTTTCGGTCCTGAATTTAGGAAGTTTTCTAGGGTTACATATGGTGGTGTCCTGAGGCTATGTACGAAGCATTGAATCCAAATTCTCCCATTATTTAACTATCCATAATAGTGTTGAAAGAAAGCCACAGTGCAAAATGTGAATATTTGGGTCCAGAATTTAGGAAGGTTTCTAGGGTTACCTATTTGGAATATTTGATGATTTGCCACTTGAAAAAAGTGGCTTCAATTATTTTCCACTCTAGCCCATAGTTATACACTCATGTGATCTCACATGGTCATTCACACGAGTAGCAAATAATCAAACCAAAACTTTTGAGTGGCAAGTTATCAAATCTCCCGCGCTGATAAGTATGTTAATTTACTGCTTGAACCAAAGCAAGGAAAGGCCAATTTTGTATCGGTTTTTATTTTCCTGCTTTGGAGATATGATCACCATGAATTCCATGTTTGTACCATGTACAAATCGCTGCTGAACTAACCAATGGTCTAATTATGAATTGTTTCCAATATAGTTGCATAAACCTGTTTTTCCCATATGAAGCTTGGATGCCAATTGGTTTTTTATTTATAGACAATGCAATGTATAATTGTATATAGAATTGGAAACAGTCGGTATCCTGTTTGTGTCTCACATGTGGAGCAGATCTTTTCACATAAAATATCCGTAGCAGCATAGTTTGGATCTCTTCTTATTCTATTTGCATCAAAGTGATCTCAAATTAATTTGGTATCTATTTCTCTCATTTCCTCTTCTTTTTTCAAAAGTTTCTTTCAATCCACGAGTGCATGGATAATGGATTCTATGTCTGTTGTAGTTCTAGATGCCAACTTGCCAAGCTGACTCTTAATCTTTGGCTTCATAGGGTGATGAGGTTACATTGGTGAAGGCAGTCAATCATCTTCATATGAACAAAGATGATTACATTGCTATACTCTTCTATGCTTCCTGGTGCCCATTCTCCCAAGAATGCAAACCAAATTTTGAGACATTAGCATCCTTATTCCCAACTATTCGGCATTTCACATTTGAAGAATCTGCAATCAGGCCAAGGTATGTATGCCTCTAGAGTATATAAAAATGTGTCTCTTACTGTAATACATACTTGTGGTGAAATGTTTCTTTGATTTTGGGTAATGCAGTATAATATCAAGATATGGGATTCATGGTTTTCCAACACTATTTCTCTTGAATTCCACAATGCGAGTGCGGTATCATGGTCCACGTACTGTTAAATCCCTGGCTACTTTCTACAGTGATGTTTCAGGTGTGCTGATTGTTCCATGTGGACTACCTTTCATTTTTTTGTTAGTTTTGCTTGCGCTTTTATCAAAATCCATCGTTGTATATTGTGTTGTGCATCATTACATGAGCTTGCATTTTCCTAGCTCACATGTGGCTTGAGGTATCTTTGCTCCATATTTTTTCTCCCGTGCTTAGACTTTGGAATTTCTTTTGCTTAAATAATCTTTGGTAGTTGTACCCGTTTATCTAAGTCGTTTTCCAATGGTGAATTTATGTGATGAAGGTATCGATGCCTCAGTGATGTCAACTAGTGGGGAGGCCATGCTACATTCATTAGATGGTATTGAGCTTAAAAAAGACGCCAGACAGGAAAATTGTCCATTCTGGTGGGCACGCTCACCAGAGAAAATACTTCAGCAGGATACTTATCTAGCCCTAGCAACTTCATTTGTTTTCTTGAGGTTGCTGTATCTTCTTTTTCCGAAGATAGGTTCATTTGCCAAACGAGCATGGAGGAGGCATACTCTTTTTCCAAACTTGATGTGTGTGCATGAATATGTCTTGACCTACCTTGAACAAGTTAAACTCTATAGGCTATACCCTTCAAAGCGAGGGAATTTACAGGAAGGGGCAAGGAATGCCACCGCTTGGGCTTCCAAATCATTAGCATCTGTATCAATCGGAGAACCAAGCACTAATGGAAGGACAAACAATACAAATGAGCTAAGATAAAGTGTAACTTTTTTGTCCGCAGGGATATTTGTACAGTAGAATACCAGGATATGAACAATAAGAGTTCATTGTAACTGGCTTTGTCAGTCATCATAACATCCTTAGAATAATGACTTTTACCCAGTTTCCCCTGTTATTTTTCATTTTTATTATAATCTTGCTTGATAGTTACTGCTTAAATTCATATTCTTGGAGGGACGTGTGTTGCAAAATATCTTTGTTGTGAGAACTGTATGGCAGGGTCTCTTTTAATCCCCAATTCCGGATTTCCGGGTCGGTACTGGACGGCAGACGTTAACTGTAACAAAACGGACAAATTCAAAATCCAAATTTGCAGTTCATTTTTTTTTTGTGAACGAACAAAGTGGTTTAGGCTTCCTCCTAGATGGTTTTATCTTATTCATAAGTTCCTGGTATGTTCTAAATAGCTTCTAAAATATGAACTTATTATCTATACTGCTACTACAACAACTTATTATCTATGTAGTACAATAAACATATCATATTACTTCTAGATCTATTTTGTTTAGTAGTTTTGCTTGCACTTTTATCAAAATCCATCGTTGTGTGTTGTGTTATGCATCATTACATGAGCTTGCATTTTCCTAGCTCACTTGTGGCATGAGGTATCTTTGCTCCAGAATTTTTCTCCGGCGCTTGGCTTTGGAATTTCTTTTGCTTAAATAATATTTGGTTGTAGTATCTTTTTATATCTAAAGGATGATATTTTCTTCCTTTAAAGTGTTGTTCATATGTTTGTAATCTTTGCCCATTACACATGGATAGTTCGGGATTTTAGTTTAAAATCCTGAACTACCCGTGTATTGCATGCTTGTAACAAGTCCTAATTGTGAAAATCCCATTGAAAATCAGGAACCAGAACCATTGTCACTGTAGCTAGTGTGTTATTTGTTTCAGTTTTTGGTAGCTAGAAATTCTTAGTAGTTAGTTAATCTGACTTCTGGTAGCTAGAAATTCTTAGTAGTTAGTTAATCTGAGTAGGTGGATAGTTTGAAGGAAAATATGAAGAAACTAGTGTTTTCTAGTTTTTGAATTCTAATTCATATTTTACAGCTATTAATTCTCACAATTTGATTCTAAAATTTGGATTGTTTATTTTAGACTTAGATTCTAAAAATAGTGTAGATGCTTAGAAGCCGAATCAAACTCTAATGTAAGATCGACTAGTTTAGTGGAGGAGAATAAAGATGGCAATGGGTCTATACCTATCGGTTTGACCATCTCAAACCCATACACATTAGAAAAAAATCTCTCCATTGGATAACCTGTATATATATACGATACCATTTCCCCCCAAACCCATACCCATGCAGGTACCATTTCCCCCCCAAACTCATACCCATACAGGTGCCCATACCCATAAATAGTCATCGCTAACAAATAATAATTGTGTATCTATCCTCGCAAAAACATTGTTTCTCCTAATTAGATCGATCACTCATTCAATCATAAGATTAAATTACATATGTAAATAAACTCCCAAACATAAAACCACAATGATATATCCTACAACAATAACATCATTGATTTAAACTCACAAAATTATAGCCTATTGAGTGATGGGTACCCATCGGGTAACGGATATGGATATTAAGAAATCATACCCATATCCGTGTACCTGTTGGGTATTATTTTTTCCCATTAATAGACCTGCGGGTAAATAATTTTATCCGTATATCTACCATAATAAGATAAAAACTCATCAAATTTTGGGTTTCGGATTTCGGATATCCATGCCAGAGGAGAGGGAGAATGCCAACTGAGCCCAAGCCCATGGAGTCGAACAAAATTTAGAGGCCCAACCTAATTTGGATCGCACATTAATTCGATTCCATACGGCCCAGATAATTCTGGAATATCTCCTATCCACGAAGCCCGAAGCCAAGCTCCTCACGAGTCAATCCATGGCCGCCTCCGCGTCGGCGTCGCTTCGCCACCACCTCCTCCTCCGCCGCCCGCGCTTACCCCTCTGCCCCAACCCCACCTTCCGCGCTTCCTCCTTCCCCCGACGCTACCAGAGGCTCTTTGCCTCCGCCCCGTCCTCCTCGGCGGTGGACAATGGCGACACGCCTTCACCGGTGGAGCCGTCCGACGGTGCGTCTGTCGTCGACGTCAATCCGCCGCGCGGCACCAGGGACTTCCCACCGGAGGACATGCGCCTCCGCACCTGGCTCTTCGACCAGTTCAGGGAGGTAAGCGAACGCACAGTTCCGCTTCTAACTCCTCTCTCTCTCTCTCTCTCTCTCTCTCTCTCTCTCTCTCTCTCTCTCTCTCTCAAGTTCTGCTCGCTAATGCTCGTAATTCTGTTTGGAAGCGAAGGTGTCCCGCGTCATGGCGTTTGAGGAGGTGGACTTCCCCGTGCTCGAGTCCGAGGCGCTCTTCATTCGCAAGGCTGGAGAGGAGATCACACAGCAGGTACCAGTATAACACCCCACTTCCCCACCCCACCCATGTCTGCCACTATCACTATCAGATTGAGTCTAATCAACGCTGACCTCTGCAATGCAAAACCACTACTTAGGAGTTTAGCTCTCTTATTTGAAACACAGTTGGAGTTGTGAATTTCTGATTGTACTCATAGTTGTTACGGCGACGCGGCGACGCGTGGCGACCTACCACCTTCACAACATTACAGCGCTTATGGCGCGCGGCGTGGCGTCGCCATAGACACATCAGCGCGGCGAGCAATCAAATATATTAGGATCACTAAGACATGTAAATGCAAAGTTGATAGCAATACTAATGTAGCACAAAAGAGATTTAATGTAGCACAAGAGTCATAGTCTAGGACTTATTACATGAAAGTAGCATTGCAAATGTATCACAAAAGACATTACTTCATGACAATGAGACAATCACAAGTAACCCATTGCAAGTTTATCCAAACTGTTAGAGTCATCTATGTTTTGTCCACCATCTTCAGTAGGATGTGTTGGTTGCTCTCCAAAGTCATCTATGTCATCATCATCTAAAATCAAATTTTCTTCCTCTTCTTCCTCTTCCACCACTCTTGGTGCATGACTTGTAGTTGATGCACGACGACCATAAGTCCTAGGAAAGTGTCGACCTTGAAGCTCACGGGATGCACCAATGGCATCATCAACTTGGTCCCATGTGAGGTCTAAACCATGAACACCTTCAGGATTAGCTGTTGGGTTAACACATTCATTGTTCCAATCAAATTCTTCCACAACTAAAGGTTCAAAGCCTACTCCCACAGTCTCATGACGCTTTTTGAACCTACTACTCATCTTCCGGTTATAAGAAACATAAACCAAATCATTTAATCTTTTATGCTCCAGTCGGTTTCTCTTCTTAGTATGAATCTACAATTGACCATAAAAGGAATCAAAATTAATGAGAGTTGTGCATCCAATTGAATTATGAACTTCAATAATCCACTTACAAATTCAAAAGTGCTCCAATTTTTTTTAGAACCAGAGAAATCCAGTAGGATTTCCCCTATTTCCATTAAAGAAATGACATAACAAGGTTTCTTACATTGCGACAAACTAAAACAGCAGGGTTTTTCTCGCAACGCCCCATAGCGTTACCTACTTATTATAAGAACAAACATCCAGAACAGACAAAACACAGGGACTACCCCATTGCTCCACAGACATAGTCAGTTCAACAAGTCAACAAAATCAACCAAAAGCACGATCAGCAGAGGGACAATTAAAGGCTCAGCATTGATCTTCCCAAGCACCACCCGTTCCGCTTTGCAAAGACCTCAGACACCACCCGTTCTAGCAGACGTACTCCCGTTGTTAGCCTTCTTGCTTTTTCCTCCGAGTTCTGTAAAACAGACCAAGTTGAAATCCAAAAACAGCACGAAGTAACCAATTCTATCGGGTCAGTAACCCTTTTATTACTGAAACAAGATTCATTCCTGAACTTCCACAGTGACCAGAAAAAAGCCGCAATACCAACTCCAACTAACTCTTTGCCATTCTTCTTCAGTTTTCTGAACCACAATTTCCACAGATGATGTACATCATTAAAGGGTCCAATATCAAAGCACACTTTAATCAGTCTCCACATAAATTTGGCAACCACACAATCAAAAAACAAGTGTTGGATGGTCTCAACTTTACAACAGAATTGGCATTGCACCGAGTCTCCTTTCCATCCTCTTTTTTTCAGGTTATCTTTTGTTAAAATCTTCCCTTTTTTAGTTAACCACAAGAAGATCTTGATTTTCAAAGGAATTTTAATGTTCCAAACATCATCAGGACATTTAACAATATTTTGCATTTTCAATGCAGTATAAAAGGACTTAACACTAAACACTCCATTTTTAGACAGAGCCCAAATACACTTATCTTTATTTTCATTTAGAGTAAAAGATCCACAATATTCTTTCACTTTCCTCCAATTCCTCAATTTATTTCCATACAAATCCCTTCTAAAATTCACACTAGTCATATTATCCCTCAAAGCATTTGCCACAGAAATATGTTTAGAAGAAGTGACACCATAGAGATCAGGATATCTGTCTGCCAAAGAAAACATGCCTATCCATTTGTCTTCCCAAAAGAGGGTCCCCTTCCCATTACCCACTTTTTTAACACAAAACTGAAGAAGCTGATGTTTCACTCTATTTAGAGCACCCCAGAATTGGGAGTCCCCAGGTTTGGTTTTGGCATCAGAAAGAGGTCTGTTTTTGAGGTATTTTTTCCTTATAATTTCTTGCCATAATCCATCCTCATTCTCAAGATTCCATAGCCACTTTCCCAGCAATGCCACATTCATACTATCCAGTTCCAAAACCCCCAACCCACCAGCTTCCTTAGGCATACAAATCATAGGCCAATTGATCAGATGGTACTTTTTGATCCCTAGATCTTCTTGCCATAAAAATCTGGCTCTAAAGAAATCAAATTTTTTTCTGACCCCTTTAGGGAGGGTATAAAAAGAAAGCATGTATAAAGGCACACTACTCAGGCAGGCATTCAACAAAATGAGTCTCCCTCCAATATCCAGCAGCTTACCCTTCCAACATCCCATCTTTTTTTCAATCTTATCTTCACAATTTTTCCAGTCTTTATTCAAAATCTTAGTCTTTTTGATAGGCAAGCCCAAGTACTTCAGGGGGAAATCCCCCCTTTTACATGTGAAAATTTGACAGAACTTTTCATTCACTTCTTCAGATATGCCCACACCAAAAACTTCACTTTTGTGAAAATTTATTTTCAGACCAGACATTTGCTCAAAGAGGCAAAAAATGAATTTCAGATTTTTCCCAGTATCTATCCCATCTTGCAGCAAAAAGATCGTGTCATCTGCATATTGTAAAATAGAGATATCCGCAGAAGCCAGACCCCCTCCTAGACCCTTAAGGAAACCCACTTGTACAACCTTATCCACTAGGTAAGACAAAGCATCTACAGCCAAGTCAAAAAGTAGAGGTGACAGAGGATCCCCCTGCCTCAACCCTCTATGAGTCTTGAAATAAGGTCCAACTTGTTCATTTACTTTAATATTAACCTTTCCCCCCATAACAATCCTCATAATCCAATCATTCCACTTGCTAGGGAAGCCCTTAGCTTCCAGCATTTGGAAAAGGAAAGACCAATTTATTTTGTCATATGCCTTTTCAAAATCTATTTTCAAGAGGACACCAGATTTTGTTTTAACATGCAAAGTATTTAAAATTTCATGCAAAATGACCACACCATCTAAAATGTATCTCTTTTTAATAAAAGCAGTCTGATTTTTGGAGATCAAATACCCAATCACTTTTTCTAACCTATGCATTAAAATTTTAGTCACAATTTTGAAGCTGACATTTAACAGGCAGATAGGTCTAAAATTCTTAATTTGATCAGCCTTCTCACACTTCGGGACCAGAGTGACCATTCCACAATTCAATCTATCCACATCATCTTTTCCATTATAAAAGTCCTCAATAATTGCTATCAGATCATCTTTAATAATATCCCAAAAGTTTTTATAAAATTCAATTGGGAAACCATCAGGACCAGGTGATTTGTTACTTTTCATACTGAAAACAGCCTTCTTAATTTCATTTTCAGTGAAAGGTTTGGTCAACTCCTTTTTATCTTCATTTTTCAACTGTACCATACAAACCTCAGAAAGTTTAATATTGATCCTTTCATTTTCTCCAAACAAATCTTTATAAAAGTCAGTAGCATGTCTCATCATCTGATTTTGCTCAGTTATAATGTTGTCCTCCCATTTTAAATGTGCAATCACATTCTTTTTTCTCCTACCATTTGCTTTTGTGTGAAAATATTTAGTATTGTCATGACCCTCCAACAGATCCTTCTCCTTACTTCTTTGTAACCATTTAAGATAGTCCTCTCTCATCAAATTTTCCAATTTGACTTCAAGATTCTTCCTATTAATTCTTTCAAACCAGTTCATACCCCTTAATTCACAATTTTTATCTAACTCCTCTATCTCTCTCAGAATCTCTTCCTTTGATTTTTTATAAAAGCCTTCCCAATTCAAATTCCAACCTTTTAGAGTTTTCCTCAGAGTCATAAGCTTATTTTGCCACCTATCCATATTTGATCCACCTCTGTAATTTTTCCCCCAAACCTTCAAGATAACCTCTTTCAAGTCTGGTCTTAGGAACCAACTATTTTCAAAATAGAACAAGGGGGATTTTTTTATAGTAACACAAGTATCAATAAGAATAGGAGAGTGGTCAGAAAAAATTCTTTCCATAATTGTAGCTTTAGCCAAAGGAAACATCTTATCCCAATCCATATTCATTATACATCTGTCCAATTTTTCAAGAATTGGATCAACTTGACCATTGCTCCAAGTATAAAGCCCACCCCCCATATCTAACTCCTTCAGATTATTTTGTTCAATTATAGCATTGAATAAGAAACTCCATTTATTACAACCACCAGGTCTATTTTTATCCTTATCTCTTCTTAAAATGTTGAAATCACCCCCAAACAAAGTAGGCCCAACACACTTACTACAAATTTGAGAAAATTCAATAAGAAATTCTTCTTTAAGAAAATTTTGGGCAGCACCATAAACAATAACCAGATTCCATTCTTTATGATCAAGTTTATTAACAAGTCTAACCCTAATATAGTAATCACCCTCCTCATGATCCAACATACTCAAAGTGTCATTGTTCATCCCCACCAAAATACCTCCTGATCTGCCATGAGGGGGGGTCCAAACCCAATGGAAATTCCTCCCAGCACTCAGAGATCTGAGTAGACAAGGAGGAAAATCTTTCTTCATTGTTTCTTGTAGCCCAATGAAATCAATTCTATGATGTTTACATACATCATTTAAATGCTTGATTTTCATATGGTTTCCTAAACCCCTAACATTCCAAATCAAACCTTTCATGATTTTCTTTCTCTTTTTTTCTTACAACATCCCCTTTTTGGATTGACCTTAGTAATACTAAGGTTTCC
This sequence comes from Zizania palustris, assembly GCA_019279435.1. NCBI lineage: Eukaryota > Viridiplantae > Streptophyta > Magnoliopsida > Poales > Poaceae > Zizania > Zizania palustris. Next base: position 40,595,488 of record JAAALK010000283.1, on the reverse strand, counting down.
CTTGGTTCTTTTCTTTTGACATTGTTTTTTTATTTGGAGTTTGGACAAGATATTTTCTGTTCTTTCCAAGTCAGAAGAAGAATATTCTGATTCAATCCCAGCTAGCAAAATTTTATGATCATTTCCCACACATCCCTCATTAATTTCCATCACACCAGCATTGTTATGTGCTTTCTTTTCAGCGAGATAGAGAGCAATCCTGGCTTGTTCTAGATTTTTAATCAAATCCAAATTCTGATCAATTTGGTCAATAGAACAACCCAGAGACACCCCCAAAACACTAGCCATTTGATGCAAGGAAATATTACTGTCATGAATAAAGGAGGGTATTTCCGTACCTTTGTCCACAAAGGAGTTTTGAGCTTCTTTCCTTGAAGTGGCCATCTCCAATACTGACTTATCCTCTTTCAATTTTAGCCTTGAGCATCTTCTTCTATCCTCATCCTCTTGTTCCTTTTCTTGCAATGGTTCAACCACACCCACTCTAGCTGCAAAATCCACTGACTCTTGAGACTCTACGTATTCTTCACTATCTGTAATGTGTAGCTTGCCAGTCCCCTCTCCAGAGTTTATCTCCATCCAAGCAGTATTTTCATTTTCATCCTGACAGATGCCAACATCACTTAAATTCCCCACATCCTCCTTTGTATCATTCACCCCAATTATAGCACCTTCTTTTTCAGTCACATTCGGTGATTCTTTTTGCTGTTCAGCAAATTCCTCCATTTGTAACTTTTCAGCTAATTCCTCATCATTCATAGGCTTTATCTCAGGGTTTTTTTTTCAGTACCAATGAGAATGGAACTTTCAGGGATCACAGGATCCATAGATAAATCATCACCTTTCCCTCTTGTTCCATAAACCATCTTTCCCAGGTTTCTTTTCTTAGCATACAGATTTTCATGAGATACTGCCCCAACTGCATCACTACTTTCCAGCACCCTTTTCCCCTTTTCTTTCCCTTGGAACCATCCCACCTCCACCACTTCATCCAGTTCATAAGTCACATTATATAACATCAAATTAGGTGTAGTGAGTACCAAGGACAGGGGTAAGGCAAAAGTATCTAACATTCCAACTTTAATTCTGATAACATCTTTCACTCTAACAGCCTCCATATCAATATCCAGCACCACCCCAACATTAGACCCCACCTCACATATAGCATGGTAGTTTTTCATAGAGTCAGGTATACCCTTAACCCTAATCCAAACTACATGTAACTTTCCAGCTGCCAAGGCTTCTTGAGTCCAAGGCCTCACTTTAACCCTTACATTGGTCCCCTTGAGGGTAAATTCCTCAAAGTTTGAAATCTCTTCCAATCTCAGTTTATTAGGGAACCTCACTTGAAAAGTTTTGTTATCCATATTCTTTGCCCTCCAGACCCAATTCCATTTAAACTGATTAAAGAAACCCTCCTCCATTTGTTTTTCAGATAAAGATTTTCCTTCCTCAACAAAAACAATGGCAAGGGGATTGACATGCTCCTTGTTGGACACATCTCTAGCATTTTGAATTAAAAGACACCCCAAACCCTCAGCAGCATTACCCACAATTTTCGCAACAGGCTTCGGCTGTTTCTCCAGAAAACAGTCAACTGTCTTATGAGAGTACTTTCCACAAATCACACAATACACGACCACTTTGCAATCTTTGCTAAGATGTCCCCCAGTTTTACATTTGTTGCAGAACATTTTCACCCCCCCATCTGGTTTATTCTCTTCAACAACTCCAGATTTAACCTCTACAGAAACATCAGAGAGCACATTCCCTTTTTCCCTCGAACCTTCTGCCTCCGAACTTCTATTCCCAACATTATCCCAATTAGCCATAGGATTAGGAACATCACCTTGCAGATTCACCACTTCTTTCCCAGATTCCACCATTTTCTTTGCATCCACCACCGGAGCAGGTTGTTGCACAGGGCGAAAATTCCCTTGAGGCACTCCTCTCCCCCTCGCCCTCCCAAGTATTGGAAGCGCGTTGAGGTGGACGAGGCCTCCACGGACGATTCCCCCAATCCGCCATGGATTTGGCAGCAAGAACCTGAGAGAAGGTTCGCTCCCCAACCAGAGACCTCTTCGGTTGCTCTCCCCCAACCCCAAGCCTCGGCCAATCTGCTGCCCAGTCTCCCTTCACCGATGAGCGAAGGTGAGCAAATTTTGACGAAATATGTGGAAGCACCAGAGGTGAGTCGCCGGCTAGAAGTGCTCCGCCGCTAGGGTTTGCAACCTCTGGGGGCGGATGAAACCCCTCGGCCCCTGGCTTGGAATGATCGAGCCTGAGGGCACCTTTCTCCTGATCAATGTCCACTGGCCACCCGTACCAACTTCCCCTTCTATGGGCCAGCACATCTTTGGAGGCTTCACCCATTAGCAGACCGCTTTCCCCGCAAGCCCGGTTGCCATCCGCACTCACGCAAAGAGGCCTCCAAGACGAGAGCGGCCCAGGAGCGGGCCACGCCACCGCCGCTCGCGATCCTTTCCCAGCGTCCGGCGTAGCGCGGGGAGCGCGAGCTCCTTGCAGCGGACGCCGCGCGTGCGCGCGCGTCGTTGGCGAGCCGAACATGTTTTTCTAGTGATGATTCATTATTTTGTTGTTTATACAAAAGTGCTCCAATTACGCTCACAACCGGATGATGAAGCACAAAGACTAACAATACGCTTTGCAAATCTTTGCAAGTCAATAGACCGACCTCCAAAGGTACGCCACCAATCAACTAAATGGTAATAGACAATATATTAGGATTCAAGTCGGTAACATAACACAAAATACTTAAGTTTTAAGCACTTACGAGGGCTTTTTTCATTAATGGTGTCCACGGCCAAGCTATTCTTAAAGATAGGTCCACTTTGAGCTTCGTAACTCTCAGATTGTGTACAAATCTTTCTTTTAAGGACATCATCATGCACCATCCGTGCAAGCACATCATTGAAACAACCCCTTAGAAGTTGAAGAAGTTCATCATTCTCTTTGTCAATGCAGCACTACACATACTTTGGCCCTGTTTTGATAAACTATAAATTTGTCGATTCTGTTATAATAGATCAGAAGGAATCTAACTTCATATGCTCTTCTCTTTTGTTTTGCCTCTTATGTCGATGTTCTAGTTCTGATTACAGATCTATTATTCAAATGTTAGTTACAAAACATCGTGCTCTTGCTTCTGTAGCTTTATAACTTCGAGGATAAAGGAGGACGTCGTGTTGTTCTGAGGCCTGAAATCACCCCTTCCCTGGCACGCCTGGTGATAAAGCAAGGGTATGCCTTTTCCAGCTGATTTTTTGTCGCATGCTTGGCTTGTACTTTTGACAAATATAAATAGCATTTCCATTCATTTATGTTGAATGACAACCTCATATTTTCCATATTATGAGTTTGTTCTTCAGAATGTGATTTTTCGCTTACCTTTTTTCTGTCTAGAAAATCAGTCTCCCTTCCACTGAAATGGTTTACTATAGGACAGTGCTGGCGATATGAGCGTATGACAAGAGGAAGACGGCGTGAGCATTATCAATGGAACATGGATATTTTTGGCATTCCCAAAGTTCGAGTATGTTCATTCTAATGAGATTCATATTGTCCTTGGATTCAAGATGCTGCTACATTACACTGCAGCACCTCATGTGTTTTGAATTGATTCTGAATTGGCTTCTCATTGATAAAAATCAGGCAGAGTCTGAGCTTCTTCAAGCTATTATTATCTTATTTGAACGTCTTGGGATTACATCATCCGATGTGGGGATCAGAGTGTCCAGTCGAAAGGTACCTTTCATCACCCTGTGTCTATGTGGTTCACCTTTTCCATTCTCCAAAAAAAACGAGAGAATTGAGAATTTGTCACTTTCAAGAAGTGGCATCACATTTTTGCCATCTAGACCCACTTTCATTGACTCAGATAATCCTATATGTCAGTCTCAAAAGTGACATTATAATCAAAGTACACATCTTGAGAGTGACAAATTATCAATTTTTTCATGCTAATATGGTGTCAGTATTTCATTTGTCGCTGTTGACACCTAAAGTTACTGTCAGCTGATGTGGTACATATCATGTTACTTCATGATCAAGAAGATATGAACATATATCACATATTTTTCATAAGTTATGTCACAAGGAGCTGGAACACTGTTGGGACCTAAATTGTGCAGTGGCTGCCACTTGATAACTGCTTCGTGCATGCCACTGCTAATGTTTATTAACATCTCTACTTTGTGGCTGACTATTCTTTGTTTTGTTCAGGTTCTTCAGGCTGTGTTGAATATGTATTCCATACCAGAGCATCTGTTTACTGAAGTTTGTGTTATTGTTGATAAAGTATGGTCAGATTCTACTAACAACTTTCCACCCTTTCCATCATGAAATTTGATTATTGTACCCGATGTCCTGTTGCATTTTGTTTGAAGGTTAGCAGCTGGCAAAATGTGGCAATTAATAACTAACAACATCTAGCAAATGGAACTAGGAGAATTAGAAGTTTAGTGTATATTTTTTGTTTCATTGCACATTGATTGTGGACTCTGAATCTCTGATCACATGACCAATGTTAACTGGCATTTTCTCTTTTCACCCCTGAAAGTTTGTTTAGTGAACTATGAGGTGTGCACACCAACAGTCTCAAGTAAGGTACTTATGGTCCAGGATAATGTTTTGATTTATAGGCATACTCCATGCCAAATGTGAACTCACATCATAATTGAAAATGGATTCATATTCATTGTTTTCATCACTCAGTAATAAGCATGTTAAGATCTTGATATAAGTGAACTGCAATTTTTCTTCTTAGCGATTCAGTCCAGGTGCAGATTTAAGGTTTAAATTAATCAATTCAACACTTTTATGAGTTGGTAGTTGGTAGCAAGAGAAGCTCTCACGCAGGTCGCTTCTCAAAGCTTGTTTCTCATGCAAATGGACAGTCATGCGAGTTGATGAAATGTTATGCCTCGTCTACCACACCCTGCGCAAGGGACCTTGTAATCAGTTTTTACACAATTCCAGTTGTATTATCCATTGATTGTAATGTGCTACAGACCATCATTACTTGTGTTACATGGATACACTTTTGTAGTTTTGTAGCAATCAGATGAGGAAAATTCCTTAGATGAACATACATGCATTAATATAATCTTTTGTTGATGTCTTCCTGTTGGTATTGTATCTATATCTTACATATAGTTTACCATTAAACAGCTGGGAAAACTGACTAGAGAAGAAATTGAGAAGGAGCTGATCTCAACTGGGTTGTCATCTGAAGCTGTACAGGGTATCATTGAGGTGCTCTCTCTCAAGTCACTACCCAAGCTTGAAGGTTTTCTCCTAACTTCAGTGTTCATTCTTGTTCATGGTCTATAATTCATCAGGGGACTATGGCAAGATGAATAAGCTTTCACCAGATTATCGCATTAGATATATGTGCTGAGTTAGAAATCATATCTCTCTGAATCAGCATTCAGCAATGATGGTTATGTGGTATTGTGGTTTTCTTGGGTATTTATGTTAAATACTTAAATTTACAGTTGCTCTGACAATTTCAACTAATATTATCCTCATTTACATATCATTACAAGAAACTTTAATCTTTGCGTATTTTGGTGAATGCGATCTATGTTCACGTTCAATTTTGGAACTCATGCAGAGGTGCTAGGTTCTGATGTTGAAGCTGTTGCTGACTTGAAGAAGTTATTCTCATTTGCTGAGCAATATGGTTACGCTGATTGGATTTGTTTTGATGCATCTGTTGTTCGTGGTCTCGCATACTACACAGGGATTGTTTTTGAGGTTGGTATTGATGCATTTTCTTATGTTAAATAAATCAAGTATTTCTTATTCAATAATTTGCAGGGCAAATAATAAAGTAATAAGTAGATGAACAACTATTTATGAAATTATATGAGATGCATTTTTCATTTGAGAAAAGATGCAGTACCCTTCAGGATTTCATTGTCAACCAACAATATTTCCTAACAAGTATGCAGACTTAAAGCTACGAGCTACTAAAATATTTTTGTGATATTATGTGCATAATTCTTATTATTTTTGTTCTGCAAATTATCTACTGTAAATTCTTCCTCAGCATCTCACAGGCGCTCATATTTCTGTTAGAGTGTTAGTTTGCTCCTCATTATGATTATTCCCAGAATCATATTTCTGTTTGTTTTTGCTCGTCAAATTATACATAGAGTGCTTGAGCTAGATGTCGATGTTACAATATGAGACTATGAGTATCATTGTCATGACTCCTGATCATGTTGTTAGTTCTGTAGACAAGAGGATATCTGGGTTCTTTAGGCTTGCTTTGGGCATTTTATTTTTTACATGAATACTTGGTGCATCCTGTACCATACTTTTTCTTGCTACCGACTATTGTTCAAACTATACTGTTCTTTTTATGTAGGCTTTTGATAGAGAAGGAAAACTAAGAGCAATTTGTGGAGGTGGAAGGTACGATAGGTTACTTTCAACATTTGGGAGTGAAGATATACCAGCCTGTGGCTTTGGATTTGGAGATGCCGTTATAGTGGAAGTATGATTTTTTTTCATCCCTATCCCTTATAATATTTCTTAAAGATATAAACAACTCCAGCTAATATGAAGTAGAAAACAAGAACATATCAGATTATGGCATTATGCATTGTAGTGTGTCCCATGGTAGTACTAGGAACATTAATTCTTGTGAAAAGCTTATCACTGTTTGTTCCATTGTGAATTTACGTTACCATTTCAGAGGCACTAAACATCAACACTATAATTTGTATCCTGGCAGCTGCTGAAAGAAAAGGGTTTGTTACCTGATCTCTCGCGCCAAATAGATGACATTGTGTTCCCATTGGATGAGGAGCTTCAAGGGCCAGCATCTACTGTTGCTTCCTCTCTGAGGAAGAAAGGCAGAAGCGTAGACCTTGTAGAAGACAAGCGTCTTAAATGGTATACCTTCTATTGAATTTTCTTGGAGTTGTACATGGTTTTATCCAAGTTTCTAAATTTTGATGCATTTAACTACTACTACCAGGGTATTTAAGCATGCCGAGAGGATAAATGCCAGTAGGCTGATTTTGGTCGGAAAATCTGAGTGGGAGCGAGGTATGGTTAGAGTAAAGGTACTATCAACCAGAGAGGAATTTGAGGTCAAGGCTGGCGAACTACAGTAAGCGAATTTGAAGGGTTTTTTGCTTCAAATCCAAGCCCTTTTTACCATCTTAATCCGCTACAATTATGTCGAAACATTATGGTTCCTGTCATTCACATAGAGAGGTACAATTGTTGGTAGCCGATTACTTGGCTGATAGAATCCCTTTATTGCATACACACTTGCTATTGAGTTCAGGACTAACTCGCAGAATACACAATTCTACCATGCGATGCCTATCCCTCGGAACCTTTCATTTTTTGCACTGTACATACGCACAAGTGACTCGATCAATCTATCACACTTCAGTGAGCACCGCGTTTCTCCACATCACTCCATGCCCGCTTACTCCCGGCCGCTGGTGTTTCGTAAGTACTACAGGTTCGACCTTCGCCGCTGGTGTGACAGATCGTCGAAACGATGCACCGTACTCATAAAAAGGCTTTTGCCAAGCCAAAAACTCTCTCCATAGTTCATACTGTCGTACAAGACACGACATCCTTATGACAAGTTGTCGTACTACATATACAACCTTCAGATTAGTTGAAATGTTTATTGCTTCAGCACATGGCCAAAATATACGAGTGACAGGAACAATTTAAGCACTAACATGCCAAAATTTTCTCGATATCGTGACAATGCAGCATTGTGGCATTCACATGCAGTCAAGTGTTCAGAGGCTCAGAAAATAGCTCAAATACAGAAAAGGGCTTCGTCACTTAGAAGTAGATCAAAATTGCTTGAACCAGGCGCGCCTCTCAATTAAAATGTTGGACCTGCTCAAATCACCTTAGTTTATTCTGCAGCCTTCTCTCTCCTGAAAGTCCTGCTTTGTTCCGTGGCTCCAAAGATAAAGCATGCCTAAAATCTGGACAAGCAATGGGGTGATTAGCTCTTTGAGAAGGTACTTATCTTAAAAGCATTCGAAAGGCAATTGAGTACAAAACACGGTATCATCGTATAACATCAAGCTCTGCTGGTAACTGTTTGATAGCTCATCTAAAAATACACTAGGCTCTTTCCTCAAGAAGAACCAATCAACTTTTTATGCGAGCAGCCTCGCCTACCATCTTCTGATCAGAAGCAGATGAAAGTGAAGGCATATATTAGCATTTGACATATTCCCTCTTTTGCATTTGACTGACAATCTGGTGGCAGTTTCCAATTTCCCATCACATACCTGGTACTGAAAGCAGGATGAGACCATGCAGAAGAGGGAGATTGTCCAACCAGAAGCAAAAGATTTTGTTTTTATATATTTCTAAATGCTAATTACACAGCGATTTATCCATGGCTTATTTCCAGATGCAAGTAACTGGACTATCAATGGTTGTTTATTTCATCTTTTTTACTTGCAAATCATTCCGTCCCGAAACGGTTACTTTTAGCATTCAAAATTTGCCCCAAAATATAGCTACTTCTCCACAGTCCACATACTCCCCCATCTCAACCAATCACAACCATCACTCATTTAACGTCTTCACCCACTTCCTCATCTCAACCAATCACAATCATCCCTCATTTAATTTCACCCTATTCCTTGATCCCTCCAAAAAAAAGTCTAAAGGTAACTTATATTTTGGGACAGAGGTAATAGTACTATGTAATGTCAAGCTAGAAAATGCCACACCTTGAAGAGCTTCTTGGTAATTCAAAACAACTTCTCTTGCGATACCTCGTCGTAGATATGCTTTAACATTCTGAGAAAACAATGAGAAATAAATGAGTGAGGACTTTTATGTTACAATTATAGAACAAGAATATAATGATACCCAATTATGTGGAACTATCCAATCAATCTTGAGAACGTTATGTCCTTTTTTAGACAGCTATGGACATGTATAGTGTATACTACCTGCCCTGTTCATTAGGCATTAATCAGCATCCACTACATTTAGTTCAGGAGTTAATTTGAACAGGGAAACTAATCTGGATGATAATTTAATGATGTTGTTGTACTTGATGGAGAGATGTATACTTGCATATGTAACCTAAGTTCCTTTTCTAGAAGGCAGTATAATAAATTTTGCATTGGTTTAACTTATATCTTCTGTGTTTTGGTATCTCGGTGTACAAGTCATAGGTCAAACTTATATCGCCCCATGTGGGGACCGAACAATCCATCTGATACCACATATATTAAGTGATAGTACAAACAAACAAATTATGAATAGGGGTATATTATCATTTATCCGCAGAAAGAAAAGAAAAGAAAATACAGGCAATCAAATGTTGAGATTGGACTTTCAACATACCAGAACCTAAATAATAATCATTATGCAGAAAAGCATAGCCAATAAGTAAGAATTAGACTGCACATTAAAGAAACCATCTATACTTGTGCAAAAGGAAACGTGGGAATTTTACACCTACAACTGAGGAACAAAAGAGAGATGGGAGGAATGCCAACAATAGGAAGCCTTAAAAAACTGAAAAAAATCCCTTACTCCCTTACTTTTTTATCCAACAGTAAGGCCTGGTCACAATCTGCTTCAGCTTGCTTATAACTGCACAAGATTAAAAAGGTCTAACAAGTGCTAATTTCAGATGAACATAAGGCAATAAAAATGAATGATAGCAAGTGTACCGCCCAAGTTCCAGATATGCAGCTGCTCTATTGCAGTAATATGTTGCATTTGTGTCATTCAGTTTGATGGCCTTAGAATAAAATTCAACTGCCTTGGGCCAATGTCTTACTTTGAAAGCATTGTTTCCCTGTCAAGGGAACTCATATTTCAATCATAGATTGTGCAAATTTTGAACAAGTTGGATGCTGACAAAACATGTGCAGTTGTGACATGAAATTAATTCCTTGAACCTGATGGCAACTCAAAAAACCTAGCCTAACTACTGATACTGACATGCTTCTAATTTTACCTTGCATGTGTGTACACTAACTTGGCCTAGTACTCTAGTGTAAGTATTTGTACTTATATAACGTCTTAATTCTACAAACTAGAACCATCATGCCCCACAGGGAAACTTCTGCAAGACTTATGGTACACATAGCAAGAAAATATTTGACACTTGCTCCCATAGTTCCCAAATAAGCGATTGTAGATTTGGGGTAGAAATATTACGCATGACCTAAGATGACCTCCTCAATACTATTTATTTATACAAATCTCTATCAATATAGATAATTGTTGCCTCCATTAATATAAAAATATAATTTGAGAGTGTCACAGTCTTTTATTAAAGATAGAAAGACTTGCGCAGTTAGGAATAAATATAGTCACAAATTTGCAATTAAGCAGGCCAATATTCATCAAAAAAAGGGTCAATATTTATCGAAAAGAAATAAAACCTTGTCTTTCAACAACTCTGCTGCATCAACATCAGCATCATTGTTGATTACTGGTGCGATTACCAACTTGGATACCAAAACCACTTGTTCTTTGATGGAAGAATACATGTGCATGACATTACGGAGAAGGAATTTGTCTGATCCATGTGCTGCTACAAATGAAAGAGATATAGGATGATCATTGTGACTTCCTAAGGGAATCACAGCCTGCAAAAGTGAAAAGAGTCAAACCCGCTTTAAGATTTTTCTAGCCAGAGGAAAAGAACACTGCCTGAAAGCAACCATTTAAACTACCTGACAACAGCCTGAGAGTGCAGCAATGCCTACAAATGCACACACTCTATCTTCAAACCCAGGTGATAGTCTCTGCTTTGAGTTTCTCTTCAATGGATATCCAGCCGTGGTTGGCAGAACTAAAATTCCAGTATCCTATATGGTCAGATGTGAAAGAAAAAGTTAAGAAAAACCTCAACTTTAAGCCAATGGTATATACTTTTGGCAAGAAAACTTGATTTTGATTTGCTATGAATTATTAGCTTATGGTATTGGTGATACAGTTGGTGATACATGGCATCTCATGCAATCGTTTTATCATTTGATGAGATGGATATAATAGGACTAAATCAGTGATATGTTCCATAGTGTCCTCTTCCAATATAACTTAGGGTAAATGCAACAGGATGCATTATCAATTATTTTATGCAGAATCAAGTTGTCCTTGCAGGAACATTTGGTTGTCCAGAAAACCAAACAATTCAGTGAATTCACCATCTAGTCTTGCTGATAACTGAATTATGAACCATGTGACTAAGTAATTGATAAACCTCTAGAAAAGAAACCTTAGCTACTAGTAGTTAAATAGACAGAACTAGGAAAAAAGTCAGATGGAAGAATACCTTTAAAAGATTCTTGAGTGCAGCTCGCAATTCATTTCGTACAATGTACAAAGATTTGATGTTATCACTTGTGAAATTCACAGCTTGTAGCACACGAGTAGAGATATCAAGACCAAGCTTGGGTTTTACAGTATTAATCCAATCCTCGTGGTTTATCTTAAATTCATATCTGAAATGTTAATGAAATATAAGTTCAGTGTTTCACGGCACTCACAGGTGCATGTTAAACTATAATTAAATGAGAAAAAATTCCACTACCAAATTAACACCAAAAAGAAAACAAAGCTGATTTTACTTTCATTAAATCATAGATCATAAGTCGTGCAATAATAAAAACAACAAGCAAAATCAACTTCTTGGAAGTGACCAATTATGCCATGTATGCAAAAGGTAACAATAATCCACTCAAGTACTCAACAAAGAAAATTTTGACGTTAGTCCCTCAAAGTCAATCATCTGCATGTAATTTTCCCACTTCCCACTGGTAGATAGCAATCTGCAAGCAAGAAAATCAGAGACTTCACAAGAAACTTACAAACACTATTGTTCTTAGTTCTTACAAGGACCTAGCAGCTAACACTTCAATTCATAATGTACAAATTTAAGTATTTAAGATTTAACTACCTGACAAAGTGCCCCCAAACCTGCTACAGTGCTTGTCTTGACTTAATATGCAGCCTTTGGTGGTGCTTGTTTCTCCTTTTCCTAAAAAGGAGCCCGACTTCTTTGCAACGAAAAATTATTTTAGGATAAAACTTTTCTATCCATAACGGTCCTAAAGACAACTTCCAAAAAAAATGACGAGAAAAAACCTTAATATAATCTTCAAAATTAGGTTCTAAAATTCAAATCTAGCTACCACTTTTAGGGGAAGGGGAACAAACACCCCCAAAGGAGCATTTCTATGATTCTATCATATAAACCTAGTCAATAGTATTCCAAAGAATGCAAAGCTGACTCTTTGCATGCAAGTTTAGGCCACAAAAGCAGGTAAAAGGTGAAACAGGAAAATTAGATCAGTTGTTCAAATAATAATTTCTGCTGGCATTAACTGTCATGGATATTGGGCCACCCATGTTATTAACAGACAGAGACATCACTGGTATAACTCAAAATTCTACTCCCTCCATTAACTTTTAAATGATGTCATTGACTTTTATCACAAACTTTGACCATTCTGTTAGACAGCTATCTTCTAGATAGGACTAGACTCTTCTAGATGAATGTAGAACATGTCTAGCTGTCAGTTTTCTGTTAGAAACTACAGCTGGACATATGATTATGTTACATTCTGTTATGGCCAAAGTGCCCCTCTATAAATGTAACGCCCTAGTTCCCTTTTCCAATTAATAAACACAGAATCATTCCACCATTACTTTCTTACACATTCATCTTATTCAAAAAATTTATGAAAATATGCAAAAATATAAGTTATACTTGAAATAACTTCAATAATAAAACAAATAATAACAAAATAAATGATATTTCAAAAAGTTTTTTGAATAAGACAAATGGTCAAAATTTGTGATAAAAGTCAACGGCGTCATTTAAAAGTTAATGGAAGTAGTAATAATTAATACTTTCAGGTTTCAGCCTTCAAGGTCCTTGCTTATACATGTTTGAGCCAGAAGAAAACAATTCATTGTTCCACTATTTCTAATTGAAGCAAAGCAGCATTCAAAACTGACCTCTGTAATAATAGCATAACTGTTGAGACTGCTTTCAAGGCTGACATTCCTTCTTGCATCCCCGTAGTAGGTTCACAAAAATCCTTCAGGCTAGGTACATGCGAATTGATATACTGACCAATATTGATGTGCTTAGGTGGCAGATCTGTAAGTAGATTGTGGAGTTGAATGCAGCGCATCTGAGTGTAGAACAAACAAATCTAACCCAGATGAATTCAAGTAGATGAGAAATCAGTAAGCTTACATCCTGGTAATGCCTGGATAGCATTTTCTATGACATTTACTGTTTTCTGGTTAGGGACCTGCAGCAACTGAAAGCAATCATCTGCAAAAAATAACTGCCTTGTTTGTGTAAGCCCACCTGTAGCAGCCGGCAAAAGAACATCTCCAACACAATGCAAAACACGTGGATCCCGTGCAAACCATCCTAACAAGGTTCAGAAAACCAGTGAGATTAGATACAATATTACAATCTATACCAATTCCCCATAAAATGATTATTTAGCCACTTGGCAGTGGTCAAAGCCTCAAAGGGCTCTTAATTCTGAGTGGAAGTTAATCTTTTATCTACTATAGTATTATGTAAAGGAAAGGACTGAATCAAAGGACCACTTCTGTCTGTTGAAAAATATACAAACATGCATGCAGTCTCAGAAGATCTTTGTTTGTACGGTAGCATGTAATACGTATGGCAAGATAGCTTGCTGTGACTGACTGATTGCAAGAGCTCCAGTTGTTTTTTTTATCAAAACATTACTTCATTTGTGTTTAGCAATCTAATAACACGCAGTCCTGCACACTGCTTTTTAAAGCATTACTTTGTTTTTGTGTGAAGATAGAGATGAATTTGACTTATGTTGTCACATAGTCACATGGCCTCCAGCAAACATGCACATGCATACAATACAAGGCAAAATTTGTGCCATAGAAGTATGGAAACGATTCACAATAAGTTCTAAAATCTCTCTAAATGAAAATTACTGATGAGGGCAAGATGATACCAATCGTGTCTAAACTTTGAGAGTTTGCAATGGTCCCAAGGGTCGATACAACCCCATGAGAGGACTTGAAACAAAGTACACCACAGAAAGATGCAGGAATTCTTACGTCACCCGTTGTATCAGTACCTAAAAGAGTACCAGGGCTTAAAAGGTCAGAAATAGCAGACAAGACAAGGCATTAAAATGTAAGGAAATTGTAAAGAGGAAAAGAATAATAACCAAGCTCGGTTTGAATCATGGACTTTACATGCGAAAAGATAAAAGTAATTAGGTTTAAACAGGGCATTACAATGTAGCATGCATGACAAACCCACTCATGGAAAATCAAGTAGCATAACGTATGAAAGACAACAGACTGAAGGCTAAAATGACGATCACAAAGATAAATGGGCTTATCCAACATTAGTAATGATAACAAGCACTGTCAAGCAGATATGCTTTTGAATTTTGATATACCATCACATAGACAACATTCTGGACAGGAATTACAAATATAAGAGTCGAGGACACAACCAAGTCACCCTAACTCATCAAAATAGCATAACACGGTTATGTGCACTTAAGTCAATCAATATATGATCACACAGTAGATGCTGCACAATGCTCTTATTTTGTAACCACACCCACAAGGTTCAAAAGTGGCTTAATGACTTGATAAATCACCAGAAGCAGATAGCTATTAGTCACATATCCTAAGGTGTTACAAGCATGCCATTGTAATGCAAATAGAAGTTTGAAATGAATGTGAGGAGAATTTTAAAATGTAATGGAGTACAAGGTAGGACAACCTTTACGAGATACAAGTCTTCATTGCAAAATCTCAGCATTGCAACAGATACAAAAAAAACATTATCACACATGCAGACAGCATGCTATTCAAGTCTTCATGAAGCAACAAAAACATAACATGAAAAGGCCAAAAAGGTTCTATACATGGAGTCATGGATAAGCAAGAAACTAAATGATGTAATCAGAAGCGCTTTTTGAATATATAGTTATATACCAAGAGCAAAGTCGACAAGTTGTGCAGAAACTGACACAGCAGAGCCACTGCATGATCCACCAGGCACAAGTGATGGAGATACTGGGTTGACTGGTGTTCCATAGTGTAAATTTCCTCCAGCAACACTGTCAGAAAAATATTGATAGGTTAGATATAAATGTATATATTAAAATTAATATTAGGAACGGTATTACAAATTTTCAACAAGGTCACTGTAAGAGAACATCTAAGCATTTACAAGACAACAATATTTAATTTGTAGCATCAGAATGTTTCAACTGTCTACCATGAGTACCATCTAGTGCAGAAAATTTAGGTTATCACTGCACAGGAGCTGGTTGTTCCTGAGGAATCTTTGTTGTATGTTTTTAAAAAAAAACTTGATCTGGTTGCCACAAATATCGATGATGGGGTTCACTGTCTTTACTGTAATGATGAATTTATTCAATCAAAACTTCAACAGTTCAACCAAAAGGTTAAGATTTCTCCTGGCAGTGTGAACAATTATGTGCTTCCTCCCAGAGGGAGCATGTGTCAAGTTCCATAATAACTTAAACATGTGCGCCTCACAAGTATGCTCTACTGCACTTCCCAGTGCATACAGAAGAACTAAATGCTAGATTTCTCATATTTTTGTTTCCAACTAGTACAGAAGAGATATTATGCAGAAATGTAGAAAATAATTATTACATTGACACCCTTTCAATCCATGACGTTACTTTTAACCATTTCGTGTCCCTTTTCCCCTTCCATTTTCTATACACGACTTTAGTTCACATCCTACAGTCTGTAAACATACTCACTACAGCACCCAATAACCCGGCACTAGCTCACAATAGTAACAGCAACGGTAACAGTCATACCAAAACTGACGAATCAAGGAACCATCAACTAGAAAAGTATAAGTACGAACCCAAATCCGAGTTCATCCATGACTGTGCTGCCGACGCATGTGGCCCCCTGGTTCCGAAGCATTGTGACGGCAATCGCCGTGCACGGTGCTGCCTTGTGAGTTCTCTTCCAGTCCGGGTTCCCAAACCCAGATACATAGCCCTCGATCTCGAAGCTAAAACACGATAACAACATATCAAAACCAAAATAGACAACCCGCGATCCCGCGGAATGGCGAAGCAGAGCGGCAAGCTTCGAAAGCTCACTTGTCGCTGGCCGCGAATGTGAGGCCTGAGAGTAGCTGGCGCGCCGCGGGAGGCGGAGGCTGCGGTACCGGGGCGAGCTCTAAGCGCTCGCAGAAGGCGCCGGACTCGGGGGGATCTCCTGGCTTGCCGCGCAGCCACCGGCGGCGGCGCCGTGCGGCCTCCGCGAGGACGATGACGCCTGCGACGGCGACGCCCGCTATGATCCACACGCGAGCGTTGGGGTACCCGCCGCTGCCCGATCGCGCCGAGGAGTCCATGGGAGAGGCGGGCGCGGCAGGAGAGCTAGGGTTTTAGGAGGGTTTACAAAGTACCGGAGAAACTAGAAAGCATCGGAAGGGAGCACCGGAGTGGAGAAGAAGAAAGAAAATGTTTCCCGAGAAAAATTAGTTAGCTTCTTTTGTTTTCTAGCGCTTCATGCCTCTGTGGGACCCCAATGTCAGTGACGCGTTGGTTGGGTAAGCTTGTTTGACAAGTCAGGGAGATGGACAGTTTTTTTTCTCGAAGGGAGGCGAACAGTTCATCAATTCGGTGGGCTTGGCCTGTAGCTTAAATTGACCATACAGGCCCATTAGGACCATTAGGCCCATTAGGCCCATTAGGCCCATTCAACCTATATCATTTTGCAGATATCAAATTCGAGAGAAAAATAAGACCGAAATGCCAAGTTAGCCAACTATACTAGCGATTATAATGTAAAATTATTTTCATTAAATATACTATGATCTTTTTAATAGTGTGTTTATTTTATATTATAGATATTAATATATTTTTATTAAAACTTGATCAAAGTTAAAAAGTTGCATTTAAAAAATCAAATAACTAATAATATAAAACAGAAACAATACCACAAAAGTTCTATGTAGCTAGCAGTTGTCCTCGCTAGCTAGTTGGTGTCACAATCTTGTCCTTTACAAAAGGTCCATTGAAAACAAAATCCATGGCAGAATCATTGGTAGGCCCAGATGGCCCATTAAATTTTCGTCAAAGTCCACCTGAATAACAACTGAATCTGCAGTGCACTGCAGACTGCAGTCACTTGGAAAAACAATATTTCTGTCTTAAGCTAACTCGCATCCATCCCAGTATTGTCCTTCACATGTCCCAATTGAATCTGCAGTGCACTGCAGTCCACTTGGAATAACAACCTGGAAGTTTGGAAGCTAGAATAGTAGAATAGTACAATGGCAAGAACAGGATTACAGGACAGGAGGCGAAGGATAAACAATGGCCAATATTGCAATCATGGATACTCTGACGGATTAACTATCTTTGACATTTTGAAGGGTGACACTCGATAGTCAGTGCACACTTGGAGTAGCAGAGTGACTTGTTTATCATAGTTCAGAATTTGTCTACTCTAAATTGTGATCATATTTGTGACACATATGCTCTATCCGCAAGATGTGCAGTGGTTGTATATTTGTAGTCAAATTTGACGGCGAGCAACGAGTGCATTTTGGTACGGATCAGTTCAACGACGTATGCTGAATTTTGAGTATGCTATGAACAGTCTCTTTAAAAAAAATGTATGTTCAGAGTGGCAGGACAGAACAAAATCGAGCTGTCTAATGAAATGCTCTGCGAGATTACTCTGAATAAAATGGTATTAGAGATGCAGCCAATTGCAGGAGGAAGCAGCAGCCTTGATAACAAGTTAGGTTCGAGATGATTGCCACCTTCTTTCTGCAAGTGGGCTACAGAACGTAGCAGTTGCAGGACAGGGATCGAAACTGTTAAAATAATTTGGCGAGTGAAATCAGTAGCGAGCAGGCATGCAGAATCGCTTTCCTGCAGAGTTGGACATAACAGTTGGGAAAAAAAACTGGCGACGTGAGACCTGTCCATCGTTCGCGATCGAGGCATACGTCCGACGTCTCTGGATGCCATGGCCGTACCTGCATTTCTTACAGGCTTACAGCTTAGGAAAGCGAAAGTCTAACAGCCAGGATGAGAATGTGTGAGCTGCATGCTTCGATCTGCAAACGAAATGGGATCGAGCAAATCTCGTGGATTAGGCGATTAGCAATGCCAGTTTTGTGCTGACTCGCACAGCTTTGCAGACTGTTTTGTGCTGCAACACTTTGCACATGATAGAAGCATAGATTAGCATTTAGCGAGAAGGACACTGATGATCGATGCAGATATGTCGTCCTTGCTGGATTTGTCTCTAGTCAATGTGATGGATTCGTGTTCAGGACTCCACCATTGATCTGGACACGCAGTGTGAGTGTGAAGGGCTCAGGTCACAACCACTGTGGAGGCTGGAGTTGAGCTACTACTAATCACCGAGGAAATTGAAGATCGGATGAAATTAGCAGTGGATTTGCGCGGCCCTACACGCCATGCATGCATAACATATCATTACACAGTTGTTGGATAAAATAGATTAGTGTTCTTGTTGATTCTTGATGGGTGACTCAGCTATGGTCCACGACGTGCATTTGGCGTTAGTCGTATCTGTTCTTCACGAACTCACTGTGCTTTCATCAGAAGAGACAAGGGTCAATGCCGTCAGGTAAGTTCCAGGAAGTAAAATATCCAAAAATTTTGACATCAGATGACCCATTAATAATAAAAAACATATTAATATTTCAAGTCATTCTATTTTTTTCCAAAATCGAACGCTCTTAACTTTAACCAAACCGATTTAAAAAATCAAACTAACGGAGAAAAAGTATAAGGTTGCAAATAACTATAAGACAGCGGAGACCTAGTTATAATACAATTCAAGTGACGAGTGTCCTACTTTCTCGATGTACAACTATAAAAAAACTGCAAAAAGTGATGAAGAAAATAAAAAAGAATATTGCAGGAGGAGCAGGAGAAAATAACAGTTGATCTGTTCCTGCACTTCACTGGCCTGATTGCATCAACAAACAGTACTGAGACGATGAGAGATTTACTGAAATGATAATTTATGGCACAGTTAGAAACCCAAGTCCATAAGGAACATCTTTTAGTTGGACTTGATGAACTGACTCCCAATCACAGAAGATCGATGACATGGGAATATAATACCTGCAACTGGACTCTGATGATTAGCATTTGGTCCGTTTTATTAATGGTTTCTGCGTTGCATGGGGTGGTAGTTTTATCCTTGTACAAGGCAGCCTGTGGAACAGGAGGAAAAAGACACGTAGTCGAAGCCTTTCGTTTCAGAGAGAAATACCAACTTTGTGCTGCTGCTTAACTTGTTATCAGAGGCAAGTGATGCAACTGTACAGAGTACAGACGAGACAAATGGCATAAGACATCAGACGAGATAGAGGAGAATTATGGAGCAAGAATCCTCTATGTCCATGTGTTTGTCCTCTTCAATTAATTGTTCCATCTGGCTCTGTGCCTCCTCTGTTGCACCCGTGGGGCCTTTGGAATTTCTTAAAAATAATATTAAAAAAATTAAATTTGTATACCAATTTCAAAAAATTAAAAAACTAACAGGCAGTCGGCACTTGAAGTGCTGACTGGTGTTGATATGGCGTAGTCGACATTTGAAGTGTCGACTGGTCTCCAGTCGGCACTTCAAATACCGACCGCATGTTACTTTTGCAATTTTTTAAACTTGGCATACATATTTGATTTTTTTAAAAAAAAATATTATTTTAAAAAATTTATGTGGCATTGTGCATATTTTCTTATGAGCATCTTCATTATACTTGTTATTTTTGACTTGCTATTCATAGCAATAGCAAGCTTTCATATTCAAATTAACTTGATATTTTGCTATTCACTTCAATGTACTTGCTAAATATTACTTTCTATTTGAATGTAGCTATATTTTATTAATTTATATATATGCAAAAAATAAAAACAATTAAATAAGCTCAACATTCAGTGAAATAGTAAGTTTGGTTGGCTTACTAAATGTAGAATAACAAGACTCCTAAAATAACAAGTCAAGTAGCAAGTACAATGAAGAAATTTTTTGAATCATGCTTGTTATTTTAGGAGATAACAAATGTGATACCAAGTACAATGAAGATGTTCTAAGTACAACATATATGCCTGTCGATCTCCCGCCATCTTGGTACCTATGTACAATTGCAAGCACTGCACAATGTTCAGCACGTGCTTACATTTTTCATGTTGATTTGTATGTTTAACTGCATGGACTAAACTAACTAATTCTTTAAATCAACTGTCAATAATGAGTAGTATATCATTTAGAATGCAGGTGATTTTGGGCATATATATATATATATATACACACATACGAGAGCGTTATTCTACATCACGTGTGGACACTGACCACTTTCAGTAGTAGATTTTCTCAGTAGAATAGTAATTGAGTACTATTTTTTCAGTAGTAGATTTTTCGGTAGAATAGCTATTCTATACACCCGTGGTGTAGGATAGAATTTGTATATATATATATGATTAATAGCACACATGCCCCCATTATGTTCTACATCTTCTATTTTAGAATATAACTTATTTGGACCTTATCTAGATTTATTTATAGATAAATCTAGGTAAGAACTAAATGTCTTATATTCTAAAACAAAGGCAGTACAGTTAGTCAGTAAATCGGAGGATGATGAAGAGCTATTAGTTCATAGTTCAATGTTGAGAAAATCAGTAGGAGACGCTAGTTTCAAAGCTTTTTTTAAGGGGGAGATTGGTACATGGTTAAACCTCAGAGTGAGCATGCATGGCGGTCTCAGGCATTTGGCATTTGGGTAGCTAGTTCTGACGACGATGACGCCATGCGTGATGGACTGCTTCAAGAGTGTAGACGGGGGCAAAGTTCGTCATCAACAAAAAAGGATGTTCCGGATGGAAGCAAATTAATACTTGGATGTACGTTCTCTCGGTTGTTGGCTGCACCAACTCCTCTGCGTATGGTCAAAGAGGGTGTCATCACTTGCTTAATTAAGTTTATATGCTTATATATACGGAGCTATATATTTTCTCCTCTACAAAGATATATACAAATGTATATTTGTTTCAATTTGAAGCCCAAAGTTTGCTAAAAGCCCAGACCTACACAACGTAGGTCGGGCTATATATACATTATAGCACCCTATTTACACTTTCGTTCTTCTATCAAAACACTTGAGCTAGAGTCTAAAAGTGTAAAGTGTTATACGCCATACACATAACTCCATGCATGTAATAAGGATTGGTACTCTAATACCGATGAATATTACTCATAGATTATAATCAAATGACATCAATTATTAACGATCAGTTTCTGGCATACAAGACGCTATATTTTCTTGAGCTCTAAACTCAATCTAATTGATTTATCATCTTGAGTTTGAGGGGGTGTTAGGTCTATATATATGAATAACCTGTTACTTTTCATTCTATATGTTTTCTTTTATTGGGTCTTTACCCTCATAACAATATAACAAGTCATATTCATGACATATGCAACTCCAAATTTGCTTTTAAATTAAATACATGACACTACAAAATGTTAACCCAAAAGTGCAGCATTTGAAACAAAACATGTATGCTGCAAGCACACATTTTGGTGGTGTTTGGTTTAAGCAAGGTAACGTAAATGGTAATGAATTTAATTACAGTGTCAAATAATAACAATGTATCAGATTACTAGATTTGTTTGGTTAACAAATGCAATGTATTCTGTTTACATTATAGTGTTTGGTTAATAAATATAATGTATTTTGGTAACGTAATCTGATATCAGACCGGTTAGAACGTAATGGATTGATTATTTAGTTGTAATCTGATTACGTGGTATCTAATACCAGCACATTCAAACTAAACAAAATCTAACGTCTGTAAACAAATACCACATAAAATAAATCCAACCAAACGCTTAGTTTATGTACTCGTTGTTGGGAATGTCCTGTAACAAAATGGAGAGAAAATAAGGTCAAATGGGGCAAGCTGAGTACACATTCACACGTACTCATCTGACCAGATGCATGCACCTTCGGGTATATATCCAGTTTGATTTCCAACCAACAAATGTACATGCATGTGCGAACTTCGCACATGAAAAAAATGCATAAACTAAATTTCTTCTCTGATTTTGGGCAAATCCTGGAGCACCATGCATGGAAGAGTGGGAACTGATGATCTGATCAGATATCCTCAGAGACGAATGTGTATAGGTATCAACATAACTCAAGAATGTCCTAATTAATCAGGTCCCAAGTCTCATCTAAGTTCTAACTGCTCCTAGCAGCTAATAGCTAGCTTAGCTAGCTCCTACTAGTTCGATCCTATGCAGCTAGCATCCAGTGTACTGTCATTTCATTACGTGCATGAACATCTTTCTAACTGTCTTCTTTTAGTTTTGCTTGTTTTTTAAGCATAATATAACATGGTTGAATTCAGCATCAGCGAAGATCACAGCAGATCACCTGTAAAAATATGCAGCCTATATATAGAGAGAAGACGAGTTGGTGAGAATTTGAGGCTGTCCTTTTGTGCGTTGGACCATGCATGACTCATGCATGCAAGATCTATTAATTACTTCTATATATATTTGGCTTCTAGCTATTAGCTTAGAGACATACATTATATATGTGTATATATATATATATATATATGTATTTGGTTGCTACCATCTGGATAATCCTGGCTATATACACTAATTAATAATAATGCTACGTACCTGTTTCCTGCATGCTCAAAAAAATACTCCATAGCATATAGCATTTCAAAATTTTAGAGTAATTGAGGAGCTATTAGAATTTTCAGTATTAATTTTAATACCTCCAAATATTTTAGGTATCATGAGGTATCAAAATTAAAATTAGTACTAAGAATTCTAAAAATCCTGGTACTTGTTAAGAACCGTAAAATCACTCTTTTCACTACAACAAAACAGAACATTTTCGTCGGCTAAGTTAACTTCCGTCGGCTTTTCGGCAAGCCGACGGAAGTTAAATAACTTCCATCGGCCTCCACAAGCCGACGGAAGTTAAATAACTTCCGTCGGCTTCTGACAGTGGCCGACGGAAGTTGGCTTCTTCCGTCGGGAAAGGGCTAACTTCCGTCGGCTTTGGCCGACGGAAGTTGCCTGTTTTGTTGTAGTGTTTTTCTTTTGTAGCTAAGACATATCATGCATCGATCCTCTACATTTACAGCTCCGGTAAGTACGTATTCAGATACTACGAACTCTTCTCTCTCGAGTCTCGATTAATTAATACTAGACGCTGCTATAGGTGCATGCATGTCTCAACTAGCCAGATAGCTATTTGCTGTAATGTATTTGACTAAGCATTATAAAATATATATTTTTATGGACAGTGTTAAGGTTAGTCTGAAAGGCATCCCAACTATAAATTTTAGGTTAGTATAAGCATGCACGTCAATAAAATAGAGTGGTCCAGTAACTAATTATCGTCTATATTGACATGAACAACTTTTAATAACAACTGGCTAGCTAGAAGGAAACATACATGTATATATATTCGGACACAGGCACACTGAGAATATGCAGATATATATAGCAATCATGCCGTCATGCAATCTACTTAAGTACAGACAAGCTACATACGTACGTGTATATATTATACGATTACATGCACGTACGTATATATATATATATATATATATATATAACATACATTTATGCGTGTGATAGATACGTCGTACGTAGATAAAAAAAACTATCCACTAGTCACTGATTGAAATCGGATGACATTATTAGACGATCGACCAGGCACCGTAAGAATTGAAAAAGGTGCAGTGCAGGAGTAAACAAGCTAGCTTGACTGGGATTGATCGCTGCATTTAGAAACAAGGGACCTACAAAAAGAAATATATAATCACTATCGAATTGAACCCTACTTTCATGTTTCTAGAAACCAAAACCTAAAAACGGTTATTAGTGACAGGTTATAATAATTATTAATAATAGACATTGATTTTTTTAAAAAAATAATATATTTTTTTTAAAATCAAATATATACGTCTGTTTGAAAAATTTGCAAAAATAACATGTGGTCGGCACTTGAAGTATCGACTGGTGTCACGTCAGTTCCAGTTGGCACTTTGAAGTGCCGACTGGAGCTGACGTGGTATCCAGTCAATCAAAGTGTCAACTGGAGCTGACGTGGCATCTAGTCAGCACTTCAAGTGCCGACCGCATGCTACTTTTGTAAATTTTTCAAACGTACATACACATTTGATTTTTTTTAACAAAATATTATTATTAAAAAAATTCAACAGACATCATACCCGTCACCCTTATCGCGTCACTAATAACCTATCATTAGTGACGGGTCACAGGTATATATTTTTACCCATAACTAATTGTCACCTTTAGTGATGTGTATAGATGTTCATGCGTCACTAAAGGTCAATTTTTTCATTTCAGATCTGTTATATACAGTTTTGTTTAGTTTCTTTCAGTTCAAATGAGTTAACAATTAGATCCGAAATGATCATGTAGATTCTCTTTTCATCATTTTTGTCACCTGACGTGGTTTTCATGTAGTCATCATCGGTGAGGGGTCTACCCTAAGCCGTAATATAGGATTAGAGGCAATGATGATGATGGAGAAGAATAATAGATCTGAGGTGATCATGGAAGTGCTCTTTCTATTATTTTTGTCGTTGTCCTAATATGCTTTCCCATATGCTCATCGTCGATGAGGCCTCTACCTTGAGATAAAATATAGGAGAGGCATTGATAAAGAAGAAGGAGATAAGATGTGATAACAATTAATGGAGGAGAGCAAACAATGGATTTGGTGAACCATTTGTTGAAGTAGTTCAATACCGATAAGCTCATGGTCGGGTGGAGCATGAAGTAACACCGGTTGCCGTCGAGTAGATCTTGTAGTGATGTTGGCCACCATCGATAGAGCTCGAGATGAGAATGGTAAAGATCAAGTAAAGAGAGCAATGGAGAAGTTATAGAATGGTTGAGAGTAAAGACCGAAGAGAGGAGATGGGGTTTTATAATAGTGTTCTTCTGTCCGTCCAAATTTTCAAAAAAATCATATGCATCGGTTTTTAGTAACGGGTCTAGATATTCACGTGTCACTAAAGGTAGGTCTTTAGTGATGTGTCTAGATATTCACGTGTCACTAAAAGTAGGTCTTCAGTGTTGGGTCTCACACGTGTCACTAAAGATAGGTCCTTAGTGACAGGTCTTAAGGTTGCCCGTCAGTAAAGATCAATTTAGAATTTTGGCAACTCATTAGTGACAGACATTATATTATTGAGATCCGTCACTAAAAGTAGATCTTTAGTGACATTTATAAACACACTCGTCACTAAAAGTAGATTAGTGACGCGTGTCTTTTATTTGTTGCTAAACTACATCATTAAAAACCATTTGTGTGGCAGTGAAATCGTCAAAAGACAGAAAAATGCATACGCTTGATTAATTTATCAAGCCTGAAATTCGAACCCCGCTGCTATATATATATATATATATATATATATATATATATATATATATATATATATATATATATATATATATATATATATATATGCGCTTCCGTTCATTAAAGATAGTTCATTAAAGAGAAGAGACAATGTATATATATCTTCAGATCGAACAAATAACCGGACCTTGAACACTTTCTTTTCAGAAACATTTAACCGGCCGGCCGGACCTGGATACGCGCGTTCGTACTAACATGAATGGTAACTGGTAATTAGTAAAGTTAACCCAAGAGCGACGACCCTGAAAGCAACATGGAAATTACGACGACGACGTTGATCAACCTGCACATTATGCCGTTGTTTTATCAGCCACGGGACCGACCGGGTAGGACTCAGGATCGAGGAGCCGACGGATCGGAGGAGGAAGGTAGCTAGTAGGGCTGGGTGACGTCGTGACGACTGACGATACGACGAACGCACGGGGCCGCCAAGCTAACGTTCTCTCGTTGCGTGCATGGGGAAGCGTTCTTGCCGACCCCTCCCCGGCCGGCCCACGTCGATCGCCAGCACGTGGAAAAACCGTTGAACTCTCCGCGTAAGTGCATCTCGAATGCATGTACATGGATTAAGTGATTTTTATAAGCGAGTACAAGAGAAGTGATCTATAACAATTGTAAATTTTATAATGTATCAAATAGCAAAAAAAATTAAGTGGATTTCTCTATAGTATGAACACCCACACCATGGTGGGAGAGAGAAAGAGTGTGAAATGGATAATATTATTTTTTATTCCTTATGGGTGGTTTTTAAACATATGAGTACCTATAGTTATGGATGAGTTTATAGATCACTTACACAATGTATATAGATTAGTGGATAATATTGTTTATTCTACGTGGACCACTTTTAAGCAATATTATGGATGCTCTAAGCTAGCCATAGAAAAGAGGGAGTTTTCCGTCGCGTTGGTAACTCGGACGTTAGCTAGCCGGGTAGGTAGACTGACCCCAGTGGAGGAGGTCAGCTGAGAGTTCATAGTTTAGAGGTCTCTATATCTCCGGAGTTGAAAAACTGAACCAAATATTATTGAATTTTTAGTTTTTTAAGAACAAACTAAATCAAAGTGTGCCTAGCTATTTCTCCAGAAGATCGATGCAATGATATATTGTATCTTTTTAACTTAATAACTCTAAATTCGTTTTAGATTTAGAGGTAATACTTCGATGACAGCTTCTCTACATACGTTTTCTTTCTAAGCTATTGTCAGTACTTCAGTTGTTCCCAGTGGAAATAAGAAATACAGCAAGTAGCCATGAGCAGTACCTACCTAATCAAGCATTTACTTTCCATAGTTCATGAAAAGACTTGGAGATCAGATATATCAGATCACTGCGTACGCAATTACAGCTGACAACTCTGTCATTCCAGATGCAACGTACATGGTACACATATACACAGCTTGCTTTGTCATCATATCTGCAGCCTGCAGGTCCCATTCCATGAGGAAAATCTGAAAATGACATGCGCAATTATGTGATGCATCGTGTTACCATGTTTACCTCCAAGAGTTTTCGTCGACTTTAACCGTTGATTCTAATTGAGATTAAAATTAAAGTAAAATTGTAATTATATACGTACGTGTTAACGTACAAATTCCTGGTTGGAACTTGGAAAACCAACGTAAGCAAAACTTTACGGTGGTAGAACCCATATCAGTAATCGATTTTTTTTTAAAAAAAATATATTTTATTTTTAAAAAAATCTAGCAGTTGAATTCAAAAAATTATAAAAATGGATTTTTTTAAAAAAATATTATTTTTTAAAAAAATCGTAATCTACATTCTACACGCCGGCCGGCAGCTATCATGCACCGTTGGATGCTTCCTATTGGATCATTATTTAATTAGTGGGTCCCACTAACTGGACAGGCATGCGGCAACACTTGAACCATCTGGTCGTGGGCCCATTTTTGCAGCACTGGTGGCCACTGGGGAATCAACGCTACAGGTAGGTGAGCCGATCGAATTGGGATCATAACATTTTTAAAACAGAAATTTTACAGTCTATCGGGAGGTACCACATTTTTCAGTGTTAATTTTGGTACCTCCTGACATATGAGGTACCAGGAGGTACCAAAATTAACACTGAAAAATGTGGTACCTCCTGGTATCTCCTCATAGACTGTAAAATAACCCTTTTTAAAAATAGCACATGAATACATCATAATTGGGAAGAACATATAGATCGAGGTCGTTGTTTTAATTTATGGATATATATGTATATATATATCCATAAATTTATATTCTAGAAAAAAATTAGTCTGTTTAGAAAAAAATGCTGATTCTAAAAATATCTATAATTATTAGAAGCTCTCTAAACCTGACCTCAGTGTGTCTCACCTATTGTAGCTAGCGTTTTGAGTATAGAGAAATAGCCCATGAATCGAACGAAACAAAAAACGAACAAACAACAAACAAAAAAAATATCCTCAAAGCGTGCATGCATGGAATTGAACTGCTCATCTTATTTGGAACATCACTACATCAGTGATACATATTACATTATATTACTGTCTGAATGAACCAACGGTCACTTATAATCAACAGATGTTTTTTTTTCAACAAGTAGTTATAACCAATGATCCAATAAAGATCGTTTGAATATAATGAACAAAGGGCATGTACAATGGTAGTTTTAGAGCTATCTATAAGCTGAACATTTTACAAAAAAACTCCTCATTTCACAGCAATAAATGATGAGAGAGATGCAAGCCATCTCTTGGTGAAGAGACAGCAAGAGCTCATGCTCCAATACATATTTAAAGATCTATGAGTCATGGTTACATACAAGCATTAAATATTTTGTAGATAATTAAACAGACAACTACTGTCTATGTGTTGTACTAATTGACTATTTATCTGTTTGTGTTGTAAATTTCAAAAATCTATAGACGACGACTGTCTGTACCATTGTACATGCTCTAATGATGCCCACTTATAATCGACAATATATGCAGAAGAAAAAAAAGAGAGAAGACACGGTCAAATAGGAAGGGGGTGTGGTGTAGCGTGTACACCAATAATAATGCCCTAATTGCCCTTACTTTTGGTAATGCTCACCGAACGATCCAAGGTCATATTCGTCGTTCTCCTCAAAGAAACTATTTTTCTGACCAGGACTTGCTTGCACCATGGTCTCAGTCTCTCAGAGGTGTCCTTTATATAGAGGCAAGCTATGTGTGTTCTACCCGCGATCAGGTGGAAACCATCTTAGAAGCAGGTAGCTGCTCTTCCTCCCTTCCTGCAGGTAGGCGGCCGCCGGCGAGCTTGTGCTCCTTCGCACCAGCGCGCTTCTCCTGCCTCGTTCATCCTACTCCTATCACGTCGCAACAATGGGGAGGTCTCCTTGCTGCGATGAGAATGGCCTCAAGAAGGGTCCTTGGACCACGGAGGAAGACGAGAAGCTCATGGAGTACATTCAGAAGAACGGCCATGGGAGCTGGAGAGCTCTGCCTAGGCTTGCAGGTACACAAATGGCCTAGCTTTGTTCTTCTACAGCTTCTCTCTCTCTCTCTCTCTCTCTCTCTCTCTCTGTGTGTGTGTGTGTGTGTGTGTCCAGGTTGAAGCAAGCTCATGTTGTTCGTTTTTTTTTTCATCTGCCTCGCAGGACTGAACAGGTGTGGCAAGAGCTGCAGGCTGAGATGGACTAACTACCTGAAGCCAGGCATCAAGAGAGGAAAGTTCACCCCTGACGAAGAGAATACCATCCTCCAACTCCACTCCGCTCTTGGCAACAAGTACTGCACTGCACCTCCTCAAATTCATTGCGTATAATATGCACTAATTCTTAGCATCAACTTGTCCATATATATGCCCATGAGCCTATCAGTCCATGCATCTAATCTTCAGAAAGTGATCATGCTTGGCATGCAGTGCTTATCTAGTCTAAGTAAGCTGTTGTTGTTGTTGCTGTTGCTGTTGCTGTTGCTGTCCTGACCAAACCAGGTGGTCAGCCATTGCTAAGCACCTCTCAGGGAGGACCGACAACGAGATCAAGAATTTCTGGAACACTCACCTGAAGAAGAGGCTGATCCAGATGGGCTTCGACCCGATGACGCACAAGCCAAGGACTGACTTCTTCGCCGCGCTGCCGCAGCTGATCGCGCTCGCCAACCTCCGCCAGCTGCTCGTGGACCAGCAGCGGCCGTGGGACGACCACGGCGCCACCGCCGCCGCCGCCGCCGCCGGGTTGCAACAAGTCGAGGCGGCAAAGGTCCAGTACCTGCAGGCACTGCTCCAGTCCGCGGCGTCCATCGCGACCAGCCCCAGGTCCAGCAGCATCAACGCCATGCCCGGCGACCTGGAGCAGATTGGGCTCCCTAGCCCGCCGCCGATGTCGTCCTTGTCCCCGTTGCCTTCGCCGATGTCGTCCTTGTCCCCGTTGCCTTCGCCGATGTCGTCCTTGTCCCCGTTGCCTTCGCCGATGTCGTCGTCATTGTCACCGTTGCCTTCTCCGATCTTCCTGGGCGCGGGCGGCATCAATGGTAATGGCCAAGACTCATTAGTATATGGACAATTGCCTGCCAACCAAATGCACAGCAGCTCGCTGTTCGACCAGCCGGCCATCATCAACGGGCATCCCAACCACAACCCAGATTACGCTGCAAACAGTGGCGAGAGGGAGATGATGACCAACAATGGCGCCCCCAAGACGCTGCTGCTATCGACGGAAGACTCACTGCCGCCGCTCACCGACTTCCCGGCCATCTCCAACCTTGGCGATGTTTGCAGCACCCCAAGCTGTGATGGCAACATCAATGAACTCCCTGTCTTCTCCGACGCTTTGTTTGCTCAGTTATTGAGAGACTTTGGTTCTTCCTCCTCTTCGTTTTAGCTGGACTTCGCATGAGTTCTGGTTTAATTTCAAGTGCTTGTATTCATCTTTGGTTTGAATTTTCCGGTTAAGTTTTTCTTCCTTTTATGTGGCATAATAATACTAGCCTGTACCCTCTAGTGTGGTTAATTTCACTCTAGCGCATGATTTCCATTTGAATTTTTGAGCGCTATAGATTTTTGCATGCACTGGTAGTAATGCATAGAGAATGTAACGCATGCTCCTAAGCATATATGTACGGTATATGCTCACACACTTGTACACATACAGGTTTCTCTTATATAAATTAGGCTTGCGGTGGCCTAATTGTTTTATAAATGTTACGCTTGTAAATATTACACTATCGATATATCTATATCTATATGTATATATATAAGAATTTTACCATTCTTAAGAAGGTACCAAGAGGTTTCAAATCAAATTTAGTCATTGATTTAACAAGGATAAGATTTAGGAGAAATTAGAAAAAATGGGAAAAAATTAGATCTTGCCGTCGGCGTCCCGCCACTGACGTTCCGACCCGTAGCCACGCCGACCCGCAGTTGCGCCATGCCTCTCCCATGGCTTGGACCGCGCCGCCTGGCTTGCCGCGGCCGTGCCGTCGCCGCCCCAAGCCGCGCGCTCCAGCTGACATCCAATTCCTGCACTTTTTTGACACGGAAATATCAGATTGCCTTTCCACCTTTCACTAAAACTAGAGTACCATTTTTTGAAGGGGTAGGTACCAATAGGTAATGTCTAATCTAAGCCGTTGGATGAGGATGATTAATGACTCAGATTTGGTACCTCATCCCCTAAATGATGGTAAAATCCCAAGAGAATATTACAATTATAACATGAGAATATATGGTAATGTCAATGATAGGCAATGGATGTGGCACAGTAATTATAATTATTCCTAAATTATCTAAAAACAAATCTTTCTAGATGCTCCAGATATGTGTATTAGTTTGAGATGTCTGCGCCCATGGAGTTCTTTTCTTTTTCGAAAAGGGACCAGAGCAGTGTAACTTAAACAATATTTCACTGATCACTATCATGTTCCAACGAACTCTAATAAGAACTTAAATTAACCGACATATATATTACCAGTAAGCAGGAATAGAAAATCTTTCTGATCTTTTCAGAAGGAAAGCATGCATGAATGTTCTATGCAACATGCAAATGATTTCTTGAAGAAATGCTACGAGTACGAGGTGATCCGCAATAAAAGAAACATTCTGGAGCCTGGAGGCTACTTTGGCAGTGTGCAAGTTAATTATATGGAGAAGAAACTTGTCTTCATTCTCAGGCAGTTATATTCTGTTGAGCCAAAAGAGCGACAGATCACAGAAGGCGAGATCGAGTAGCAATGATAAGAAGGATCCAAACACCCAAAACATATGCTGCTGTCACTAATAATATATTTAACTATACTAATCATGCATGAACCGTCGTCTTTCTGAACACACTGCTAGTGTTTTTCCCTAGTCAGTTGTCATCATGTCCTTGTCGTAGATCAAGCA
The DNA here is from genome assembly GCA_019279435.1 of Zizania palustris. Lineage (NCBI taxonomy): Eukaryota > Viridiplantae > Streptophyta > Magnoliopsida > Poales > Poaceae > Zizania > Zizania palustris. Next base: position 40,563,588 of record JAAALK010000283.1, on the reverse strand, counting down.
TATAAACTATTCATAGATTAGTTTTTCTTTTAAAATGCCATGCTTTCTTGTGAGCAGGTAAGGGTTGAAGCCTTTTCCTCCAAGACATTGACGGCTACCATTAACCAGCTCAATTTTAAGTCTAGCAATAACAGCACAGCTTTATATGGCACTAACAAGTGTCACCTTTCAGATTTGTTTATTTAAGATCACTGCTAGTTCTGTACATGAAATGTGTGAAAAGAGTGAGCAGCCAAGAATATTTGGAACTAGCATGCAAGCTATCACCTAATTTTTTATGACACATATAGGTTGGATATTGTCGTGTTACCATGTCACAGCAAAAAAAAACTTGGATAATATCGCAGTGTTTCTATGTCGGAGCTGAGCCAAAAAAAAGATTATGACAGCAAAACAAATTTACATGATGCTTTATTATTCTAAATGTTATTTTCAAAATAAAAACAATATTTGAAAAAAGTCCAGCTGATTATGTCATCCTACAATCTCCATGCTTGATAAAATATCACTTATGCCTTGAATTCAACCACAATATCAGGTTTTAAATGCAAGTTGGTTTTAACCTTTTCCTGATGTTACCATCAGGTCTCACCAAATCAAAAATGAAATCATTACGAAATGTAAAACAGTAGCCTCGAAACAGTATCTAGTTTTAATCCTGTGTGATGCAAGCAATTTGTGGGAAAGAAATTGAATAGAAGACAACCAGTCAATTCCATCTTATTCAGTGCACAATACTTCAATATTTGAAGCAGTACAGCTGAATATGATGTCTTCATACAATCTTCATGCAGTGCTATCGCTACCAAACTAAAATAAAATGTACGGAATGAAATAATAGTATTTTAAGTAGTAATATGCCTTTTGAATCCTTTGTGATAAAAGCAATTACTTAGTTAACATTTACCATGTAACACTGCATTTTGCTAGTTGGGCATCTGGAGGCACGGCCAGCAATCTATGACAGAAGAATGACTACATCATAATGCTAACCAATATAATAGAGTTTTGCATGGCTTCAACAACTTGCATATACCTGCATCGGACGTTGCTGTTGATACTAAAATCCAGAGTGTTCTATAGACTCTAGGCATTATGCACCAACAAATGTTAACTTGTCTGTGCTATTGTCGACAGAAAAATGCACCATTTGATTTGTACTAGCCAACAGGCAGTGGGGTCTTCTGTGTTATTGATCTAGCAATCGACCAGCTGTTAATCTGTCCGATTTTGGCACTGAGGTATTACTAAAACTGTCCATAATTTGAATTATATGTTATACTATGGAAACTGTATAGACTCTAGAATATGAAGTAAAATCCACCCTTAAAAAAATTTAAACCACGACTAGTTCATGCAAACAATGCATCACCCTATTCGAGGCATGAAAAATACTAGGACAAATTCAACTGGTGGAAAATCCTGTTCTTGCCACCTTTCAAGTTGCAGTTATGTTTTTGATCAGTGAGAGAGTCAGTGGCTTCGTGCCAAAAAGCAGAGCAAGGAAAGGAATAGGTGGTTGAAATAAAATTGTGCCATTAACTTGGACTGATATCCCCTTCACTTCATTTCTTATCTACCCAACCAATTCATCAGCAACATTGCTATTGAACCGTGATTACTTGGACCTCTAAACAAAAGAATTACAGGGATGTTATCTCTAATTGCCAGCATATTATCCACAAATAATCACCAACTAGAGTACTTTGCTAACTAAACAATGAGCAAGAAAACAAAAACAATAGTTGACTAAAAGATTTCCTTATGAGTGAAGCCTTTCAACATCTCAAATTAAGACCTTAGGAAGGAGATCAAAACTACAAGTTTTGGCTAAAGGGCCGAACCACCTGGGCCTACGTATGAAACTGGGGATGGATCTAGCAGTAGTGCAGGACTCTTTAGCTCTGCGCAGAAACATCTGCAGCACACTCTAAACTCTAAAGTAGCAGTAAGCCCAATATGCTTTAGGGCAGTTGAATGTGGCACCAGCAGAGCAAGTTTAAGCATAAATGAGTGTTGGACAATAACATACTAGGTGACCGGCACAACAAGGCACAACAACGTGCATTTGAAGATAGTTGTACAGTTCTCATATATTTGACAAAATAGTGAACTTGGAGCAAAGCAAGTACAGAGATTCCACGAGAACTATTTTAGAGATAAACCTAATTCTCTTGTTTCCTTTTCCAGAGAGGTAGAGACACTCTTTTTGGAAGGAAAAATACAACAGGGTAGAGCCCTGTATTAGTATAAATATATGTAATGAATTTCCTGTCACATTGGGACAAGAGTACAAACCAAGTGAACAATCTATACAGTTTTTTACAATGGTGGCCCAGTGTATGTAGCACCCACAACTTTGTGACAGGTGAATGGAATAGACAGTTTTGACTTTGGAGTTTCTAAGGGTGAATACCATCGCTCGTTATGCACAGTTTCATACACCAAACATATAGGTGAATGTATGGATAACAGAGGGAAGCAGAAATTCGAATAAACTGGATTTTACAAAAATGGAATTGGTAATAAACTTCTGATTTTGACAGATGGACATGTAAATCAGATAATGTGAATTACATATCAATCCATTATAAGGGATGAAACCACAGGGGGAAAGAAACCTTCGAGACATGCATGAAATGACTTCTGCAGATTGTTCACTTTTGCTGCTTTCTATTCCTCCTTGTTCTCCCTTAGAGATGGTGGTGGTCTAACCACAATGCTTTGCTTCCATTTCCTGTCAAGTTTCCTAGACAGTCTCTTGTTGATTCCTTGTTCAATTTCCCGCTCTCTTTTGACAGTTAGCATACGAGCAATCTGATGTAAAGATGACAGCCCAAGTCAAAACTCAATTTAGAGAGTAGAAGCATGCTGCTATAGAAATGAAGTGGGCAGGACGTGAAAAACAACAGAAGAAAATAAACTGATAAATTCCTTCCTGAAAATCTAGAGGCATTGATAGAGGCAGATATAAGTATGCATCTTCAGCTAACTATTTGTTTTGTTCTGTCCCTGAGCAGCGATGGAGACCTGAACTCTAAAGCAAGAGAATGAACTGATAATCATAATAATTGGTTTATCACAAGCCCCTAAAGAGAAAAGGTTATCTTATAATTGACTGTATAATTAGGTCTCATACACAACACTACAACAGGGCATGTTCATATTATGTCTTGACTTTCTAAATTCTTCTGTCAGAATTTGGATGACCTCAGAAACAAAGTTCTACTCCATTTTAATATAGGTACCTCCAAAGGTATAAAATTATAAATTTAACATTACCTCCCAAGAACAATAGAAAATCTCTTTAGATACACATTGCATAGCAATATCATTCTTCATGTAGTTTTCTATGCACTAAAATCCAATAAACAATATTATAAACCCAATGTAGAAATATAAGAATTCAGAGATTAATTTCACCGTGACCTAATCAAATTATGATAAAAACTTGCTTTGGAGACTGGAATTTCCTCAAATCAGTATGGGTCAATGGCCATTATGCAAATGAAAGTAATTAGGTAAATTCCACCAACAAATTGGCAAGTTACTTCACTATCCTGAAGTAGGAGAGATTTACTATTTTAGCACTCTAAAGAAGTGGCTTCGTTATAATAGCATTTAGACCCATTTTCATTGACTCAGACGGTTCTACATGTCACCCTCAAGAAGTGCTATTATAGCAAAGTGCACATCTTTAGAGTGCTAAATAGTAAATCTTACCCTGAAGTAGCGTCCAACTCACTGCTCCAGACACCAATCAACTCAACTAGAACTTAAACATTTACTGTAGTATACTAGTATAATTCAGTGAAAGTAAACAGAATACACTGAGCAGACCATGCGACTACTCCACACCCATTTGACAGTAAAGGGTCCAATTTTCTTTCGTAAATTCAACGCACTTTGACCAGAAGGGTGATAATTTCGCAAACTAATCAACATTCACGGACTGAATCAACAGCTTCATAACTGGTATTATAGTGTCCCGGGGAGTAAGAGATGTACCCTCTTGCGCATGCGACCGAACTCGCTGGATTTGAACTCCTGCCGCGCGGAGCGCTTGAGGCGGAGCAGGAAGAGCTCCCCCTTCAGGTCCACCACCTCCTCCTCGATCTTCTCCGTCGGCATGGTCCGAATCTCCTCCAGCTCTTGGTCCCTCTTCGCCATCCTGACAACGGCCGCGTCGCCCCTCCCCGCTGGCGGTGGCGCCGCCGCCGCCAGTCCCGGGAACCGAGTCAGCGGCGCACCTCCAATGCGGATACCGGCGGAGGCCGTGCGGGGCGTGGTCGATACGGTGAGGCCACGGGGAGCGGAGGTGAGGGGTGAAGCCGCGGCGAGGGACATCGTCGCCATCTCTGCGCGGTGCTCGCGTTTGCGTTCTGGCGGTCGGGCTCGAGGATAAGGAGGAGACGGGTGGTTTATCTGGCTATCTTGATTAGCCACTCGGGGCACGAATCTTAAAGTCTCATCCGAGGGCTGAATATAGACATGTCTTCCGTGCAAAATAGATTGGGGTTTCACTGTTTGTTTTATTCTTTAATCCCTAACTGTTAGTATTCATAAAAATTTCAAATCGTGTAATCGTTCGGAAAAATATGGTAGTTTCCTTTGTGTTTTTCTTTAAAATTTGAGTAATTTTTTTTATGCGTTTACTTGGCATTCTTGGTTAACTTAATTTCTTACGAAACATTTGGGTGTTATGTTTCTTTGGCGCACTATTTTCTTAGGTGGAGTTACCCTTTGGCAAAAGGATTAGGACGTCCCCCGTGCTAAGGTTCCCTGCGGTCCGGCCGCCTTAGGTTATTTACAGTAGAGTTTTATGGGATATTTTATGGTATTAATTACCACATTGACATAACATTTAATTAATGAGAAAAGAGAAGAAATTAGTGTCATCACCATGACATAGTGCTAACTCGTTTCCAAGACGGATGAAACGAAATAAAACACCTATTAAGAGCTAAATCGTTTCATCAGAGAGAGGGTATTTCATGAGAGCTAGTTGTATTTAATTACACTGGTTAGCCTATAAAATAGTGAAATGAAACTCTCCACTGAGATGGGGTATTTCATTCAGTTGCAAAGCTGATGTGGACTTCTAGAAAACAGTGTTATGAAAACCACCGCTGTTAATAACCTTAGGACATGTACAACGCCCGTTGTTTCGTCGTCTCTAGCATGCCAGCACAGCAAAAAAATCTGACCTGGATGAGTATTAAATGTGTGAAAGAAGAACACCGTCGTCTCTTTCGTAGACGGGTGTGACTCGTGTTCCGAGGCGAGCGTCCGCTGCCACTCCTACCGGTGTCGGAGCAAATGAGATCCCCTGCAGTCGGTCTCGCCGACTGCAGGGGGCAGTCACCCCTCGGCGCCGTCCGATCTCAATCAGACGGCTGTGCGAGGGGGGCTTCGCGTCGGTGGGACTCACTTCGCAGGGGGTTTCAGAGAGAGAGGGGGGCTTCGCACCGCCCGATCAAGATCGGACGGTGCGTGAGGGGTGACTGCCCGAGCCGACTGCAGAGGAACCGGTTCTGTGCCAGAGCACAACAGGCCATACATTGTGCACACTTTCAAACAAAAAAATAAAAGGCCTGAAAATTACAAATGTTTTTTTGGTATTTTCCACACAGTCATAACATGCGACGGGCCGGCCTTTTAAGCATTGACCGCTTCTTCTTCTCCTTTTTTATATATTTTTTAATATCAAACTTTAATAATAAAATATATATATAATAGAAAAAATAATAAAATGGTCTATATATGTGTGTTATCGTCCTTGATCCATATTTACATGTATGCATTAAATAAAATGGTGTATATCTTATTTATGTTGGATCTTATTTATATCAAGAAGCAGTAAAATAGTATACACATATGTTATCCATATTTAATCTTTGTTTACATGTATGCATTAAATAGTTTACAGACAATCAAACAAACAACACATTGTACAAGTTGTTTATTTAGTTATCTATATGTGATGTGGCAAAATTTATAGACAATACTTTAGCTATAGGTTGTACATACCCTTAGGTTAGGGAGCAGAGCGATAATAGCTCCTTCGCACCCCAAGTGCGCAACACTACCCACGGAAAAGTGGGCTAATCCCACCAATCCTGCTTGCACAATGGAAAGAGCATGGGCTTATCTCTCCAGCGAATTAAATTAGTCAAAGATGATCCCCAAAGATAATAAATAGAAAAAATAGCATGTCGTAATAAAAATCAATTTCTTATTTTGGACCCATCAAATTATAGTGGTAGATATTCGCCCTAACATAAGTCAGAAATACTTAACTGTTGACTTAATTCAAAGGTTATAGAGGCAAATCAAAGGTACTATCTTCGTCCATTTTTTATACGTAACTAATGAAAAATAAAAAATCAAATTTGATTTGTGTATTAGTGTATCGACTCATCAAAATATACATGACTATTCGGCGTATATGTATGACTACTAGCGACCAACACACCACTCTATGTCCAAAGATTAGTATTACTTTTTTATTAGATTTTTAGATGTACAAAATTTAGAGGCATTTCTTAATCTTAGCGTTGGCTTACGAAGAAAAACTAAAAATCCAACCACGAAAGGTATTTAAAAATTTGACACCGTAAGAGATTTAATTATCTATCACTTTTAAGCACGAGCGCCAACAAATTTACCGCTCAAAATAATTAAATTATCTAAGTAACGATGGCGTATATAATTTTTTTTGAAATAATATTTTTTTAAAAAAATTCAAATTTGTACGTTAAGTTCAAAAAATTACAAAAGTAACGTGTAGTTGGCATTTGAAGTGTCGACTGGAGTCTAATCGGCACTTCAAATACCGACTAGAGCTGACGTAACATCCCGCCCGGTTAGTTTTGCAAATTTTTGGAATTGGTCCTATCGATTTGAATATTTTTTTTAAAAATATTATTTAAAAAACATCTGGCGCCCACCGTTCTGCCGCGGGGCACGCAAATGCCAGATTAGCCGGCCTACACAGTACACCTACACGGTAGACGCCCGTATGCACGCGCCTGATACCCACCGTGGAGAGCGACGTCGCCTACTCGCCTTGGAAAAGGCGGTAAAGAGAGGCAACAGTCGGCGAGCGGGACCCACCGCCGCCGACCACCCGTCGCTCCTGGGCCCTTGCCGTCGCCGTCGCCGTCGCCGTCGCGCAAGCAACCACGCGACGCCAGACGGAAGCGCGCAGCCCGGAGGACGCCACCGCACCACGTACTCCCCGGCCGCAAGCCGCAGCATATACCAAAACCGCCGTCCTCTCCTCCTTTCGCTCCTTTATTGGCTTCTCTCTCTAGTCCTCCGCTTCCTCTGCCTCAGGCTCAGAGCCTCTCTATCTGTCCCCTCCTCGCCTCGACCTCCAGGCTCCGGTACCGTGAATTTTTCCGCGTCGGTATCGGCGGCGAAGCGGGCGGCGCCTCCTCCAGATCTAGGGTTCTCCGCCGCTCCCCGGCCTCTCCCCTGTCTTCTCGAAGCTTCGCCACCAGCCCACCACCAGCGACGAGTGAACCTACGCCATGAGGGCCACCGGTGAGCACACCGCGGCCGTCCCCATCCCCGCACCGTCTCCTCCGCCGCCGGGGACCGTGACGGAGGACGCCGAGAAGGAGCGGAGGCGGCGGCGCCGCGCGCCGCGGCGTAACAAGCAGGCCGCGGATCCCGTCGCCGCGCAGCACGAGGAGTCTACGACGTTGCCGTGGTCGTACAGATCGATGCCGCCCATGCACGTGCGTGTCACGTTGGATGCCGAGGCGGCGGCGGCGGAGGTGGCGGGGACGAGCCGGTCCTGCCCCCTTCTGCCCAAGCCGGACCCCGTAGAGGCGCCGGTGGCGGGAATGGGAAGAAAAGCTGCTGGGAAGCGGTTTTTTCCAGTCCCACTGGTCCGAACAGGCCGTGGAGGAGGGTATCGAGGTAGCTCGCTTGAGGTTTGCAGCTTGGCTGTAGTAATTTCGTGCGAAATGGTTCACTGACTTTTGTTTCCTCCATGGCTCCATCGTGCTCGTGCAGAGAGGGCATGCCTTCATGGGGAAGTTCCGTGTGAATGCACACAACAGAAATGAGGTAAGCCGTAAGCACTGCCTGCTTCCTAGGCTCCTAGCTTGATTTCTATTATACTGTTTCCGTGCAACTGCGTGGTAACTTTTATATGTGTGAATTTTGCAGGCGTACTGCACGATTGATGGCATTCCGGTGGATGTTCTCATTACCGGGGTGGCACAAAACCGAGCGGTAAGTTCTGGTTGACATGCATGTTGTGCTAACTGGGTGAATGTATTATGTTGTAATTGTAATTAGTAGCAACACTGTAAGTGAACACTAGTGGATAGCGGAAAAGTAGGCAGCTTCTTTCAGGATTCAGCCTATCATGTATGATTGTATGTAGCCTTGAAGTCTACGTTAACTTGTTAAGCACACACATGCCTCGCTAACTGGTTGCACATGAGAACTGGAACGTGCTAACTGGACATTATATAGTTACCTCACGAGGAATCAGGAAATGACAATGCTTGAGAACAATGGTTGTCGTATTTGGCACGATATGAGCCCCAGGACAAAATTCTGTGCAATTGTATTACACCTTTCCTTCCCAATTCCCATGATCTAGCATAGCTCATTGTTAAGTTTCTGTCATGTTCACTGGATTGGATATCTCCATCTGTGTTGTTAGTTTGTGCTAACATGCATAAAATCAATGACTTGGCAGTCCTGGCTTCTCTTGGTCATCCTTTCTTTTGGCATATTTTAACTTTTGAAACCCCTTTGACTTTTATGTTATATGCATGTATCTTACCTCTTTTATAGGCGATAATTCTATGAAAGCATTCATGAGGGATGGCTTCATTATTAAAAGCAAATCCTCCTGGAGAAATGTTTAAGTGATAGGTTCCTAGTCAAAAAAAATTCTTGCTAAGCTATCATATAGTTTGTTAGAAATGCTGGTTTAGTTCTGTTCATTTTCATCGTATACACCATTCATGTATCCATATTAAATTTTTTTGTGGTACAATGTTCTATGAACCACTTTGCAGGTGGAAGGTGACCTTGTTGCTATCGCACTTGAACCTATTGCTTACTGGACTAGAATGAAAGGACCAAACATTGCATGCAAACCTGCTATGGGAGGAGATTCTGCTGTTTGTGAAGTTAGTGAAACAAATGGGAATCATGGTTTGAAGAAAGGTCAGACAGATGCCAGCTGCAGGTTTGAGCATTGCAGTAATGGCCAACCTGTTTTGGACAGGATGCATTACCATCACAAAAACAGTGGTTTTAGTCAAGCTGTTAAGTGTGAAAATGGTCATGCTACTGTCCCAGAAAGTTGTGAGAAGGACTTGAATGAAGGAAAGATGGAGTCTGAAAGAGCATTACAAAGGATATGTTCTCTGGTATACTCTAACCCAGGCAGACGTCCTACTGGAAAAGTATTGTCTGTCATAAAGAAGTCTCCTCGCCGTAACACCGTTGTAGGTTTCCTAGCTCCTTTCTCAGAGCTTCCTGATGCAGAGCAGCAGAGAAATCAGATGAATATGCAGGTTTCAAAGAGGACGAACCATAGAGCCACATCATCTTTTTCAGGATTGATTCTTCTCTTGCCGACTGATCCCAAATTCCCTCATATGGTTGTTAGTGTTAGTACTTTACCAGATAATGTGAGAAAACAGTTAGAAGAAGGTGATAAAGTTAAAGAATTAGTTGCTGCACGAATTTTTGCATGGGATGAGGAAAGTCTATATCCCTGTGCTCATATCATACAGTTCTTGGGGAAGGGTGGACAGGTCAAAACACACATGGATGCTATACTTTTTGAGAATGCAATATCTGATACTGAATTTTCCCCTGAGTCCATGGCATGCCTACCTGAGAATTGCTGGAAAATTCCTCCGGAAGAAATTGAAGTTAGAAAAGATCTGAGAAACATCTTGACCTTTACAATAGACCCCCCTACTGCTACTGATCTTGATGATGCAATATCTATTGAAATGCTTTCAGGAGGAATTGTTCGTATTGGGGTGCATATTGCAGATGTTTCTTACTTTGTTCATCCGGAAACGGCACTGGATGCTGAAGCTCAGATTCGGTCTACCAGTGTTTACACCTTACGACACAAAGTATCAATGTTGCCTTCGAGACTCTCAGAAGATCTGGTTTCACTAAATCCTGGAGGAGACAAGCTTGCCTTTTCCATTATCTGGGACATTGATCCTCATGGGAACATAGTTAATCGTTGGATTGGTCAAAGTGTTATTTTTTCATGCTGCAAGTTGTCATATGATCTCGTGCAGGATTTGATTTGTAGCGATGGAACTAAGTTTATATCAGCTCCTTCTCTTGAAGTACATGGCATATTTGAACAAGAAGATGTTATCAAGTCCCTTAGGTGCTTATATGACATCACAAAAAATCTGAAGGAGATTAGATTTAAGGGGGGAGCTCTGTCTCTTGAAACTGCAAAGCTTATGATCTTATTTGATGAAGGTGGAGCTCCATGTGATAGTTATCGCTATGAGAGGAATGATGCTTGTTTCATTGTTGAGGAGTTAATGTTGTTGGCAAATATATCAGCTGCTGAAGTTATATCTAATGCATTCCCTAATTGTGCGCTACTTCGTAGGCACCCTGAACCTAATTTACGGAAATCCAGAGAGTTTGAGACTTTTTGTGCTAGAAATGGTTTTGAATTGGATGGTTCATCATCTGGTCAACTTCACCTTTCACTTTCTAGAATGAAGGAAAAGTTAAAAGATGATCCTGTTTTGTTTGATATTCTCATGCTTTATGCTTCAAAGAAAATGCAGTCAGCAGAATACTTCTGCACGGCAGACCTGATAAGGAAGAGGGATGATTGGGCTCACTATGCATTATCTATCCCTTTATATACACATTTCACATCACCACTTAGAAGATATCCTGATATAATTGTTCACAGAACACTGAATGCAGTAATTGAGGCTGAGAAGATGTATCTGAAACACAGGAGATTTCCTACTGGACAAGATGGATGTAATGAGATAATGAATAGATGCTTTACAGGCCTCCAATTTAGTAAGGATGCTGTTGAATCCAAAGAAGGGAGGGAAGTATTGTCTGCTGCAGCTAATAAGTTTAAGGTCCCTTCATCTGATAATCTGGGAGAGATTGCTGAACATTGCAATGAGAGAAAGTGGGCCAGTCATCGTGCAGAAGAAGCTGGACAAAAACTCTATATGTGGGATCTGATAAAGAGGAAAGAGGTACTATGGTTCATCAATTATCAGCTTCCCCAACTGATTTTGTCTAAGCTTTGTTTTGAAAGGCTTCTGGTTTACTTTGCAGGTCCTAGTTGCCAATGCCAGAGTTCTGGGACTTGGACCAAAGTTCATGTCAGTTTATGTGCCCAAACTTGCTGTATGTATTTGTCTAACCTCACGGAAAGCACTTGATTTATCTTTTTTTTCCTTTGCCTTGATGTGATCTTTTTTTTTTTGTAGATGGAACGGAGGATACAATATGATGAAGTTGATGGCCTATCTGTTGAGTGGTTGGAAGCGACTGGAACATTGGTGCTTGATGCATGCAGGAACAGGTCTCCTCAAAGTAGGGGAAATCAGGTTAAGTATAGAGCAATTGAGGAGGTTGCTATGGTGGTTAACCCATCTGAGTTGATGCTATCTGAAGAAGATGAGGAATCTGGAGCGACAGAATCTGGTTGTGACACTGCCAAGTCAGTTTTGCTTAGTGATGAAGCAGTGAAATCTCAAGTTGCCCCAGCCGTCTTGCCCCTGGTGATACAAGACTTGAACGACATTCCTGTGGTTCTTCATGCAATTGGTGGTGAGGACTCTGCGGTGGACATTGGAGTAAGACTATACGTGTCATCATATTTCAGGTGATAGGAAACAAGAATTATGACAGACTACAGTAATAAAAAAAACGACAGAAGAGTAGCATTTAAAGGTTTTATCAGGGTTCAGCAAGCAATTACCAACTTAGTTTTTTAGATGCTCCAGTCCTGTGTAGCTACATCTCTCCCTCCTCACACTTACCTTCCTTGACGTCCAAGGTTCTTGCGGTCGAGTGGCCTTCGTTTTTATTCCCAGGCCACTTGACCAAGTCCCAGATTCAGCTTTGACAGAAGAGTGACTCTGTATCGGGAGATTTAATTATTTGCCACTCTTAACACGTGAGTCCGTAGTGTGTGAAGCCACCTGCAGTTTTTCTGATGGGTGAACTCATACACATGTTTGTGATTTTACTTTGTTATACTTGGGAAAAGAATAAAAATGTTGAAACTCCATTTGAAGTACAAGAGCATTTTACTTTGTTATACTTGGGAAAAGAATAAAAATGTTGAAACTCCATTTGAAGTACAAGAGCATTTTACTTTGTTATACTTGGGAAAAGAATAAAAATGTTGAAACTCCATTTGAAGTACAAGAGCTCTTTAAATCCTCAACACAATATGACGGAACCATCTTGGCTGTGTATGATCAGGTTATTCAATGCCGTTGCAGTTTTCCTTTTGGACGTGACGTGACTCGTGTGATTTTTTGTTCCTTTTGAATGAGCTATTTGATGAGTCTATTGGATTTGACATTTCATAGTAACAAATTTAGATAGTATTAAAATCCGGTTGGTGTACAAATTTAGTAATTTGAACATTGTCAAAAATCCAGTCATAATACAGAGGGATGTTAGTCTAATGTGGTTTAGTTTTGCACCAAATTCTTACATATATAGGCAAGGGGAGATTGCAGGTCACTTATCATCTAATCCACCGGTAACAATGTTCTCTTACAATCAGAATCCAAACAAACAACCAGGCAGCCAGCACGTCCATGTTTTGCTAACGGTAGCAAGAAAATTACAGTATGTACAACTCTGAGGAAACTCGGTTGAGAAAGGCAGGTTTCCAACACTCCTGCAGTACTACATGATCCTGTACTAAAATCCCCTCAATTCTACTAAAAAACTGTACAGATGTAACACCTCGCGGATTCAGTAATTCAAGGGCCACTAAATCACCATCGACAAATTCCTGGTTTCTCAGTACGGCAGAGGGCGAGCGTCTCTTTGTACTTGGAAGGATAGACGAAACCCCACAGCTGCATGGCACAAGAAAACAACTGTTACATAGCTGCCTCCCTAAACAGCAGGATCTGTGGACATGAAAACCTTACATTAATCTGTTGGTGGATCTTATAAGGCTATGCAAATTTGAAGTCCTGCTAGGATATTGCTATTATAGCTGTAAGGGACTTGCAGTTAATTTATGCTCGCTACCCATTCAACACAAAGCTTTCTTATCACTTGGAGATGTATGAACTATGAGGAAATGATGTTATTTACTCTTATTATGATTATCATTGTTGTCGAGGGATGTTTTTATGGACATGACCGTATTGAGTAATGATCTCATGCACACAACCTTGAGAAAACATCTCTTGATTTTTGGTGGTCGGGCACCATAGCTATGTCCTATGTTGTAGACCAGTGTACATGCTGATGTGATGAGATCCATTTGTGACACAGAATGGCCAGGACAAGATAACATCCTCAGGATCAGGGTATTTGGAAACTATCTTCAGTGGGAAATTGGCAATCATGCGGTTTGCAACTTTAGCAGCAGAATTTTGGAGTGGTATGAATGTAATTATGTCAATCAGGGTGGAAAAGGGAAAACACACTGCTTCAGTATTTTAAATACCTCAACATCTTTTACCGCAAAGTCTGAGGAATGAGATAAACACATGTTGTTAAAAGTGTCTGAACTGGAACTTGAACCGCTCAATCTGAAAAAGGGAAACCCAGAAGAAAAGATGAGGGAGCTAACAATGACTTAAGCCAACAAAAGTATTAGATGTGAAGACATGAAAGACATGCTTAGAGGGAGATTACAGGTCTGCATCAAGATAAAGTGCAAAATGACCTCCCCCTCCTAGTGCCAAATAGTTGGTGGAGCACACAGTGAAATAGTTATTAATGCCTGCAAATAACAGAAATGCACGCTCAAGAGCTTGAAGTTTTTGCTGCTGGTTGCCAGAGTCAAATGGTTCTTAACAGTAACATGAGGTCATGAGCAGCAACTGGATTCATCCAAATTTTAGTAAAAGAGAGCTGGTGTCATATTTTGAACAGGAATCAACAATCAAGGGACAAAAGTAATCGCAAGTCACTGCAACGCAGAGAAATACATCTAGCAGCCTGCAAGCACAGGGAACAATGGAAGAAAATATTTTGGCAGCTTTTGATGTTCTTTTGCAAAAACCATGGAAACAGACAAAGTAAATATTACCAGTTGGTCGATATATACTGGGATTGCTGTGTAAATTAGTGAAGACAAAACAGTTATTGGTCCCCTGCGATATCATGTTTCCATCACAATCTGCAAAAGGAAATTAAATTACAAAAAATATTATCAGAATGTGTAGGTGTAACCTGATATTTCTTTGCACTGGTTGGCTGCAATGGAGCCTCAACTAAACCGCCAAAAACTGCACCTTCTTTATCCCCGACTACCTGTTAGAGGCAATATTCATTAATGAACAATAAAAAAACCTGAATTAACATGATATAAGATTATCAAGACTCATATTTCAGCCATAGAATTTTATCGGAACAAAGCGCTATCACGATACCACCCAAGTAAGAATCTTCAGAACTACATGATATAAATCAGTACACTGACTGCTAACTTTGAAGTACCAGTTAAATTGTAACAAATCAAACATCGCCAAGCTACTTAATAAGAATACCAATAAGGAGTAACCAGGGCAAAGCATGCTCCTTCTGTACAGAGTTGATAAGGATATTCCATGCCTCCATGTGCTGCACAGTTGTGGATGGAAATATTAGACTTTAGTAAATACATATGTCCATTATCATATCAAATAACAGACATGTTCTACCTGTATAGCAAGACCCAGTTCCTTCCTTTGGCAAGAACAGGAAGAGAAGCATAAAGATTGGACCTCATCACTTCTGACAAAAGAGTAGATGGTTCTGACATAGCAGGCAAATTACTTAAGGAAGCAACTTCCTTCGATTCTTCAAGCTTCAAAACAGGTGAAACTGATTCAACATGGCCTACCATCTCGCTGTCAATCTTAGGATCCACAT
The DNA here is from genome assembly GCA_019279435.1 of Zizania palustris. NCBI lineage: Eukaryota > Viridiplantae > Streptophyta > Magnoliopsida > Poales > Poaceae > Zizania > Zizania palustris. The sequence continues at coordinate 40,548,474 of JAAALK010000283.1, read as the reverse complement.
TTTGTTTGAAACCACCAATTCTAGCCACTTTGTTAATGATTTTTCCAATGGAATGTTTTCTTTTACTAAGGAGCCCTGACCTTCCCTTGTTTGACTTCCCCATTGGTGTTAAAGTTGGGTATCCCAATTCCCCATTCTGATCAGGAATTATCTCCATTGAATCATTACTAGACCCGGATGATGACAAGAATGAGATCAAGAATGCTCTGAAGGAAGATGTGTCAGGGCCATCAGGGATGTCAGAATTTTGATCGGAATCTCTATCATCCTCTGATTTTTCTTTGCTTTCGTCCACATCCTACAACAATCAAAGAACTTGAGATGTGAGCAGTGAACCTACTAGAACACAAAATGGTAAATGAAACGAAAAAAATGCTATTTTGACAGTCTAAAGATGTGCACTTTATTTATAATGACACTTCTAAGGCCGACACGTAGAACTATCTGGATCAATGAAAGTGGATCCAGATATCAAAAATACGAAAGTCACTTTTTTAGTGTCAAAATAGCAAATCCCCCAAACGAAACAAGGGCCAGTGCTTAACAACAATTCACAACAGCAAACTGGCATCAGGCGCATGTAGTAACTGTTTGTTTCAAACAATTAACAATGTAAATCATCCTTAAACTATAAATGAATGCAAAAAGGTTACAGCGAGAAAGACAACAAATAAACGAGAAATTGGCTATTATAGGTCTCCAAACAAGTGGTTTCTCTATAATAGGACTCCTAACGTTGATTGCTCCCAAATAGGACTCCAAACAATTTCACTAAGCTATAATAGGATTTTGTATTTTTTTAATCTCTTTTCTAATCTAAATACATGTATTTATTTCTAAAGTGACTTTTTTACCCTTGAGAGACATGCTGGCTTGCCGTGCGTGCCTGTTGCCTGGCTTGCCGTGCGTGCATGCTGCCTGGCCGTGCGTGCCGGCCAGCTGGCCGTGGTCATGGCTCGCTTGGGATGGCTGGCCGTGAACACTGAAATGGAACTATTTCCTTCTCGAGACTAGCAGAAGTCCACAAGAAGATCGACTTCAGGTAGTATGGTAGAACATATACAGGTGAGCTAACTCTATTATTTTGGTTTAAATATTACCGTCCAAAAAAATACCGCATTGATAAAATCAACCAGTTCAAAGTGTGCTTTGAATATTGTAGGGTCCAAACACTCAAAATACACCTCAATTATGCCAAAAACACAAATATCCCCAACCTACGAAATGTCCTATCTGTCACCATGCTCCAATTCAACTGATACTCATCCCAAACGTGGCACACTCCCTGCGGAGAAATCACTCCAAAGCACGCTGATATCTCTACCGGCAGCATCCAATTCGCCCGATCGCGCTAACCCAGGACGCGAGCCGCAACCAAATTCAAAGCTGGACCACAAGTCAATGATGGGACGGTACAGGGGGAGGGGGATCTCGGGCCTCACAGGTAGAGGGGAGGATGGCTCGCGCTCCGAAATGGGGTTGAGGATAACGGTGGTGAGGTCGGACACGAAGTGCGCCGCCTTGCTGCCGAGGGACGACGGCAAGTAGCCCATCCTCACCGCGCCACGCGCGCCTATTTCTGGAGGGAGCGCCTCCGCGCCGCACGCGGCCGCTAAGTTTAGGAGGTGAAACGCACGCACGCGTGGAGCGAGATCGGGCGAACTCGTCCGCTCCTTGAAGCTTCCGGGTTGGAGATTCCCCTTCCGCTCCGGCCTCCGGCGGGAATGGGGAAACCACGGAGCGGGGGTTGCAGGAGCAAGGAGGAAACGAGACGAGCCTTGATTTGATTTGGTCCTTTTAATTTAGGAGATTTTGGACGAATTATCTGCAAAAGTTGCGACGTAGAGGATTATATGCACAAATTTGAATGAATCAAAGGGGTTATTTGAAAATTTAGAAAGTTCCAGATAGAGATTAGATGTCCAATGCAGGGGGTTATGTGCAAAATGCAGTATCCTATGTACGGATGTACTGATGTAGGGGGTAATTTACAAAAGTTTGGGCCGGATTTGGATCGCTGATCTGATTTTACGCAGAATTTGGTAGCGCTCGATTTTGGGCCGAATTTGGATCGCTGATCAGATTTTACGCCGAATTTGGTAGAGCTCGAGTTTGGGCCGAATTTGAATCGCTCTCATGGGCAGCGATCAAGCTTTGGGCCGATCCAGGCTGTCTATCGTCCAACGGGCGGTCCAGGCTGTATAAATTTTGTGGCCCACGACTATTACCTTGTATCCGGCCCCACCTGTCAGTTAGGTTCCTCATACCGATTCCCTCTGGAGTCTGGAGTCTGGAGTCCGGAGACCGGACGAGGCGGCGGAGCTCCGGCGCTGAGAAGGAGGAGAGACCGGAGGCGTTAATCAATTGATCGTATAGATGAAAAATGAGCGGAAATGAGTGTTACATATCTGTTTTAGTGTTTTTTTCGTATTTTTTTACGAAAACAAAAACGAAAACAGATATCAGAAATGGATAAAAACCAGATATCATCGAAAACGAATATGAACCAAATAAATAAGAAGCGGATACGAATACAGAACCGAATATCTATCGGAAATATAAAAAAACCCTTAATATATAAAAAAAATATTATAAATAAATAAATAGATTCAATTTACACATATATTAATAAATAATAAATACATATAATAAAGTAAAACAAGTTTTATTTTAATTGTAATTAATATATATTTTTTTAGAAAAATAATTATATATTAATTTAAATTAAATTGTTTAATATTTTATGAATAGAATATAGTTTACATTTTATATAATGTGAAAAAGTAAAAGCTAATATTCTATACAATGCAGTAAAAAATGTGAAACACAATCTTTCGGTTTTTGTTACGCAGAATATTTTGTTTCTGTATCCGTTTTTGTCGGAAATTGCTGCTCCGTTTCCGTTTTCGCTTAAAAAATTTCGTTTTCGTTTTCGTTCTGAAATTTTCTGTATCCGTTTCCGCATAACCCTATTCGTTTCCGTTTCATCCCTAATCGTAGGGGTTGAGGAGAGGCGGCGACGGTTGGAGAAAGAAAATCCTGATATTCTTAATGGTCTGTTCGGTTAGAAGAAGATTGGGGAGATTTGCTATTTTGACACTTCAAATAAGTGGCTTCGCATTTTTGACATCCGGACCCACTTTCATTGACACAAATGGCCCTACATGTCAGCCTCAGAAGTGTCATTATAAACAAAGTACATATCTTTAGAGTATCAAAATAGCAATTTTTTCAAAAGATTGAGGGGATTGAGAGAGATTGAGGCCTTGTTTGAGGGAGCTTCTGGCTAGCTAGATACTTCTAGTATCTAGAAAGCTCCTCCAAACAACATCTCGGGTACCTTAGATTTTCAAAATCTGCAGAAACAGTTAGTTTTTCCAAGCCTAGTAACTGATAAGATGGCTAACCCCAGCTTCTCCAGATTCTGCAGATTTTTATTTACCCACTATATCACAAAAATAAAACTCACCCACCCAACCGCTAGCTACTCCAACCAGTCCGAGATAGGGCATGAGAAGGATTAAAGAAGATTATAGTATAAATCGAGCATTGTAGTATAAATCCCACAATTCCTCCTAATCCCCTATCAGGGGATGACAAACAGGGCCTAACGGTGGCGACGACGGCCACTGGGAGAGTTCGATCGAGTGCCAGCTCCAATACGCCATGGTTGCACTCCCTTCACTGATCACTCTCTCTCATGGGTTGCCCTACTTTCATTTTCATGGGCACTTTCTCTTCCCATCTGAAGCCTGAAGGGATGAACAATTTAGGGTTAATAGCTTTTGTGCCACCGTTATTTTCCGAAACGCCAGATATATCATTACTATTTCGCTATTTGCCATCGTGCTATTACTATTCTCAAACTTACTCCTATATGCCATTTTGCACGTGCACTGAAGTTAGTTTTTTCATATTACCCATTGTGCCCTCTTCTTCTTCCTCTTTCCAACCGAGCTGGTGCCCTCCACGCAGGAAACTGCCATCTGCAGCAGCGCAAGGCCGGAGGCGGCGGGAGTAGCTCAATGCGGCTAGTGGCATTGCGCTTGGCTCCTCGTCCTCGCCCTCGCGTCTCGAGCTCCTCGGTGATCGCCTGGAGGGACACGCTCCGCATGCCAGGAGCAGGAGCACCAGCCCCACGCCAAGGTCCATCTGGCGGCGCCTCTCCCCGGCTTCCCCGCCGCGGTGGTCGCCGTCGCTCGTTCCGCAGAAGCGGCCATGCTTGGACTACATGGTCGGCGGCCGTAGCCCACAGCGCGGTCTGTGTGCATCTCCAACCCACACTAGCGACGAGATGATGATGGGGCTCCAGATGGAGCAGTCAACTGCGGTGTACGGTGGCATGGGAAGGGGGCAATCTAGGCAATATGAAAAATATGATGGCTGAATGTGGGCCCGTAGAGTGCAAAATGGCATATAGAAGTGAGTTTGAGAATAGTAATGGCACGATGGCAAATATTGAAATAGTAATGATGTTTTGGTGTTTTGAAAAATAATGGTGGCACAAAAGCTATTAACCCAATAATTTAACACTTTAGCTGGTTGAAGTACTGAAGTGTTGTTGTTTCAGAAAGGGGAGAGTGACACACAATGCCCGCGGGCACGCGCCATGCCTGCCCGGAGCGCTATCCAGTTTCCTCGCCGCCATGATACACCTTCTACACCGGGCGGACCCCGCCAGGCCCTTCGCCGAAGCCATATACCCGTCGGCGTCGGCAGCTACCACGGTGTTTAAGGTGTGTTCGATGCTGCTGCCCTTGTTTAAGGTTCAGGTAGTAACACCTGCTTTACTGGGGCCGTAAGCACTGCGTTATGTGATATATGCAGGAGTTGAAGGGTAGCTAGCCGCACATATGAGTTGAGAACCCTAGTGATACTGCATTTATGTGAATATGCAGGAATACACTTCTCCTGTTGAACCCTAGTGGAAATGTTGTGCTTCCTGCTGGATTCACTGATCCCCGTATGCACTTCATTGATGGTGGATTGCAGGTAATACTGCTTAACTACCATTGCATTTGCCACTACTGGAAAATTACAGACATACATTGTGTAAACTTCTTGTCAGTATATTCAGCTTTCTAATTGGTTTGGTGACCAAGCGAGTTTTTTAAAAGAATCTAGCTTATCTTCCTGCGCAATTTTGTGTGGCGCTAGATTAGAGTTTATTTCAAACTAGAATTGGATTTGATATACAATTCTAGTTTCAGTTTCTATAAATACTATAAATAGAAGTGTATTTTATACACAATTCTAGCATTCGATCACACCATTATAACCTGGAGCCACCATGATCTAACAGTATATATTTTTCTTTTTTGCCAATTAGTGTGCTAATTTCTAAGCCTGCAGAGTGAACATGGTGTCTCCTTTTCAAGCTGTCTTAATAATATAATAGATAGATAATAGTATATAATACAATGGTTCAAGAACAGAGGCCAGAGGGGCACCTGACCAGTCACAAGTAACGGCTAATACTGGACATGAATACATGATCAAAACTATTGTCTCTTATCTTATCTCTGAACAAAAGCGCTGGTGTTACATTACATCTAGTAGTTTGTAGTCTGTACTCGTAGTACTACTATATATACATGCATACCAGAACCGAGAAAAAAGTGCTGGACCTAGAATGCTAAATCGGTCAGACATGTACAGTCTTAAGCTGTCAAAAACCATATAGCATCAGATATTCAGATACTATGTACTTCACGGTACAATGGATTTATGGATTACAATTCAGTGACCAATGCCGGGCAATGGATCAGGTGGAGGCTACATGCCATGTTTTTCCTGGGATGGCAGATGGGGTAAATAAGTCCTTGGATGCGGTTTCTGGAGAAGCAGTTGTGCCACTGATCGATCCATAGGGTTCATCTGAATTTCACTCCACCTGTTTGATTTGAATATGTCAGAAATACCAGTTACACACTCCACGTCAGAACTTCAATAGTTAACTGGAAAGCTTTATTTCAAAGCTTAATTGAAGATCGAATCAAAGTGTACCTCTTTGAAACTGATGATTCCACAACTCCACTTGCAAGCTGGTTAACACTCCCTGTTGTACTAGCAACACAATGCCTCTGTTCAACACAATTGGCCAATCGATACAAGGCATCTCTTATGCATGTTTTAGATGCTACATCCAACTGCAAAGTACATTTGAAAGATACAAGCGTTAAATACTTATCATGGGCAATCTGAAGTGCTGTTAACCTGAGTAATAATTACAGGAGAAAGCAGCATAATTGGAAGGGTTGCAAAACAGTGTTCCAAGTTACTCATAGTAGACCTGATTCATGCCTTCCTGAAGTTTCTGGAAACCAAGATCCTTAACTGGGACAGCTTCCAGAATCAATGGTGAGTAAGGGTTCACACATAAGTCTGTAGAAGACCTTCCCTTTGAAAAGAACTGCAAGTCTGCACTTTTCAGAACATCATTCCACCCAAAGTCTTCAGGAAACTGATGTGTTTGTGTCGAAGTGGCATTGGTCGGCTGTTCATATGCTGTTATTGGAGGAAAATACATCTCTAGTGGATTTCCGGCAATTTCATCAAGGATCATGTCTGGGGTTCCATTCAATGGATCGTGTGTCTTCTTCATTGAATGAGGAGGAACATAAGCTGCAACGAGATTTGGAGCTGAGAAAGTAGATGAAGACACAATTTCATCATTGCTCGTGATGCTTGATGCTGTTGGGACTAACATTTCCTGATTTGAGCAAAATATAGCCTCTAGTCCCTCACAGCTGCCAATGAGTTCCGCACTTGTTACATTGTCGAAGGGGCAGAAAACATCAGCATTTGCCATATTAATCTGCAGACAGTGAAGGGAAAGTTAAAATGTTCCTAGGTGAAACCAAGATTCTTTCAAGGAAATTATCTGTATATGTTAAATATTGCGGCAGACGCCAAAGATCTTAACTTTCGGGATGACAAGCTACTGTTGGAAGGACATCCTTTGCATCATCTGACCTTCAGAATTGAAAAAATATAATTACAAAGATCAAAGTTTGGAAATACCTGATCAAGGAATAATGGTTCAGTACTAGTGTCAGAAACTAAAACTGATGATATTATAGGCTTGGTCGTGCTCTCATTTGAAACGGTTGACAAATTGGTACTGTCAAAGTGGCAGCTGCTTGGTACATGCTGGGCATCCAGTAAGCAAACTGAAGACCACAGTGGATCCTCCAAGTAATTACTTCCTCTCTCAAACGTGGAATCGAAATTTCTTCAGAAAATGAAAGAAAAATGTTCAAGCTTCAGATTAAGGACATCTTGCTGATGCCTGATGGTAAAGATACATGCTCGAGGCATCAAGAGATTACCTCAGGTTTGTTTCGAAGTCATCCAAGCTGCCCAGTTCAGACCAATCACAGTAAAACAAATCTTTTCCTTTGTTCTGGCGTTCGTCTTGCACAGTATTGCCCTCTGATGTAGGAATGCCTGAAACGTTCCTAATACTGACGTATTCATCAGCATCAAATATACTTGTTTCTGTACCTGCATGCATTTGATGCAGGTAATCTTAGACTGGAGGTAGCCCCCATAAATTAAACGCCACCAGTAACAAAAAAAGAAAGATAAAAACAAGATGACGTGCTTTTTGGCACAGTAACATCTGTCTTGTAAGTTTGTGGTTAACCGTTTCTTTTTCCGCAGGATTCATTGATGGATCTACCGTCACTGTAACCAACATTGTTTCTGATGCCACCGCACTGTGTGGGCCTTACCTGCACTGATCCTTGACTTGTCACGGCCTTGAAGTAGCATGGTATGGTCATTCATCAGAGTGAACTCATTCATAACAGCTTGGCTGACCTGGGGAACAGAACTGACCTATCTTAGACCACAAAAGCTAGAACCTTACAGTTGAAGAGTTAGAAAGTTATAGCAGCACCAGTCTAGTTGTATCATGATATTTATCTTGTGGCAGGTTACTGTTAAAGTGGCCAGTTCTTCAATTTTTCCCCCTGATAGCGCGCGCTCATCTCGTTCGTAGATGCAGTACATCAAAATGAAAGCCAGGAGCATCGATCCACGCCATACCGACTACTGAACTACATACTAGTCTTGATCCGATAATTGTTTAACTCCGAGCGCAGAAATTTCAAGCATAACCAAACAATAACTAAAAGTTCTTTTGTGGAGAGCCAGTATCCATAATTCCATATATATATTTTTTGATCATATGGATCAAATATGCTGGAGAAGCAAAACAGACAGTATACGCTATGCAACAAGAGAAGAAATTAACCGCAAGATGACGAACCGATCTAACAGTTACCTCGCCGCAAGGCTCAAACCCCCTTCTCCTCCCCACCACCGACGCATGCATTGATGCAATCGATCGAGACGACACCGCAACCAAGCAACACGGCAGGTTGTGGCAGGCAGAAAGCAGGGGAGGAGGAGAGAAGCAACGGGTCGAGCTCGAGCAGATGAACAGCACAGCTGCACAAGCAAACGAAGCACTACACCCCAAGAAAAAAAGGCACTGTGCACGGCTATTCAGCAGGAACAGGGGCTAGTGCTATTGGCCGGGCCTTATATCGTGCCGCGGCCGCGCCAGCCTAACGCCCCGATCGGGCAAGCTAGCCGGGCTCGGCCTAGCCTAGCTTTGCGCACTCGCTCTAGGCTACGCGACGCGGCCGGGGCGGCGAACCGTTCGGTGAAAGGAGAGTTAGGCGTGGCCCAAGTGCGCGCCAGAACGCTTGTCCGGATCGCGATCGCGTCACCGAAGTCGCCAAGGATCTTCTCTCTTTTGTCCCGGAAGAGCAGCGGGGGGCAGCCGTGCCGCGACGTCACGCCGGGGAGGGCGCCGGAAACGGAAGCTGAGACAGCGACGCGCCCTGCCCCGCCTCGCCCCCGAGACGCTTGTTTCGGGTTTATTTCTTTTTTGCCGTCGCGTGGTGCTCCCGCTGCTTAGGCGGAACTGGCTCTCGCGCCTTTTCGCGAGAACGGCAAGCGGTGGAGGTGTTGTCGTCGGTGAGCAGTGACGACGTGGGTGACGGATCGATCGGTCGGCGTGGTGGTGACCTCGACATCTCGACGGGGGCTCGTGCGTGATGAATGGAAGACGTGCGTGATGACATTTCACATGACAATTCAACCGGTCGAGTACTCCAGCAGCATTCATTCATTCACCCTATACGAGAGGAACAAAACAATTCGGTTTTTGATATTGTGTGACTGCTGTTTGGTTTAAGGAATAAGATAAAATCAAATAGAACCAAACGATCTTCAGAAACATTTCGTTCCATTCCTCGTCGTGTACCAAACCAAACACTACACCTAACTGTTCAACACGGGTGTGGGTAATCCGGTGACACAGCGTACCCTGATTTTGACACGTGAATAGATAGCTCGTTAGAGTAAGCATGTCACGAAAGGCACGATGCATTGGCACTGTCTGCTTGTGAGGGCAACACTGTTTGGAACTAGCTCTTCAAGCAAGCTGCTCAAACCGCGTCCGCATCTGCAGGATGTTAATTAGGATCGTTGCAGAATCGCGTACGTGGCAACGTTGCTTTTTCCTTTCGAGTGCTACGTGCGCCATGCATTCGTCACCTATGTAGTAGGTTAGGCGTGCTAAGATACGACGTATAACTATCAGGGCTAAACAAGATAAAGTGTCTATCAACTTTTCGAACTGCCCTAACACGCGTATGGTTTGATGACCATGCGGACACCAAAAGCGCTATAGACAACAACACATGGCTGTGTTTGCACCGTCTTCGTTACCACCTAATCCAAAAAAGATGGCCAAAATGATTCATGAATGGCTGGCCATGCTGTCAGCTTTGTGGCCGAGCCACAATTTAATCAAATCTAAAGCACAACGATATAATTTATATTGTGCCATTAAAAACATTTTTTAAATTTTTAATAAAATTTTTTAAAAAATGATTCAACAGACAAGCATAAAGCTAAGACTAATCGACAATCATCTGTTGGATAAAGATCAGATAATGCAAAAAAAAAGAGAAAGAATTCACGTGTGGTTGGACCTACTCTCAACTTTGAGTAGAGCCTTCACGGTGGCTTCTTAATATGTATTTAGCATGATTTCAGCTCCAGTTTTTTTATTATGTGAAGCGTGAAGCTAGAGTCAAGTCAAACATTTTTTCAGAGTAAAAGCGTTTAAAAAAAATAAACTAAAGTGGTGAAACAGAATTTAACCAATTTTAAATGTTGTACAATTGGTAGATTACAAAATCAGAGAAATCGCTTGCCCCGTCACCGACCGCTTGCCGCTTCACCGTGCGGGCGCACCGCTCCGGTGGCAAGACTTTCCTCGAACTACTCCCCACCGCATAAAGACCCTCACCTCACGGCCGCGCCCCACGGGTCACGGCGTCTGCTCCCCGCGCGCACCGCTCGCCTCTCCCCATTCCCCAATCCCCATCCTCCACCGGCCACCCGATCGGCCGACACTTTACGCATTCACCCTGCTGGTCCGCGCCCATTCGCAAAACCCTCGAACCACCGGACCAGACAATGGCGACGTTCACCGTCCCCGCCGCCGTCCCGCCCGTCGCCGAGGACTGCGAGCAGCTGCGCAAGGCGTTCAAAGGTCGCGCTCCCTCCCTCCGCGCGTTCCTCGGCGCGCGAGCGAGATCGGACAGTTAGCTGACGCGATCTGCTTTCTCTGTTACGCAGGGTGGGGCACGAACGAGAAGCTGATCATCTCCATCCTTGCCCACCGCGACGCGGCGCAGCGCCGCGCGATCCGCCGCGCCTACGCTGAGGCGTACGGAGAGGAGCTCCTCCGCGCGCTCAACGACGAGATCCACGGGAAATTCGAGGTGAATATCGAGAAGCACGCCCCGATCTAGAAGGAATTAACCGGGCCCTTTCCTTTCTCTCTGCCTGATTCGATTCGTGTGTCGGTTGGCCTCTGTTTTAGAGGGCGGTGATCCTGTGGACGCTGGACCCGGCGGAGCGGGATGCGGTGCTGGCGAACGAGGAGGCGTGCAAATGGCACCCCGGGGGCCGCGCTCTGGTCGAGATCGCCTGCGCGCACACGCCTGCACAGCTCTTCGCGACGAAGCAGGCGTACCACGAGCGCTTCAAGAGGTCGCTTGAGGAGGACGTTGCCGCGCACGTCACCGGCGACTTCCGGAAGGTGACGACTTTGGATCTATCGACTATCATCTCCCAATCTCCCATACTACCATGTCGCTGTTCGTGTTTTATAATTTAGTACATCGAACGGATCGTAGTATCGTATGCGCCACTAAAATGCGATCTCGATATGTTAAAAGTGCGAAGTTGGAATTTGATAGATCGATATCTCAGTCGAAATCACAGAAAACGTGACATTGCACTGAATGCTGTGATTTTTCTGCTTCATGTTATTAACGTGTGGATTTTAATTTATCATGCCACTTGACTTGTTCATGATATGTTTATTCCATGTCGGTAATGTTTCGTTCATGCTCTCATGATTGGTATTATAGTGTATTGTGATTTGTGAATAACTGAAGAGGGAAGATGACTTGCTTAGGATCTAATCATCATTTCCGTTTAACTCTAGTTTAATGCAATTCCACCTTTGTTTAACTTTCTTTGGGCATTGATAAATTGTGAAATACTAAATTACATATACCAGTGCTACGAAAGAACACCCTAATTGCAGATTGAAAATTTTTATTTCTTTTGTCAGCTGTTGGTGCCTCTTGTTACTGCATATCGCTATGATGGCCCAGAGGTGAACACATCGTTGGCACATTCTGAAGCCAAACTACTTCACGAGAAGATCCATGACAAAGCTTACAGTGATGATGAGATCATCAGGATTCTCACCACAAGGAGTAAAGCACAGCTACTCGCAACATTCAACAGCTACAATGATCAGTTCAATCATCCCATCAATAAGGTAAATAATAGCATACTGACCTTTTAGTTTTTACGTTAAAAGCATTTTACTTAGACTCCTTTTCCATTAAAATCGTGAAGACAAACACACAGCCAACAAGGTGAATGATACTGTTATATCTATGTTCCAGTTTTCTTTTTCCAAAAATATGTACATGTTTCACTGCTGAGTTGAACCATATAATACTAATGACGACTTTGGTCAGGCAATAAATGAGGTGCACGTATGAATGATTAAAAACTTCAAGAATTGAAATGTTTCATTCTGTAACATGTCATTGTTTGAACTCTACATATTTATGGAACCGAAATAATCACGATGGCTAGCCGGGTATTTGCTCACAGTTTCGTGAGAAACTGTTTGGTTGTTCATAGTGTTGTTTGTTGACAATACTTTTTCTGAAACTCTGTTAACAAATTCCGGCGTACTGGCAGGATCTTAAAGCTGATCCCAAGGACGAGTTCCTTGCAACACTAAGGGCGATCATAAGATGCTTCACTTGCCCAGACAGATACTTTGAGAAAGTCATTCGACTGGCTCTAGGAGGAATGGGCACAGACGAGAACTCTCTTACAAGGGTCATAACTACTCGTGCCGAGGTAGACCTGAAACTGATAAAGGAGGCTTACCAGAAGAGAAACAGTGTTCCGCTGGAGCGAGCTGTTGCTAAAGATACAACTAGAGACTATGAGGATATTCTCCTTGCCCTCCTGGGAGCAGAGTGAGGCCTTGTCTGCTCCATCTCGTCTGATCCTCCCCTGTTCGATCTAACAATAAAGCTGCATGGAACTGTGATCTGTTTTGTTGTTTCTGAATGATATAATAAAGCCTGTCCTGCGTGTTGGATTGCCATCTGGGCTGCTTAAAATCCTATTGGTTTATTATCAAGCGGTGCTGTTGCGCAGTTGCGCTGGGAATTCAGATAGTGTTCAAGTAAATCGAATCATGTTTCCAGTACGAAACCACAGATAATCAGTTGTAAAATCCATATTTTATAAACACTGCCAAAGACATATTTAAATCAAAAGCTTATCTTTTTGAGTTGAACTCTTGGATTTGAAATGAGTGCCAAAATAAAATTTTCTCAAAACCAATAAATAGTTACTATTCCAAATCTGAAAACACTATTCCTTGTCCTATTATAAAATTCTTCTAAATCTAATTATTCAAACCAACTTACTTAACTTCAAATCATTTTCCCTTTTAAAGATTCAGAACTCTAATTCTAACTTCCTTGTTCATCTGGACAGAACTACATACTTTCCTACCAATTTTTATTATTTTTTTTTCTTTTTTTTCTCTTTCCCTGATACTTCTCTCTCTCGTTCTTAGCCAAAAAAAAATCGTTGATATTGCATGTCCGCATGCCTACGGCCCCACTGCATGCACTGGCCAATGTCTGGCCGCATCGTGCAGACCCGAGCGCCTCGCCTCCCGCGCTGTGCGCCGAACCCTGCTTGCCGCGCACGCACGCCGCGCCTGGCCACCGCATCCTCCGCGCCGCGCCTTGCGCCCAATCGCGCGCCGCGCCGCCTCGATCCCTTCCCTGCTCCTGCATGCACAGGCAACCAGCCACTCCTCTTCCCCAGCTGTTGCAGCGTCTCCTCGCCTCCCGCGCGCCTAGCTCATGCATTGGCTTGTTTGCCGCCCTAGTCACCTCACCGGTTGTAGCTCTCGGCCTCCCATGCGAATAAGACTTCCCAAGCACGCCCAACGTCCTACACACTCGCTCAGACCCCTAATCCCCTGAACCAAGCTCTCGGAGCACCGAAGTTCATCGTCTCTCCGCCGGAGACCCTAGTCGCCGCCGTCGCTCCCCGATCTAATCGAAGGTATAACTTCCGCCTAATTCCTTGTATCAGTAGCTTCCTTATACTCTAGCAATCATGTTCCATGGGTTAGCCATGGCGGAACCCCACCGTAGCTCGCCGGCGGCATTGAGCCATGGAAACCTCTAGGCATCACCGTGGGTAGACTTGTTCGGGCCATTTTAGGTAGATCAGAGACCATGAATAGCTTCCTGCAAGTTCTAGTACCGTGAAAATGTCCGTAGCTGGACTCCGGAGTACCCCCATCGCCCCCCGGCACCACCCCTCTGCTAGTTTACCCCCTTTTTGATTATGGGCAAACCGTAGCTCTAATTGAAAATCCAACCGTAGATATCATTAATCATAGTATGTTTAATCTACGGTTAAAATTTGGGTTCAATCGGAGTTGAAACGAAGAAGTTATTCCCTGGAGAAGTCTTGGCCATTGAAGGTCGTCTTCAACCTCCAGCCGCCGTGCCCTCCTCTGCTCCCTGCCACTGCCCTGTGGGCCCCCCCCAGCCAGCAGCCCCAGCCACTGCCAGGCGGGCCCCACCAGCCAGAAGCCCAACACCACGCCGCCTGGCCGCGCGCCGCGCCATGGGCTGTTCCGGCCGGCCCACTGTGAACAGTAGCCTTTTTATTTTCTGGTTTAATTTCTGAAAAATTGAATAGGCCGGCCCAACAGCGATAAACAGTGCAATTTTCTATTATTCCCATTTATTTCCTGTTCGGCCCATTAGGAATAGTGAGTTTTCTCTTTTTCCAATTTCAGAACATAATTGCAACTTTAAAAATTCGTAGAAAAATCATTTTAACTCAGAAAAATTCCATTCAAATTTCTATAGGTTCGTAAAAATCTAAACTTTAATTTAGAATAGTATAAAATTGTTTTCCCGAAACTTTTTGTGTGTTTTTATTTATGTGATGTTATTTGTGCTATAGTTACCGTCATCAAAGACCCGTGAGACTACGACCCGGAGATCCCGAGTATTATACGGTTCGAGGCAAGTCTTCCTTTGAACATACTTGATCCTATTGCATTGATTGTTCCACAAAAATTATATATGCATGATTAGGTTAAACACTCACGTACACTATTAGTCAATTGCTTGGGCAATTATGACAAATAAAACCTACACTTGTAACGAGCCTCCTTGATAATTGAATATCATGTTTACCTTGTCGCTCTAGGATTTATTTTTACATCCATGATTTAATTTATTCTTTTAATTGATTTTAGCACATTCCTTGTCAAATGGGTGCACTACACATACACTTACACACTTATATCAAAACATAACGACTAGATGTAGAATGGGTGATGATGATGTGATTTTGCAAATGTGTTGTGTGAAATGAAATTGTGTGTGTTACAAAGACTGTTAAGGACCGATTCCTTGGGAAAGCATGAGCACAACATCGTGCAACCTTGTGGGTATTTATGGGGTGCCCTTGGGCTAGTACTTAGTGGGTTTGGGATAGCCTGATTGCCGATGGATGTGGAATTACCAGGTGGCTCGTGGTATTACCTGAAAAGTCCCTAACGGGCACGAGATTGTGGTTGTGATTCGAGGAGTTGGAAGTGGAGCACCCGTGTGATTGCCTGGGGAGAAGAAGGAAGACGTACTTTCCGGATCCTTGACCGTGAATCCATCTAGGTGGCAGTGGGTTATCCTAGGTTTGCTTTGGAAAGTCTTTGTCTCGAACCTCCCCTACTACGCGGGTAGCGGAGTAGAGTTTGAGTCGCAAGAGTAAAGTGTGCACCTTCAGCTGAAGTATGATCTGTTCGAACAGCCGTGCCCACGGATATGGGCAAGTGATTTCATGTATCTTCCCTAGCGTAGTGTTTACTTGTTTTCAACTAAATGGGAAATGGGTTGGGACGTTACCAGAGTATACCGGTGGGTATACGACTAACCTGTGTGGTTGGATAACGTTCCTGTGTGGAGCGGGAAGTCGAAAGGCTTCATAGGGAGTGATGTGAGATGTGATAACTAGTTGAGCACTAAAATGAATTGGGATGAGATGTGGATAATGGGAACACTTCCCCGATGGATGGGTAAGCTAGTACCGATATAATGATGAGTTATGATGATAAGATGATGGTCGTGATATGTGGAATTGATGAAAAAAAATGTGACTTGTGGAATTGATGGAGAATGATGGTGGGATTTGTTGCAAAGCAATCCCGGTTGGTGAGAATGTGAGAGTTGAATTAGCTTTTGAACTATTGCTACTTTATGTGGGAACGGTTAGAGGTTGGGACCTCTATCCGTAGGTATTAAGCACTTAGAATTTATAAACTATAAATATTCCCTTGAGAACCATAGCCGCTCTTTGTATCCTGCATCTATACTACTTCCAAGACTTGCTGAGTACTCTTGAGTACTCACCCTTGTTGTTTTACACCCCCACCCCAGAGTTCGCTAAATCTTTCGGAGGACGTCAAGAATCTTGAAGGCGAATATGAAGTTGTTGCCGATGAAGATATAGAAGATTAGGGTTTCGGGCCTAGTCCCCAAGTGGTGTTTGGATAGTAGTACATGTTTGAGTGATGAAATGCTTCCGCTGTGTTTTTGTAATGATTGTTGCTGCGAGGTATGCCTCTTTAGCAGCTTTTGTAATACTTAATTATTGTAATTTTCTTTCTGCAATGTACTACTATCGAATGGAACAATGTCAACGGCGATATTGTTCATCTTCGATGAAGTATCGGCTCGTCCCGCTCGATGGTATTTCTGAGTCCCGGGACGGGTCGTTACATCGTGGACACAACACTGTGATCGTTCGTTCGTTCGTTCGTGCTGATCCTGGAGTACTACGGAAGGAAACGCAAGAATCTCATGGTATATTCAACTCCTGACACAACCAGGCGCTGGAAGTCTTAACGTTTCCGACGTAGATTGGGCAAATTGTCAATTGTCAATTCTCGTGAATGACCAAGACTTTGCTACAGTGCAGTAAGTTTGCTACTACGTACGACTCTTACACGGCACCTCCAGGTTCATTCGCATCAGGAGAGTATCAGGTATTCAGGTGGTGGCAACCTTTGCGTACCGGGCAGTTGTAACTTGCAAGCTGTAACCTCTTCCACAAACTACCTGGAGGCCTGGCTACCAGTATCAAGCTCTTGTAGATTTGTACTCTTCCTAGCTGCTTGGATTAATCACTTTGAGCGGTACTAGCTTGTAGCTATCCGGTCCATTTCTATGAGATTGTTGTCACTTTTGACGTTGACGGTGATGTTTGAACTTTGAAGGCCACTGCACCGGCTCACTTGAACAACCGAGTCAAACACTGAGTGTTTACATGCACGTCGGTTCCAATATTCATTAGCAGAACATCTGACAGAAATGCTAAATAAACCATTCCAATTAACCATCTTCTATGTAACAAAATACAAATAAGTCAACAGATATTTGAGTTTACAAGAGTGTAAATTGTAAAATGCATATTTATGTGTAATCTTTGAGTGCAAGCGCCATCCCCTTTTTTCAAGGATGCTGTAAACACTAACCAACATGCATGAGATGAGCGGAATGAAAGTACCAAACCATTACCGCCGTATTGCACTGGCTTCTGTTGATTTTTCCAACAAGCAGTTATTCGATGGAGAAGTCGGCCCACGAGTCGAACTCCGGCGACCCGAGGTCGGGCAGCCCATCAAACACGCTGGGCGTCGAGCACCGTGGCTGCTGCACGGTCGGGACGTCTGGGCTGCTGCCGGAAGAGGCAGCAGTTGCCGTGTCCGAACGGTGCCCGAGCTGCGCACCGCCACTTGCACCGCCGCACCCATGCACCGGGGCCAGCGGGTAGGCCGCGTGGACGGGGAGCCTACGGGGCAGCGGCCGGAAGATGGCGGCCTGCGGGAAGCCGGTGAGCTCCTGCACCATGGCGCGGAAGTTGGACACGTCGGTCGCGACCACGGTGGTCGACGAGCGCCGCGACGACGTCGACGGCCGCGGCGCCGCCGCGTGCCTCTTCTTGGCGCGCTGAGGCTGCGAGGCCGCGGAATCGACGGCGCCGTGGGCTTGGCCAGCGGCCGGCGGCTGCAGATTTCCAACGTCGTGATGGTCAAGACGCCCCGAGACTCCGACGCGTGGCTGGCACCTGGCGCTGAACGCGGTACGCGCCGCCGCCGTGCGTTCGTGGTCGCACGAGAACATCGCCTTCTCAGAGGCCTCAGGATCGCACACGGAATAGCGTGTAGGTTTGCCAATGGAACAGCACAGTCTGATGGGTACTTATACACATACGGCTATAAATTTTTACTGCCTCAAACCTCGTTTTTTTACCACCATGGCTTTTTTTATTCAGTGAGGTGATCTTGGCCTCTGAGATGTCTAGTCTAACCAGAGGGAAAATATATTGAGCAATCAAACAACAAACAAGCCAGGGTTGTTTTGACTTCTATCAGTAGTGACGTCTGAACTCTGTACATGGCGAGCCCATGTTTGTCAACATGCCTGTGCATGTGCTCGTGAGCAGCCGAGCATGCAGGTCCGTAAAAGTGAAGTGAAACTGATAGGTTAAAACAAGTAAATGGGTGTTCTACAAGTAAATCAGAGCAGGCGGACACAAACAGCCGGTGAGGTCGTTGTGAAATGGGTGCGCGATCTGATGATCGCTTTTCCGGCCGGTTAAGTAGGATGGACTCTCTCCTCTGCGGTCTGCATCCGCCTTCTTCCTTTTCGCGGTAGATTATCTCCTCGGCCGCGCTTGAGCCCTAATTCAGTTTTTTTCTTCTAGATACGGACCAATCCAGATAACAATGGCACAGTAGCTAGCAACAGTTTCGTTATGTTGACACATGCATGGAAGAACCGTGTGGGACTCGGATTATCATCCTCACGCACGCACTCGCTAGCTCTCGAGTCTTGATTGCCGACTTAATTTGTCAAAGGAGATGCATGTAGGGAGGTAGCAGCGATACAGTGGTGGAGTTACAGGTGTACAACTTACTAATATATATCCACGATTATGGGTCTGTTTGGAAGAGAGACTAAAGTTTAACCTCTCAGTTTAGTCTTCATTTTAGTTCTTAGGGAGTCACGGCTAAAATCTAGATGCTAAACTTTTGTCCGTCCAAGAAGTGCTAAAAGGGGCTAAATGATGTTAAAAAGTGTGCTAAATGATGCTAAAAGAAAAAAAAGGTAAAAAGAGAGGTAAATGAGTCTTTTATATACTCATTGTTAAACTTTAGCCCTTATATCCGAACAACAAAAGAAACTGAAATTTAGTTCTCTATTTTAGAGTGTAAACTTTAGCTCTGTCATCTCAAACGGCCTTATTACCCGTACTTGGATAGTCGGATGTACTAAGAATTTAATGGCATTAAGGATTTTCAGTGTGTCATGGAAAACATATTTATAGATGTGTGAGTGTGTTGTGAGAATGGTGTCAAAATCTGGCTCCTCTGTTAATTAAGGATAAATGGGATAATCAATAGTAGACCTGCGCACTCAAAAAACTATTGGCTGCTGATGATACAATTTGGAGGCTGTATTTTAGTGCACCAAAATGTGATAGACACGTACGTACATAGGAGTATAAGTCAGCGTGTGACGCGCGTGCGAAAACGTTAATGAAACCGTGGCCTCTCGTAAATATAAACTATTAGGGGGTGTTTGGATCATAGGCTAAATTTTAGCCCGTGTCATATCAGATGTTTCGATATTAATTTGAAGGACTAAATGTGAACTGATTATAAAAATAATTGCAGAATTGAAGACTAAATCGCGAGACGAATTTTTTAAGCCTAATTAGACTCATTAGATTCGTGAATAATCCTGGTGTAATTAGACTCATTATATTCGTCTCGTAAATAATCCTCCGATTAAAAATGAGTTTTATAAATAGTTTATATTTAATACTCCAAAATAGTATTTAAACATTGGATGTCACGGGGGCTAAAAAATTTTAGCCCCGTCCGTACACCCCCTTAGTCGTCTGACCGCTATCGTGATCGGTTGTTCAGTGATTTTGTTAATACGAGTGTTACCGCTGACTTATGGTAAATTGAGTGCCTTGACACACCCTCTCTAAAACACAAATCAATATTTATTTTCTTGTATTTTTTATATGAGTAATTTTAAGGTGTATCATATTTTTGATTTTTTTAGTGTTGTTTTTTTTCATCTTATACCTCATGTTCCAAGAAGCACCTAATTAACACTAAAGTACCTCCTCGAAAATCGTAAATCTTCACATATTATATGTGTATTTATAACTCTAACATTTTCATCTATTAACTCGGATAAATCAGTTCACACAATTTAACATATAAACCACTTTAAATTTTGCTAAGTCCGTAAACTTTCACATATATGCACATGGGATATGATGGAGCCTAGCTAGCTTTATCACTAATCTAACTCTTAACTACGTTCCCGCTAATAAACAAAACTCGCTGATATACGAAAATAAACCGGTTTAGTTAAATAAATGGATTATAGCAGTCACGCTGAAAGTGACTCAGCATAGACTACATGATCAGTCAATAGTGCATGGCTTGAATGACTCATTTTAATGATTTTATTCAACATACACGTCTTCACTCTGATGGCTTTACTCTTTTCGGTCTTGTTGGATTTGGTCTCCATTTTGCAACGGCATGGTGTTTTTTTAGCCTGTCTGTGTTGGGGTCTAGGTTC
Organism: Zizania palustris; assembly: GCA_019279435.1. Taxonomy (NCBI): domain Eukaryota; kingdom Viridiplantae; phylum Streptophyta; class Magnoliopsida; order Poales; family Poaceae; genus Zizania; species Zizania palustris. The sequence continues at coordinate 40,528,129 of JAAALK010000283.1, read as the reverse complement.
GTTTTGGTCAGCATGGTTTACGTCTAGGAGTCCTCCTGAAAACTGTCCTAGAATGGGCGTGTTATGTGTGATACCTATCCTCGTCTTGGCGTTGTTCTGGATTCTGGACTATGTTGAGGAAATTTTGTGCTTTTGGTTGTAAGTCGGTATCCCTAATAAAACTGACCATGTTATTTTTATCTGCTTCCAAAGTAAGCATGACGTTCTTATTGAGTTGCCTTTTCTCGAAAAAAAACACGTCTTCACTAGTTTCGTAGCTAAAAATATCTTATCAGTGATTCTAGTTGATATTACAAGAGTTATGATCTTAACAATCTTTCCGCCATTGAAGATCGAGGGACGGACGAAACATTAATTATTATTGCAATTTAGATTTTCTATCATCTTAAATGTTTTGGGCTTATCAGTTGGGTTGCTTTCTATGAAAATCTCCACGAGCCAAGCTTTCTCGTCGGTCATCCTTGGTTGGTGGGGCCAGGTTGTCAGGTAAAATACCTACCGCACGCGAATCCCCCTCCCTCCGCCGCCTCTCCTCGGTCGATCCTCGATCCTCCTGCTTCGTTACCTTCGCATCCCTTCCAGAAGCTTCCACGCGCCACCCCGCCCTCCGCCGCCGCCTCCTTCCAGAAGCTGAAGGTACGCGCCCGCGCCCTCCTCTCCTCCCGGCGCTGCGGCTCGGGGCATGCCGCATGCGTCTCCATTTGTTGTTTGAGCCGGGGAACTAACTCGAGGTGGCACCTGTTGATGCTATTTCACCCTCGTGCAATGCCCAGTCGTGCCCAGAGGAACAATCGCGTCAACAAAAATCGTTGCGCGGTTGGGCTAACTGGGGATCGGGATGCCCATACCGTCAAGCGCGAGTTAGACTTGCTATCGGCTTTGATTTGGATGTCTGCTAGATTTGGCAGCGAAGTCTAATTAATTGCTTCCTGACACAAGAGATTGGCCTTTCTTACAAGGGAACACTTTTCGTTTTCGCGCTTAACTCCTGTTGCAGATTTAGGTCCAGGAAACTGACAGGGAATATGATGCATCATAGATATCTTTTTTTTCTTTGAGATAGAGAGGTCAAGAAAGACCCCTCCCATTTCCATTAGAGAAATGTTCAGATAGATCATAGATATTGCATACTGATCGAGTAATCGGTGCTCATATACTGAAGAGCTGCTCGATTAGATATCGACATTATTCGTTTTTTTTTTCTGTCTGGATGTTATTCAAGGTTTAGTTTGCTTCACTTCAATTCGATCCCTCTTCTGTGGTAATCCTTTCTGATTATGGTTTCTTCCTACAGCTCATGGTTTCATCACTTCAGTTCTCGCGATCGCTTTGTGCGATCAACAGTACCAGCATATTGGAGAGGTTTAAAATCAACAGATTGTTGTTAGCTGCGACGAACCCATCAGCTGCGTACTTGTGAGAATCAGATGCTCGATGTTACATGGCAACGATTGTATCGTAACAACGAACAACCTGCAATCACACCAAGCAATGATATGATCGAAACAACGCTGACCTCAGAACTCAGAAAGGTTGATGAACTGTTGATGCGTGCAGCGTGCCATGGCATCATCAGTGGGAAACTGGGATTAGTGTGGCCCAAAACGATTGGAGATTGACCTGCTGCTGCTTTGCCAACTAACACCCCTCTTATTAGCGATGTGCTATCTTTGTTCAGCACGTCGAACACGTTTTGCAGCAGATCACGTCGTCTGTGCATACACAATAATGGAGGCAACCCGAGGCTAGATTTTGTTCGTGCGGTCGTCGTGCCTGCATGGTTTGATCCGATCCAAATTTTTGCAGCGACCCAACGAAATGAGATCCTCAATCAGTCGAGGCCGACTGTTTAGGGTTTCGGAGGTGGGCTCCGTACGGAAGTGGGATCCACCTCTACACCATTGAATCTACGCCAAATGGTACGAATCGTGACTGCAAACGGGCACCCCGATCCAACACGTTAAGCATCCCCGCTACTTGCAAGTTCTTTGTTTTCTTTTTTGTTGGAAGTGCAAGTTCTCGATTCTGTAATCTGTACTAGGGAAGAAAAAGAGGATCGTATATAATATTAGTTGTTATTATCTGTCTTCTGAACATAATTTGCTTGATAGTTGACAGGCTGATAGCCACCAATTTCAGAGTGGAGAACAGCAAACATCTGTTAAATGAAATGAAAATAAAAATAAAAGCAACCCTTTACAGGTAGGCGAAAATGCGAAATGCATGAACCGAGGGAGCAAGCCACAATTACTCGGAGTTCATCTGGTAAGAGTTAAACAAAGTTCAGAGTTAACGCTAGCTCCCATTTTTATTTCTAGCACTGACCTAAAAACTAATTTGATTGTGGCACACGTGCTTCAATATTCACACAGAACACCATTGAAAAATCAAAATAATAGCTTCAAACACAATAGCACATTAAATTAAACCAAGACATTAGACCTAACCAAGCAGTTCTCACCATGAATGTCCCAACCAAAGCATGGTCCAGGAAGTCAACATCCACTCCAAGTCTCCCACACACACACACAAAAAAAAAAATGAAGTGAAAAAAAAAACAAGAGGAAGAACAGTAGAAGTTGCACAAAATGGCACACAGAACGAAGTCCAAAAACACAAGGGGGTCCATGCAAACTTCCCCGTTTAAAATCCCCTCGTGCTCCCAACTTTCCCGTCCCAAATTCGCAACCTCGCCGCTCGTTGCCAACCGAGGTGCCAACGGCCGCGCTCGCTCCTCCTCCCCTTCCCTGTTCTCATCCTTCCTTGCCTTGCCTCCCCCGCGCGAACGCGCACGAACCAACCGCGGAGAGGGCGCGCGGGCCGCGAACGCCGCCGTTCGCCATGACGGAGTCGCGCCGCCCGCCGACCGGCTGCGCGATGTTCGGCATGTACAGCGGTATGTTCCGGCGGCGGCGCTCAAACTCCATGACCTCCCTGTCCCGCATCAACGGGGGCATACCTAGTACTGCTGATCCGGAGCCCGAGGCGGGTGCGTCGGCGGTGTCCGCGCCGGCCAACCCGGTTCACCGGAAGGGCGGCGTCCACGACGACTCGTCGCTCGTGCACCGCAAGGACGTCCTGCCTTTGCTGGCTCCGAAAAATGCCGTGCAACATATCCATCCACCTGCAAGCAAAACGGCTGTGCATACGACAAAGACGGTGAACGGCGGAACCAAGGCGGCGGCGGCGGCGGCCACGGCCGCGGAGTACACAGGCATGGCAGAGGAGCTCGACAAGATGATCCACGACCACCAGAAGGTCAAGGGCACCGTACAGCTGGTGCGCGCCACCTCCGGCAACATGATGCTCCACCGCAACCTCGGCAACCTCAATGCCGGCGTCCCCGGCGCGTCGGCGCGGAACTCCCTGGACCGCAACCCGAAGGCCGCCAACGAGCGGAAGGCGACCAACGGGTACGCGTTCTCCGGCTTGGGGAACATCGTGAAGGAGGCGAAGGCGCCGCCGGCCGAGCTATGCCGCGCGCTGTCGCACCGGACGGACCCGGAGAAGCTGAAGGAGATGGGCAACGAGGAGTACCGGGAGGGGCATTACGCAGAGGCGGTGGCGCTCTACGACCAGGCCATCATGGTTGACCCGACGCGGCCAGCGTACTGGAGCAACAAGGCCGCCGCACTCGCCGCGCTCGGCCGGCTCATCGAGGCCGTCGGCGACTGCAGGGAGGCTGTCCGGATCGACCCGTCGTATAACCGCGCGCATCACCGGCTCGGCGGGCTCTATCTCAGGTACGTGCAAATTTGGCGTAAACTTGTTAATCACCAATGTCATTAGTGCAATAAAATTAAAGAAATGAAATTATCGAGTACTCCATATTTTTTACAAGAGAAGTTCCGATCGAAGTACACTGGTCAATTGAAATTAGGTCAGTTTAATGCCGTTTTATTATTTGGTAACCTGCTATTAAATATTAACAATACTCGTGTTACTATATTATGATCTAATTCTGTAGGACAAATGCTTTGCTCATTGCTTTTGACAAAACGGCAACGGATTGTTCAACTTTACCTACTCTTGTTTCATTGAGAACTACTACTTGGTAGAAAATAAATTCCCCAAATTCAGAAGTTGGGGAATTACTAATTAGATAAAGGAGCGGCTGCTCTGCATCAGCATTGGCCTTTCTCTTGAGTCTATGATGACTTGTTCATGGTGGAGTAGGGCTATCACTATTCTTTCTTGGAAATCTCCAACTTTTCCATTAAGAAATGGAATTAACCATAGCTTAATCATGCATGTGCTCCTTTGAAACATTTGACCATTGGTTTAGCAGGTCAAGCGAGACCTTATTCCGTAATTTACTCTGGCCATTTGTGATCACATAGATCATTGGTACTTTCAATAGCTAATCACTTCCTTGACAAGCATGCTCATATCTCTTTTTCTTTTTTCGAGATAATGATTGCACTAGCTAGTTAAAGTTATGCAAGTTGCTAGAGAAAGTCCACCCGTATTTTCCGAGGGAAAGTTAAATCCTTATTATTACAATTTTGTGATTTTGAAGAAATGTTATTACAATTTACATATTTAAATTTATGTCATTACAATTTTAGAGAACTCCGAATTATACCATTATAAATTTAGAGAATTCTGAAATATATCATTATAATTTTAAAAAATCTGAAATATGTAATTACATTTTCATAGAACAGTAATTCTAAAATGACATAAATCTAAATATGCAAATTGTAATGGTATTTCTCCAAAATTATAAAATTGTAATGACATAAATTAAATTATTCCATTTTTCTACAGCCTATTCTACAGACTACACTGAGATCGTTTAGTTTACAGTTTTACACGATACCAAGATGAGTTTATTTTGATGGCCATTGCTCTTCCTCAGATTAGGAGAGGCTGATAAAGCCATTCACCATCTGAAGCAATCTGCGAATGATTCGACAGGCGCCGACGTGTCGCGCGCGCAGTCGATCAAGAGCCGCGTGGCCAAGTGCGGCGACGCGCGGAAGGTCAGGAACTGGGTCACGGTGCTGCAGGAGTCGCAGGCCGCCGTCTCCGACGGCGCGGACTGCGCTCCACAGGTGAGCTACCGTCACGTCATGTGGCAACGTCGCGCGAGACCATTACGTTCATTGTCGCGGCAAGCAAATCTGATGATATTCTCCGTTACGGCGAACTCTGGTAGGTCATGGCGTTGCAGGCCGAGGCACTGCTGAAGCTGCAGCGGCACGACGAGGCGGACGCGGCGCTCTGCGGCGCGCCGCGGTTCGGCGTCGACGAGTCGACCAAGTTTTTCGGCACCGTTGCACATGCATACGTCCTCATGATCCGAGCTCAGGTCGACATTGCTTCAGGGAGGTTCGTTCGCAAACGTTTCGTCTCAGATCTGATCAGACGGGAAGCAGCGGTGGAAATGGTCTTTCTGACTTTCTGTCTGCTTCTGATCGCGGTGTTCTTGCCGGATGTGTGAAGGTTTGAGGACGCGGTGGCAACGGCGCAGACGGCGAGCCAGCTCGACCCGAGCAACCGGGAGATCGCAAACGTGCACAGGCGGGCCAAGGTGGTGGCGTCGGCGCGGCTGCGCGGGAACGACCTCTTCAAGGCGTCCAGGTTCTCCGAGGCGTGCGCCGCGTACGGCGAGGGCCTCGACAGGGATGCTAGCAACGCCGTGCTGCTCTGCAACCGCGCGGCGTGCCACGCGAGGCTCTCGCGGTACGAGAAGGCCATCGAGGACTGCAACGGCGCACTCGCCGTGCGGCCGGCGTACAGCAAGGCACGCCTCAGGAGGGCCGACTGCAACGTCAAGGTGGTAACTTTTGTCATCAACCGTGCATGCATAGCATAGCATGCATGTTCAGCCTGACGTGAGCTGCTAAATCTCAAATATTCCATCGATATTTTGCTCTGTTTTTTGTCATCAGTTGGAGAGGTGGGAGCCGTCCTTGCGAGATTATCAAGTGCTGATACAAGAACTCCCTGAGAATGAGGACGTGAAGAAAGCTCTGTCCGACCTCGAAGCCAAGCTCAAGAGCCAGAGGAATGGGGGCATTGCAAGCAGATCCTAACGGTGACGCCATGTAATCACAGGTAGCCTTAACAATTCGTCTTTACATTTATCAATCTATCGGCATAAATTCCTACATGGGTTTCATACTAAAATTATGCATTATCACTCGTAAAGAAAATTAGGTCCTTCCAGTAAAATAAAAACTAGCACGATGGCCCGTGCATTTGCACGGCTAACGTATATGTATTTTATTTAGCTCTAGAGTTTTTCTATTTAAACTTTATATGTTGTAGTTTTGTTACCCTATTCCTATTCCGCCATATTCAAACTCATATGTTTTCTATTAAATTTGAATAGTTATAATTTGATCCACCGTGATCCAATGTACGTCTTCTTTAGAACATCAGGGAAGATTATCTCGGTTGTTCGTCTTCTTTAGAAGTTAGAATAAAGCATTGGCATGTTGATCTCCATACAAATTTATTCCTTCTTCGTAGGTTTCTTTATTCTGTCGGCCACCCGAAAATCCGAAATCAACCGCAAGATCTGAAGAGTGCAAGACTTTGGACAAAACAATGCAGAATGCACCGTTGCGCAGTTTGTTAGTACCAAATCAGTATGCATTTTTTTGTGCACTATACACCAAACTACAAGAGAATTATGAAATGAAACCGTACATAATACTTGCTCCATTGTGATGTATAGCTAGTTAAATTATTTGAGGGTGTGTTTAGTTCAACTGTAAATTTTAAAAAGGTTGTTTGAATTATGAGGTGTGAAAAAATTATTGTAAGCTGTGAACTATAGAAAAATTACAAAGTTGTTTGGTATAAATCACAAGAAAAAGAAAAAGAACTTGTACGTCACCGATGAATGGCACTGTGGATAATTATTATTTAACTTTAAGTTGAGAAGCTACAAAATCTAATGTGGAGGTAACTTTTATTTTGTACATGAGAAATCTAGTGTGTTTAAAAAATCTAGTTTGGTAATGAGTGAGCTATTAGCTTTCTAACCAAAAAGTTGTTGCGAGCGGCGGTGCCCATGATCATTTCTAAAGATATAAGTTTGCTTCACACAAATAACATACAAAATTGTGCAGAACATGCATAGGTAAATGCTTTGCCCCTGTGACTGACTATACTATTGATGTTGCGTATATATGGGAAACAAAATAGCCTTCATCTCGATTGCTAGAGATATTTGAAAGGAAAAAATAGGCATATTTTCCAGAGCACAAAATCCACGCCGGTATCATTAGTCGATCACATTAGGGATAGTTACGAATATGGTAACCACCTCACGAGAATTTTGTCTTAGTCTGTGTTTTTTGTTTTGTTGATGGCTTCATTTTCTTGAAGCTTTCTCTTCTCTTCTTCTTCCTTTCCCTCCTCTCCTCTCTCTGTTCTTTGTTCTCTGTGCTGACAATATTTAGTTGTCTTAGTATTTTTCTCCTTACTTATTTAATATACTACACCTCTTGGCTTAAAAAAAAGTAGTGCTAGTACAGTCCATGGTCTGCATGTCTGAACACATGGTTGCTTGTAGTTTCTTCACTGTACCTATTACTGTACGTGGCATTGAGTTTGGTTTGCATGTTTTGACAAGAATATGTTAAAGTTGACTAGGTATGGTCCATCAGTTGAGGCAGGTTAATGCTAGCTGCAGGTGAAGAGAAATGTGATATCCAGAGTCACACTTCCCGCCAGCAGAATCAGTTCATAAAAAACTAGATAGATTCTTTACTAAACAACGCTACTGAAGAGAAAAACTTTAATTATAAGCTCATTCTCCTTTGGGTGATCTTTGTTGGTTGAAATCCTCAAAATTCAGATATGCTTATTTATGTTGGCTACTCAGCCTTCCTCTGGTTTTTCAGACAGCATGTCACAAACTTTGGCCTTGATATAATTGCAAAGTTAGATTTAGTTTGCAATTTTTTCTCTTTTGTAGAGCACTTCACCCCTCCAGCAAATGATTTTGAGCCGGCAGCAAACCAAACAATCATCTAAATTTTTTTCCCTGAAGAAATTTTGTTGCTATTATCATACTTCTCTTATTAGTATCATACCAATCACAATTTTTAACTCTACCATATCAAAATTTTGGTAATACGAAAACTTGTCTAAACATCACTGCCAAATTTTGGTAGGGTTCTAAAACAAACTTGCCTATATCAGTTTACAAAAGAAAACAAGATGTTCTGAAAAGTTCATCATAGAGATTCCATTCAATCATACTAGGCAAACGCACTAGATGATTGTATCTCAACTCAACTAGGAAATTAAAAGGGAGCTATACAGCTCATCTTATATTACTCATTACATATCACAAGCAAAGCACTATTCACCATGTACCAGAATCTAGTAAAGGGATATTACAGCACTATTTACAGAGCAGAAATTCTTCTGCAGAAAGACCATTGTGATGGCCTCGGCAAAATTTATATAAAGAAGAATAAATTTTCCCGGGGAAAAGAAGAAAGGCAAGCATGCAACAAAAAGATTTTAAAAATCACACATTGCTCAAAGAACAGTAGTAGAACACATTGCTTACAGAGGACGATCTTTGTGATCGATCATCTCTTCCAGCTCCGGCAGCGCAAGACAGCGTCGTCGCCGTCGACTATCCACGTCTCCTTGGCAATGTCGACGGATACCTTGAAGAAGTCGGGTGAGTAGCTCATGAGCACCAGTCTGTCCTTGTTCTCCTCCTCCTTCTTGGCGCTCTTGACTTCGTTCTCTGAATCTCCTCCTAACCTCCTCGGCAAACCATTCGCCGGCGCCGACCGGCACCGCATCAGCATCAGGGCGTTCGCCGGTGGCGCCACGTCCACCTCCTCCTCCAGCTGCTTCTGTGGCTCTTGTTCCCGCTTCTTGCTGGAAACCTTCTTGCCTTCCTCGAGCACCATGAACCAGTTGGCCAATGCGGCCCCGTGCTCTGTTTCCTTCCCCGCCGCGAGCTCGTCCTCCTCCTCGTGGTCGTCCTCCTCCCCGGAAGTGTACTCCACGGCGCCGGGAAAGCTGCCAAAGCAGCCGGCGACGTTGAGCCGGAAGGCGCCATGCACCGCATCCAGGAACGTTAGCGCGTCCTTCTTGATGCCGAGCGCCTGAAGCCACGTGGCCTTCTTGGCCTTCCCTCCCCCGGCGCCGGCACCCTTCGGCTTGGCCGCCGGCCGCCGGCCCTTGATCTGCCCGGAGCACGTCACCTTCGGCGACGATGGCTCGTCATCCACTGGGTCATCCGCGGCGCGGCAGAGGCTCGGGTTCCTGCTGGCCGCCGCCTTGAACAGCGCGCTTGACGACGGCGGCAGCCCCGCCCTGCCGCTCGTGCTGTGACGTCGCTTCACCGGCTCGGACGCCGAAAGCCGCGACGGGCTGCAGATGGCCTTGGGCGGCATCAGCGCTAGGCGCGCCCTCGACGGGAAGCAGACGAGCAGGTCGGCCGCCGCGCCATTGCTCCCTCTCCCTCCCTTCATCATCCTCCTGCCTGCTGCACGCGAACCTTTCACGCCGCCACCCACTGATCTCTCGATCTGTCTCGGCCTTGGGCTTAAAAAACGAGCACCCGATCGATCATGCAAAAAGCGCGGCGGCAACGTGACGCTGACGTGGCGCCTGCACGGTGGCTAAAGGAGAGGCGTCCTGTTCACCCACTTCTGCGTTGAGATTGGTGCGGTGTCTCCTTAAAATTGAAATAAACAGTTTGAATTATAAGGCCATGTCTCGTTCTGTAGTCCCGTCACATCAGATGTTTGGATGTTATTTTAGAGTATTAAATGTAGATTATTTATAAAACTCATTTCATAATCGGTGGATTATTCGCGAGACGAATCTAATGATCCTAATTACGTCATGATTTGACAATGTGATGGTACAGTAAACATTTATTAATTATAAATTAATTAAGCTTAAAAAATTATCTCGTAAATAATCCTCTAATTCTGTAATTATTTTTATAAACAATTCAAATTTAATCATTCAAATTGATGTCCAAACATCCGATATGACAAGGACTAAACTTTATTCCTGGGAACCAAACACCCCCCTAAATCTAAATCACGAGAACTATTGACTACAGAATTAAAACTAATAAAAATTTCTAGCTAAAATAAACAGACCACACAATCATAGTGATCTTGGAGGTTACTTGAGGTGGTTGATCACGAGCATGGGTCTCCTTTACGTGGTCCTTGACAATATTTTATGGGTGGTAATCTAGTGTGTTTAATATGCACATCAACAGCCGCCACCTTTCTCTCGATCCAATCAGGAGGACACGGACAAGAGGATACGTGTGTCGTGTACGTTGCACAGCGCCAAATTTATTCGTGTCCAACTGTCCACTGCATGAGGAGCCCAGCTTTGTACCCCTGCTTGTGCTAGCTGCTGCTACTAGTAATATTCTTCAGAAGAGCAGATGTTTAGACGCAGTCCGACTGTACGAGGATGAACTTGTGCATGCTAGTGATTTCACCGAGCTTCGAGGGAGCAAGAACTCGTCATGAAACTTGGAAGCGAACAAAACGATACGGCGGCATATTACCTGTTCTTTTTGCCAGCCAAGAGGCGCCGCTACAGGCTAGTTAATTGCTTCTGCTGAGACAATAAAAGTCACCTAAGGACGGTCTCTTGTACATTAGCACTTTCGATCTATGCTAATGAGGTCGCCGTGATTGTTTAACTGCCTCGTGAGGTTGGGCTGCATGAGTGAGGCCGGTGATGTGTAAAGATTTGCAAAGTGAATTGATTCTGTTTAAGAGAATTTGGAGCAATTATGAAAAGGGGATGCACTCGATAGGATGCAGGTATGGAGGGCAAATGGGCAATGGGTGGCTGGCCCATGCTCCCCCCAGCAAGCAAGCCAGGCAGTGGCAAAGGCAACTGGCCAGCGGCCAGCCATCCATTGCGAAGTTGCATTGCTCTCAAATAGCTACTTTTTGTAACTTGAAATTTTCTAACTTGAACCAATTTTATAAAAAAAATATACCAACAATTATAATATTATATTAGTTTTACTAAATTCACATTAAAATATATATTAATATGTTATTTATTAGATGTTATAGAGTCTTATATATTTTTCTTTACATTTGGTCTAAATTAAAGAAACATGAAAATAAACAAATAAACCAAATTATAATATAAAACGGATATAAAAGTCAAAACCTCGTCAGAATCTCATCCGGCAGGGGGTTTCTGTCTGGAGTAGGGGATATTTTGATTAGAAATCATTAGAAATTGGAGCTAAGGTTCTGAAATTGATTAGTCCTACGGTCGACATGAGGTTCTGGCGCCAGGCACCAGAGCAACCACGAGCAAGAGAAGAGCCAGATTAATAAAATATAAACGAAAAAATTGATCATATGATGGAAATTGAGCCATCTCAATTCCATCTAAAGAAAAGGTATATATGATCAAATCTCCCACTAACCCCCGTCTTCAACTCTTCTCTCCCCTGAGACCTTGAGTCCTTACCAGCAACTGAACAGTTGGCTTCTAACAGAACTTGTCAGAGACGGCTTACAAACCAATCCGTGCATAGATAAAAACCGAAACACAACAAACACAATGTTGACAATCCGGAACGAACTGTGAGGCTGTAGCACAAGCCGACAAAGGAAAAATTAGACTACATAAGTTATCGCAGTGTGCAGACTTAAGAGTACCCAGCATTCCCAATGACGCTAATTGGTAATCAGTCAAACTGTTGTCGCAGGGCCATCTCAGTTTCACTCTTCCATGAAGCGTGGGATGATTGCCCCCTCATCCTCTTGATCTTCTCCTTGTCTTTCACAGTAGAACCCTTCTTCTTTTCTTGTTGCTCTTTAGTCTGTTGTGGTCTATCGTTGCAAACTGGACATACCATACCTTGCGCATGCGAATAGGTCTTCGGTATACCACATTGGAGGCACATTCTACAGATCAAAAATAAAAGGACAGTTTTAAGAGCCATAAACAGCTTTTTTAGTTGTATTGATCAAAAATGATTAGCAACCTTAGAAGATCGGCAGCATCTTCTGGACCAGGATTTGCAGCACCTATTATTCTCTTTCCATCAGCAGAACCTGGAGGGTTGGCACCATTAGTGCCACTGCTAACTCGTTCACGAATAGCAACCAATTGAGGTTTTGCCACCACAACAGCACCTGAAGAAGGTCTTAAGTTAGATCACATCAGGTCTAACAATAATCCGAAACAAGATAATTGCAATCATACAGACTCGAAACACCATTACTAAGTAGATGCAAGCACACATGATGAGATCTCATTTACCATGTATCTTGTGGTCAAACAAAGATAGAAAAACAGACTATGTCAAAGCGCTTCAAAACAGTTGTAAGAACAGTGTCCATTCTTTGAACAGGCAACGTGTGATGGGCATTTTATGGATAAACTGCACTGACCGTACACTGATGTCAAAATTTATAGGCATCAAAATGAAAATTCTCCCGGAAGTAGTTTTTGAAACTATCAGCCAGTCTCACAAAACACAGAACATAAATGAATTCAACCCCCTATTTTGTTAGTGTGAATCTAAGATCCAATTTCTAACAGTGCAACATGCAACGTGAGTACAAGTAACATTGCCATCATCATCATCATCCTACAAACCATACCAATAGGAGCTACTGCGTTGAAGAAAAGTACTGGGCTAAATATGTTTTATTTTGCGCTGCATCCCTAAATTGGTCCTTTACATGCCAGTTGTATTAAAATCTTGATTCAATGTGACATGTTAAAACAAACTAAGCCGAAAGAGCATATGCTCTAATATATGTACCGCCATGTTGACACCTCACACAAGAGACTATCCAGTACCCACACCATCAAACCACTGGGCACCATGGGCACTCCCAGGCCTCCTAACACCACTGTACTGCAGGCTACCATTGACTACAAAATTTCAACCAGCGCACGACAATTTGTGCTAGAATAGAAGCAATTGTCTCTATTACTTAATTATGCAACACTGTAATCAAAATATCTAGACACTACAGGGGCATGACCACGACAAAAGTAAGTGGTAATATTCAAGCCACGAAGTGTTATCATATAACAATTTGATTTCTGAGAACGCCAGATTTGAGCCTACGTTGTTAATAGATCCTTGCTTAGCCAAACGGGAGCGCACACTACTATCGCACCTGTCAAATCAAGCCTCCAAAACATGCAATCTGATTAATCAATTGCCAAGAGAACATTAATCATCGCTTCAATTAGTCGGAAAGTCTCACCAGGAGGCGGCTGCTTGCTGTCGCTCCCCCTCCCGCCCTTGCCGCGGCGGTCGAGCACGCCGAGCGCCTCCCCAACCTCCTCGGGCTCGGCGACTCGGTGGATCAGGAACTCCGGCGGGCCCGAGACCTCAGCGAAGGCGTCCAGCGCGGATGGCAGCGATGCGGAGTCCCCATCGCCGCCAGCATCCCCGCGGCTAGGGTTTGGGAAGCGGCGGGGCTTCGCGGCCAGCCTCGGAGCAGCTGAAGCCCCTTCCCCGTCTGATCCGGCTTCCTCATCGGACGAGTCCCCGGAGTCGCTCAGCTCGGCGGCTCCGGCGCCGTCGGCGTCTGGGCCGTCTTCCTCTGCGGAGGAGTAGCCCTGCAAAAGCACTAAACTCATCTCCGTCTCCGTCTCCGTCTCGAGCCGCAAGTTGTTCGTGGGTTGGGTTTTAATGGTGGCCTAGTAATTACTATAATATGGGCCTAAAACTAAATATGGGCCTAAAACTAAATATGGGCCTAAAACTAAATATGGGTCTATTCTTAAATTTCAATTCAAATTTAGATTGAGCTTTTTTCCTCAAGAAAATAGGGTTCAATTCATACAAATCTGTCCCAAAATAATAAACCAATATAACACGCAGGTTTTCTTTTTGGTTAGATACTTAGCGCCTCTTAATTTCGGCTAAAGATTTTTAGATGTTAATTGGTTAAGCAGTACTTGACTGATCTGAATAGTTAAACGGTTTGAGTATCTAATCGATGATAATCTAGTGTTTTCCGACTTATAAATTCTAGTTCATTTTTACATTCATATGGTGCGCTTATTTTAATTTCAGCTTCTAAAAGTAGGTGTAGCTGTTAGAAACTAAAATAAATAAGCCTTAGAGCATCTCTTACTTAGATATTTACTACAAAACTACACTCCAACTGATTTTCTATTCCATTCCCTATCTTATCTCAATCCCTACTTCTCTCTCGTCATTCTTCAATTACAGGGAACAAAACTTATTCTATGTCTCAAATTTTGAATTGACAGCTTACTCCATATTTGTCAATGCACCGGTTATTCTTCATTTAGCATTATTTTATCAATTGTGGTTGAAATTCATGCAGACACAGGATAAGAAAATGACTCAAACAAATCATTTAATTTAACTTTTAAAAGAATTGTCGGAGATACTAGAGCCTATCCATATGCTAAACAAAACTGGTTATCCAACACCTATAATATGCAGCAATCAAACGCAAAGTTGCTCCAACCAAAACGATAAGGCATGCCACGTTGTTCAGCTCACTGCTTGCTTGCTTGTGAAACCACACGTGGCTCATTTCGTGCATGTGCGTGTAGGTGTGGCTGCCATCTTCCGTCCCTGCCAAATGATGCCAACCTGACAATCTTGACGAACTACTCGTACTACTACTTAAGTCGTGCTATTATAGATAATTCCATAAGCCGGCAGCTAATCACACGCTTTAATTTTCTCCATGGCGATGATTGCCGGCCGGTTCGTTGGTTCGGCCAGTGACTTCCGCGAACGGGGGTCACCGGCGATTGGCCGGGCAGCACGGGAGATATTTCGCAGGTCGGACTCGCAGACGCCGAGAAGGACAGGAGTTGATGTCGAGTACAGTCAGCTACACGACGGCGATGATGCCGCTCGCCATCGCATTTTGCATGACCGCTCGCCGTGATCTTATTCTTTAGCGCCGTCACTGTCCAGCCGTACCGTACATGGCCGGTAGACACTGCACGGCGCTGCAATTTTTTTCAGTACTTTTGTTTCTCAACTTTTGTGTGTAATTGTAGTGCATAAGTGCAGTATCTTATGATATATATAGTGTTACATGTTGTCGCCTTCATCGGTGATGCTCTCGATCGAGGCCCAGAAATTAAAAGGGCCTGGAATATTTTCTGAAGGGAATTAAGATGCAACAACCGTCACTCTGAAAGGCAAAGTGCCACACACGACGACGTACTGAAGCGACGGTTTAACTACTCCTGAAGAGGCCATCTTCGATGATCTTTTTTTATTCAGGTAAGATTTTATTTAGGTTTGAGTTAGTAGGTCGAGAGTGCAAACAAGATATGTCGCGGCGTGTGTAGTCTGCTCGATATATATGTCAGCGTGTAATCTCTTGCCGTCTAATTACGGACGATGTGATATAATGTAATTTACTGATAATATAATAGTACTAGTAGAATCTCTCTTAGAATATACCATAAAATTACTACTCTTGGTACGTAGTAATTGTACAGAACCAGCGAATCAATGAATTGAAGGGCATAATATGATAATTAACGAACTTGCTACATTGAGGGCTATCTAGTCAACCAGTACTATACGAGCTTATTTAATAAGATGAAATTAACGAACGTGTTACAATGCACTGCACCCACTCTACAAGTACAATTGCCCGTGCATTGCATTCGACATGGCGAGACAATAATTGCGATATGTTAATTAATAGTACCGCGTGGAAAAATTAAAATGTTTTGTTGGGAAACCACCACATGATCTTGATGAACTTGAAGGGGGGATTAATTGGCGATTGTACACCCATATCGTGTTCATATTTTTTAGGCAAATAGGACGCCAACGACTCGCGTGTGGAACCACAGCTCAGGATCAAGTACGCTATCCATGCCATCAGTTGGTACTCGTAGATTAGATGGATAGATGATAAACGACATGTGTTCCGCCCATGGAAAGCACATGCGCCACGTCCCATTGTAAACCACGCACGCACGCACGTCGATCGATTGGTAATTATCCGCGGCGCGGATGAACATCTATCCCCGCCAAAATCTGTACGCACGGCCGGGCAAGCAGGCGGATTCGGATCGATCGACCCGCCGCCACCGGCGGCTGCGGCGGCGGCGGCGGCGGCGGCGACCGCCCCGAGTCAGTAGGACAGTAGCGTTATCACCTAGCTGCGGATCGGCTACAAGATTAACAAACGCCAACCCCGTCGGCCGCCATCGTCTCCCCCGGTAAAAAAAAAATCTGTGGAACTGGTACCTAATGCCATATTTTCTCATGAATTCTGGATTAATTTTATCTTTTTCGTCAGTCTAGTTTTTTTCTGCATTTTGGCATTCATATTTTCTCGAACGAACGAACGATAGATTTATTTTTTTCATCCGAGTTGTTTATCGTAAAGACTAAAGAATTGCAGTTTTAGAACGGCAATAGTTAGTCGGTTTAGCGGAGCATTGGACTGTTCCCCTCGTCAGAGACATCAACGTCTCTCTCTTTTTTTCACACTCGTCCATGGTGCCGCCCACGTCAATTTCCTACGCCCATCGATCTGTTTTTCCCTGACGCGAGTAGAATAGAAACCGGGGTTAGATGATACTATTGTTCTAAGATCCGTGTCTGCTCAGGTAAAAAAAATCTGAGCTAGACCGCCAAGACCGGGTGCCGGTGCAGTAGATTTTTTACCGTCTCAACCACCGCGCTCACTCTCCGACCGAAAACCGCGGCCCCGCGGCCGGCGACCGCACGCCATCCGCCGCCGCTGTGGGCGCGATCGATCTATCGGCCAGCCTGCCGCGCGCGGTGCCGCGACGACACACGGCCGGGGCTACGCCGACTCTTACGGGACGCGCGACGTACGGCACCGAGCTTGCTGCCTGTCCCATGCATGCCGCTCCCCGTCCCGGCCGGACACTGAAGCCGCGCCGCGCGCGCGCGCGCGCCGGTCCGGGGCTGCGCGGTGGCGGGACAAGCCAGCGGCCTGAGCTTGACCTAAGCTACATACCCATACAATGGACTGGACGGATCCGCCTCTTTCCGCGGGAAAAAAAAAGGCCCCGCCGTGCGCCTCGGCGTGGGCGGCGAGCGAGCGCCCGACACGTCTGACGCCGGACACCACTGGTCGCGAAAGCCGCATGCGAGCGCCCGGCCCGGCACGACAAACTCCAAACTCCAAAGCCGAACCGTTCTCGTCAACACGTCAAATCCTATATATCGTCGCGAGGTATTGTAAAGTACGAGTAGTTGTAGTGTAGACTAGTAGTATATGCATATATTTTTACATCCAAGATTTGATCTATGCTACGTGCTACACTGCTACAGCGTGCCTACGGATCAGGCAGGAATAAGATACAGTACGGACGAGTCAGTGCAAGCTATGTAGCCATGCCCATTGCCAGCCTATGGACGATCGATCTTTCAGCAATCTGCCCATCTTTAGCCCTGGAGCAATGCTTTTGGATCAATCTAGCTACTGGTAGTAGTACTACTGGTAAACAGAAGAACATGCATGCAGGTCCATGCGCATGGTCATGGGCGCAGCTAGCAGATAAAGAAGATCCTGCATTGGCAATATGCAACAGTTGTTCCTCTCCTAACACCTGGCTAGCTAGATTAGGTCCATGATTGGCCGGCATTAGATTCTAGGGAGTTGTGCTGCCATTGCACTTGCATGCGTTCGTGTCGACGACGAGATCGATCCCAGATGCACCATGCAGGCGAGCGAGCTAGCACTAGCAGCACCAGGCCGTCAGGCACCAATAATGAGGGGTCATGTAGGGTTAGTTATTTTATACGGGGCTTAGGCACCAATCATGAGCTAAAAACACAGTGGACTGGACGCCTTTCCACATAGGAAAGGGGGGCAAATTTAGTGTGTGCGGGGGGACAATTGTCAAATGTCAAAGCCTTTTTCTGGACACTTGCCTCTGTACCCTGCAGCTGGAGCCTGGAGCTGGTGCTGCAGAAAACAAAAAGGCGCCATGGCTTTAGTGGATTCCAACTCCCTTCTCAACCATCAGATTCCTTTACACATAATCTGTGCCTCGATCGCCAGTCACCCCCCTCCCTCCCTTTTGATCTACCTAAAAAAAGCACACATTAGCGTGCAGCATCACTAGCAGCAAGCAGCAGTATCATATCTCTCAAACAAACAAAAAACAATGCGTTCAGCATAAGGAAATGTGAAGCACTCCCTACTAATAATCAATTACTAATCTGCTAGTAGTACATGTCGTTGTAACAGGAGTACTGCCACATTGAGGCGTGTAAAATTATGTAAGCTCCTGTGAAGAATTCTAGACTGTTTAGGTGAGCAGTGGATTCCGGATAGATATATCTCTCCACCTGGGAGCCATGTGAGGGTTGTTCATGGGGGTCTGGCTCGCGCGCCACTGTCACTCGATTATATTCAAGGGCAGCCAGCTTTCTACGAGGACTTTGCTGTAAAATATATCCACGCAAACAGCTTGGATCTGTATAAACTAGCATTGTTTCGCTGCACCCTATAATGGTTGCATCGCATAGTTTATTTCTTCTTTAATCTCTGGCTGGGGCTTGGTTAACTGGGGGATCTCAATGCCAGATTAGGGGGCAATTGTATAATCAGTACCACTGCACGCACGACCAGTGACCGTGCTTAGTTGTGAGTGTGTGTGCGCGCGCGCCTAAAGGCGAGCCGGCTTTAACAATGGCATCATGGCTTGGGTTATTGTGTAGGAGCTTAGGAAACAATGCAGTGACTCACTGACACTTAGCTACGACTAGCTGCACTGCAGGTAGAGTGAGCTCTGTGCCAGTGCCACAGTGGATCGTCCATGCAAAGGACTCTGAGCTAGACCAGCTTCTTTTCTTCGAGCAATGGACACATGTTCGATCTGTTACTACTTACTACTCCTTTTCTTGCAAAACTGCAGTACTTTGCTTCTACAGCAAGGGACACTACTGCATGCAGTGAACAATATGATGGGATCATATGAAATGACACGAAAATCACAGTCTCATCGATCGAATATATATCTGCATCCCGTTCTTCGTTCGACGATATGATCGACGTTGCAACGCGCGCAAAAGCTCCGTCGACTCGCTGTCGTTTGCTGCAGAGACGCGCGTTTCATCGGCTCCTGATCGCAGCAAATGACACTTGACGAGCTGTTGAGCTAGCCCCAGATCGAGATTGGGTTGGAGAATAACACTATCTAGCTTGCAGCCGCCATCAGAGACGGCTGCAGATCAGACTATCAGAGGATGATGATGGATCATATTCTGCACCTGCCCGTGAGCTGAGGAGGAAGCATGATCATGCATGTGTGTGCGATTCTGGTTGGTTGGAGTAGTGAATGCGGCTGGGTCCTGATGACGATTGGTATATAAGCTAGGTTAGCGGTATTCAATCTAAAGTTGTTTCGGTAGGTGGATGTTTTCTAGTATCAGATGTACCACTGAATCCCAATCATAAATTGCATCAGAATGTGTAACCACCAGCCAGAGTAGCCAGTTCTTTCCTGCATATATGCACACTGATCACTAGCATAGTACTCACTGTGCATGCTGGGCATGCAGGACAAACAGGGGCAAGAACCTACTAATTCCAGCACACAGGAGCTGCATTATTGTGCGTGTGATTGCATTGGCAATGCTTCCTATTGCATGCAGCAGCAGTTACTCAATTTTCATGTCTTAGGAAACCACATCTGGGGCAGGGGAAAAAGAAACCGGGTGATCAAATCGGTGACTGGAAGTAACACACCAACGATATAATTGTCTTTTGGTGGTCCCAAACAGTCAGCTAGCTAGCTAGCACCATCTTGCCAGTCCTGCATCCATATGATTTCTGATAAAGATGAACACTTCAAGTAGCAGCACTGGCTTTTCTAGCAGCGCTAGAACATGAGCTAGTGCTCTAGAAATGTACTACGCCCGGCCGTGCATGCAACCACATGAGAATATGCACCGAATCATTGTGAGGAATCATCCGGAGAGAGAGAGGCTTCACTCACACTTGATGTATACTAGTTGTACTATACACATCTACCCCTGATTATTAATAATTGGATTACATATATGTTGCGGCTTAATTAAGGCCACGAGGCAGAGAGATTGTTAATTAGACTGTGCTTAATTCCGAGCTAGTTTCTACCAGCAAATCGGATCATATCAAGAACTTGCCCCCATATTCAAAGATGCATCACATATAGAATACATAGCGTACTGCACACTGACGAGCATGCAGTGAGCTAGCTAAGGCAGGACCACAGCATGCATGCATAGTCGTTGGAAGAACCAGCCAGCCAGCCAGCCTAGTGTGTGTCGTCTGATCAAGGAATCATGGAATCCAAACAACATGAGTTATTGAGTTAAAGTAGTATAGGTATGTGTGTGTACATGTGTAGATCTCTGGTACACTTCTCCATCTAATAATAAGCTGTTCCCATAGTACAGCACAGGGCTGAAAACAATTCAGAATCTCCCCGTATAATATATCGCACGTTGGTACACGCAGTTGTACTTGTACCCCCATATATAGGCCATAGACGATCACAGCTGCTTGACACGAATCAGATCGACCTGGTTAATCCTGTAAACAATGCAGTGCCCTGCGAGCTTGGAGCTAGCTAGCTAGCCTGTTTTGTCACCTCACGCAAGAACTGGCATCTAGACAGGCGACCATGCACTCAGCTGGGAGATCCTGCAAGTGCAACAAGCCCTTCACATGCCTCCTGCGAGGTGTTGCATGTATGCGTACGGTGTGCTAGCTATCTACACCTCCTCTCCTCTTCTCACGGTCTCACCCATGCTCACATCAGTGTATATCTTCATCGTCATGAGATATGCGTCGAGAAGTAAGCAACTAAGCATACAGATATACGAAATAATAGCCATTAATTAATCAATTCCATTACTAGTTTTACAGTTTCATTTTACAGAGAGGGAAATCGCGATCGATCGATGAGAGGAAGCCTAGCTAGCTGCATTTTACAAGGGGTGATGAACATAACGAGATGGAACCTTCTTTTTTGTTAAGGGGGGTGTAGGAGAGGATGGATGGCAGGTAGCTTTGCATATGCCTTCCAAGCACATGGGACCAAAAAAACAGTACAAACAACAGTAGTAATAGCAGTAGTTGTAGACTACTACTTGTAGTACATATATGTGCCGGGTAGTAGACATGGTTACTGTTCTAGGCTGCAGCTGCAGCACTACCAACATGCCTGGTGCCTGCTTCGCAACATGCTGGAATAATACGTGTTCGAGCTAGAGGGGGGAGCTAGCGAGCGAGGTGAGTTTGCGTGGCCTCCTTTTTCCTCGGTGACACAGGGGGACGGATCGAATCGAACAGCGTGAAGAAACCACCACGAGTCAGTCGGTCCGTCCGTCACAGAGGCCACCACAGAATTCATCGGCAAAAAAACGGGGCGGTGGCGGTGGCGGTGGCGGTGGGGTATGTTCGCATGATTGGACACACCGGCCGGGCGGCCGGCGCTGGCATGCGCGCGTCGTCGTCGTGTCCTTGTTGACCTTAGTTTTTAGTTTTAGTTTCTTCCACCTCTCGCGCGCTACACTCTCGGGCGCCGAATCATCATCGACGACGACGACGACGGCTTCCGCTTCCACTCCACCAACCGGAGCAAGAACTCCATCACCTGGAGAAGAACGGGACACTCTACTGATTAGCTCATGTGTGTAAAAATACAAAAGGTGAATTATTTGCAGGGATCTGTGTGATGAGGTTAAGCTTACCTCGGTTGGGTCCTGGAGAGAGTAGGAGGCATTTGTCTCCTTGGGGCACTTGGAGACGAGGATTCCCAGGCCTTGACCTGTCTTTCTCAACACCTGGTTTCAAGTTTCAACACAGCAAGGTAAGGTCAATCAGCCCAATTTAATTACATGTCCGAAACAAATACAACAGTCGGAATCACCGAGGCATGCATTAAACTTGTATAATTGTATATACCTTGAAAGCGTCCTCGTCGGTGCGGTCGTCACCGATGTACACCGGCAAGACGTCGCTGCAGTTCGCGAATCCTGGTGAAGAACAGCGAGCGGGCAGAGTGTCATCACCCGATATTTTTTTTACGGCAGTGGAGTGGAGCGCAAGTGAAAATAAAACCGAAACGAAAGCGATTGGTGACGACGCTGACATGAAGAAAAAGACAATGTCCAAATGTTCGTACGTACCGAGCGATTCAAGCAAGAACTCCAAAGCCTTGCCCTTGTCCCACTTAATGCTCGGCCTGATCTCCAAAACCTAAAAAAACAAGGTTGCAATCAGCGTCAAGATCTTCACTAGGAAACGTTATCTGAAACTCTGAATCGATGATTTCCTGCTGATTAACTGATGTGTCAAGTCAGATTGATTAACAACAGTGTCAGTATGCATGCCTACCTTTCTTCCTTGAGTGAGCTTCAGCTTGGGGTACTCCTTGATCACGGCCTTGACCTGCTCACCCAATGCATTCCATCTCTGCAGGGAGAGAGCTGGTTATTACAAAAGCAGTGTAATTAAGCGAAGGTGTAGGTATCCCCAAGATAGAGCGAGTCCTGCCTACCTTTTCATCTACACATCTGAAGTGGACGGACAGGCAGAACTTGTTGTTCTCCACCTTGGCTCCAGGTGTAGATTTCGTCTTTTCCACTAGAGCCTTGTACACCTGACAAAATGTGTTTGATTCGTCGCAGTTAGTCTCATTGGGTCTCGATTATGCATTAAGCAACGCTGGTTAAGAAGAAATGGGCTAAGTGCCCTGCTCCTAATCAATCCTCATTAGCAAGTTGAGTTAATGTAGATGGCATGTGTATTTACCTCGTCGATCATGGGCAGGAACTCGCTTGCTGGCTGGCAAAGGACAGACTCCGGCTGCAGATTGGCATGGTGGGGAGATTAATTAGCGAGTGATGGCGAGGAGGAGGAGGAGGAGGAGGAGGAGGATCAGTGGGCCGGTTAATGGCGGGAAGGGGAAGAAGAGGAGGGCGAGCTTACGTTGGAGCTTGGTCCTTTGATGTCCATGCCGTGGCTGCCAGCGTAGTAGAGCTCAGGGAGGCCGACGAAGTTGCGAACCTTTAACGAGAAGGGCAAAGCAAGAATCAGAATACGCGCGAGCCTGTCGTGTTTTGGGAGGGAGAGAGGTGTTTGTGGCTCCGGCAATGTACCTTGTCGCGGCACCGCCCGCTGACGATCGCCGTCGGGAAGGTCTTGGCGACTTCCCGCACCGCCGCCCTCATCTGCGCACGCACACACACCGCCAGAGAGAGAGAGAACGTCAGCAGGTGGAAGAGGCGACACTGCGACAGCCCGTGGTACATGCGAGCCGCAGCGATGGCTTGCTAACTCACCGCGTCGCTCATGTAGGCCGCGTCGGGGTCGGCGACGATGGGAGAGAGCGTGCCGTCGTAGTCCAGGAACATGACGATCTTCTTCCCCTTAGACGCCCCGGCGATCTGCTCGAACTTGCTAAGCGCTGACGGGTGCTTCCTCTGTTAGAATCACCGAGAGAGGCAGAAAAAAAGTTCAGACACCTGAACGCGATAGCTGCGCACCGCGAGGACGCCTCGACGGTAGAGAGTACGAGAACGAGGAATACAACCGGAGAGCTAGAACTCACCACCCAGGCGGTGAACTCGTCGACGTCGGTGGCGGAGCGGGACGAGCGGGTTGGAGAGGAGGAGCGCATGGCCTCGACCCAGGTGCAGCTCGCGGAGCGCGCCGCGGCCGCGGCCGCGGCTATGTCAAGGTACGTTTGCCGCATCGACATCGCCCCCGCGGCCGCGCTGCGGCACGCGAAGAGGGCCGGGCCGCCCGGACCCGGCAGCGCCGCGCCGGCCGCGATTCCCCTCTCCGAAACGACCACGTCCTGGCTCGTCATTATCGCACACCTCAAACCACCTACCAGTCTACCACACGCAACACGAAGCTTATCTCGCGGCCTCCCTCTCGCCTCGCACGAACGCCTAGCACCTCGACGCTAGCTAGCTAGCTCGAGACGAACAGCCTTAGGAGGAAGCAGGAGATCGAGAGTGTGTGTGAGCTTGAGCTTCGAGTTGGGTGGAAGCAGAATGGGAGAGGGGCGGCTACTTATAGCTCGAGGGGTGGGGCCAGCGACGAAGGCGGTAAGGCACGTGGGGGGCGCCACGTGGGATCCAATGCGGAGCCTACGTGTGGGGTGCCTCCCTGCTTAGCTGGTAGGCCGCTGCGGCATTGGTGGATCCTTCCCCTGCCGTATCCTTTGTTTTGTAGCGCGTGTAAAGCGTAGGCCGCGTGCATGGGTCCACGGTCCACCGTAGTAGCCAATGGAAAAACTGGAGGACAGGAGGCCTTGTCGTTGGGCCAAAAGAAGCAATGTGGAGCCGGGAGCCCCCCCTGCCAATTTTGTTTAGTGTACATCTACACAAACTAAAGCCTCTTTCATATAATTTTACATTAAATATTTTTAAAATTGTTATATATATATATATATAGATTTAAAAATCCTGAATTCAAATATATATACGTGATTAAATTAAAAATATTTAGTTCATCAATTTTTTTTATTCTGAACTAAAAAATAAAATAAAATGGTTTTATTTACTACATAATATCGAAATCCAATGTAAATCTCCGAACTGAAAAGATCTTCAAGATGATGCTCTCAAATAGGTCACGACGTAGAAGCGCCGCCGTCATCCACCTAAATTTTGTCAAAATCCGTCCAAATTATATACAGTTGCAACGAAATTCGCTATACCGCATCCAAGCAAAATCTTTACCAAGGCCCAAAAATCAGACCTGAAATGCAAAAGTCCACATTTTGCAATATTTACTAAGCTCCAGATTCCAAAACCGTCAAGTTTATTCCTGGGAGCAAGCTAGAGACAGAAATTTAGTCTTAACAGATGTAGCATCTAGATGTCACAAGATTTTGCCACCACGTCTACCAATGAGGTGTCCGACACAAAGCCGGCCATTGAACTTGACGAGTCAGCTACGATGTTAACTGAAACATGTGATGTGGCCAGCAATATCCAACTTAACGCTTTTGTTTCTGTAAATATCCAATCTAATCTGGGTGTAAAATGACCAATTAGTAACACATATGGCCAAATGAACTGCTTTTGATTTTTTTTTTCAAAAATCTACATAATATTATGATGCAAATTTAATGGTCTTTTAGAAGCAATCCTAAGGCTCAAGCGCTTATGATATTCAGCTTTCAGTGTTAGCTGCTATATGTAAACTTTTTTAGAAGAAGACCGCACGGTCCAATCTTATTTCAATGACATATATGACAGGACGTGATATGAGTACTTTCTAAGAGGTTATCCATCTTAGTGCTCTCGCCTCAGCACGTTCAATTGGAGTTCTAATAAAATCCGGTACCAGATGCTCACGTCTCATTCCAATTTTACCATGCTATATATAGGGATGACTTCTAGGTAATTTAGTGTTTCAACTTTGGAGTCCAGTCAATTGCTACAACAAATGTGACCTGGAAAGGAAGAAGCTTAATTAAACAAAGAACATAGTCAGCTGTAACCCCAATTACTTCTGAAAAATAAGATGATCATTCTAACTTTTCGTTAATCGGACAATATCTCCTCCAGCTTTCTGCTGTAAATTAGTTTTTCTGACACGGTTCATGCCAAGAAGATAAAAAGAACACCACCAGTGGCGCCGGTCGTGCTGGAAACGATTAACAACCAGGACACCAGGAGCAACAAATCAACTTAGAACACGCTACAATTATACTTCATTATCTCGAATTCTTTTACTACCTATGTTTCAAACAGATAACACTGTACAATAAGTACAGGGAAACATTGAAATCTTAATTAAATGCTCAAAAATATTAGAATTTATAAGGCGGAAATGATACTAGTAGAATTTGGCCTTCATTGACATCCTGAGAAGTCGTCGTCATATCTCTGACATATGGCCTTCAATAAAAGGTGATTCGGTGGATTGAGTAATCAAGTTTATGGCAATATTAATACCTTGAAAGTAAAATTTATATTTTTACAAGTACAATACAGCTACATTTCTAGAATGGACATGGTAATATAATATTTTGAAAACAGAGGTACTAACTGTGCCTGCCAAACAACCCATCGAGCAAAGGCGAATTGATTAACGTGTTTCATGGGTCGGAAAGACGGGGATAGGTAAGGTAGGTAAATTTTGTCCAAAAATGGTTAGAGATATCATTAACTGACCACTTGATCAGGGCCTGCATTGCGAGTGTAGTTGAGATGGGATGAAAGAAAATTTATCTTCGCACTTGGCACTGAATTAAAGCTTAGATTTTCTGGGCCGTCGCTATCGGCAATCTCAGTGCGCGCACAAAATGGGAAGGAGAAAAAGAGAGAGAGAGAGAGACAGGAAAAGCTAATTAAGATAGCAAAACATCGTTGCATAAAGTGATCGAAACCAGCTTTCCGCGTCCCACCTAAGTATGCATGTTTCCTTTTCTTACTCTCCTCCAAGTGCCTTTCTTTTCCCCTGTTTTTTGCAAAGTGCTTTTCCATCACTAAATCAGCTCCAAATTGTTTCCTCGATTCCTTAATAGCCATGGCAAAATGCATAGTGTTTCAGGCTTACACAGTAGCAAACCTTCCGAGGGTAAGTACTGATGAAGTACATGTGTTTCGTATTATAAGTCGTTTTGATATTTTTCAAATTTAAACTTGTTCAATTTTAACAAAATTCAAATAAAGATATACTAACATCTAGTGTGTTGGTAAATATAATATTAAGATATGTTTTTATGGTTACTTTAATATAATTGTTGGCATGTTTTTGAAAATTTACTTGTTAGCGTAAAAGATTGCAGCTATTTCAAAGACAAATCTTACATTTGCACCGGTTCAGACATCTAAAGGGAATAATAATCTTATATCCAATTCAAACTGTATTTTTAGACTAAGTTCTCCGTCCCTATTATAGTATAAATGACAGGTATTTATAGGCAAAAACACAATAAAAAAATATTATCTTGTCCTCTAGTTACAACTGTCATTGTGGACTCTAGTCAAAAAACTACGTAGGAATAGAATAGTAAGATCAAATATAAACCCAACGGAATCGACCGTGTACCGTACGTGTCCGCTGCGGAACTGGCAGCGTAGACGTGACGTTCGAAACGTTTGCGTTAGAAAGCCGTGTTGGAATTTCACCAGCACGACCGCGCGAGGCAAGCCGGCTGGCCGGTGAGTCGGTGACCGGGTCGCAGTAAGCGACAAAGGCGCACGATCGAACGTACGCGTGCGCGCGCACTAGCTAGTTGTCAGAAACTCACATGGCCGGACCTCACACCGCGCGCGCCTCGATCTGGCCGGCCTCCTCTCTCCCGTACTTCTTCCCCGTGGGACACCGGCGCGCGCCCGGCCGGCCCGTGGCTCCGCGTCAGCCACGCATGACGCATCTTTCAACTCTCGCGTCTCGCCGGTCTCCGGCCGCTAGCTAGCTCTCCCCAGCCGCCGGGCCCGGGCCGGTGCAGGATGGTCGATGCCGTTGCGGCGTGCCTCGCGACGGCAAGTACGGCTGCGCTAGCTGCTCAGCCCTTGGCATGTACAGTGCGCACGTATGTGCGGGCGCGCGCATGCACGTCGTTTCACGTCAAATCTGAACGAGCCGGACGTGACGAGACGACGTGTACCTTGCTGCGCGCGTAAGGGCATGCATGCATGAGCAATTGAGCATGGCCGACCCTTTCACGTTCTCTCGCTCGCTCGCTTTAAAGGAGGGCCGGGATGGCCGGTGCTAGCATGCGTGACATCAGAGGCTTCCGCGCCGAGACAGAGCGGCAGCAGGCTGCATGTCCGGCCGGCCGGTTTCCTGCTGCAGCTCTTGCTTGCTCGTAGTCGTAGCACACCGTACCTCCCACGTCGTCGGTTGCCGTGCGCCTAATCCCAATACAATTCAAGTACTGTCGCACCGGCCGGCGCACCGCTAGCTGCCATCTCGATGCGCGCAGTACTGGCCACTGCTGCATTACACAGTGCAATACCCGGTCTAGCTTCGATGCTACTACTACCCTACGGGCTATGCATGGCTTCGAGCTTCCTTGCACGGGAGCCCAAAGTAGTAATGGCCATGCTTCCGAACCGCGCAGACACACTGATCTACCTGTGCCGCTTGTACTATACCCCCTGTTCTGTCACGTTGGCATGTTTAATTGGATGAAGCAGCTGTAGACGACCAGACGCACAGTGCAGCAGTGTGTCTAGGTGTGTGCAGCGTAGTAGCCTTTGCACCCTTTTTCGCAATGGCTACACGTCCTTTTTTTAGGGCAGAACATATTATACTCAGGGCCGTTCCTAGCAATTTGGGGGCCCTAGGCGAAAAAAAATTTAGGGGCTCTTCAATCTATTATTAGTGGTTGCGCGAATCGCATAGATAGACGTACAAGGGTATTAACGACGAGCAGCGGTGGTAGGTGAGCATCGGCGAATCGACAGCACCACCTCCTATCATGTTGTTAGTCAGATCACTCACATGGCTCACCGCGAGGGTATAATCATCGTCGTTACCATCCACTAACCTAGCATTAGAATTTAGGATGAGATTTAGACCGATCACCACTCACTAGAGCTTTAGGCTCCAGTGGAGTAGCTGAGGCAACGAAAACCTTGATCGTCCATTGTTCGTTGCCCATTGGGCGTTGTCATAGCGGGAGTCGTGCCATTGTGAGCCGACGAATGGGGGATTTAGGTTGTCGAGTGAGCAGGCGAGGATTTTGGGCGATATCATGAGAGGACGAGCATCATTGCGTGGTTGCCTAGCTGTCTTGCATTTGCTCGTGCTAGACTGCTTGCTAGCGTGTTACATTGGACTAGGACGATATCGTGCTAGGCAAAATTCCAATTTGTAAATTTGTTGTGTTGCATGCTGGACTATTTTTGAGTTGTGGACTATAGTATAAAAAATATAAAAATGCTAAGTTATATACACATATATAAATTTATATATAAATTAGGGGCCCCTAATTTTCCTGGGCCCTAGGCGGTCGCCCCTCTCGCCCTGGCACAGGAACGGCCCTGATTATACTTTGTTATCTGTAAGCTCCGATTCCTGGCTACTGTATACATCATCAGACAGCTGAGAAGCAGACCCTTCTTTTTGTTCACAATATTCTTCTGAATTATTGGCGTCTGGTTCATTGACTTCAATCGACATGAATATCAGCTCAGCTAGGAGATGGCCAGACGAGGGTCTGGGAATTATATACGCGAACCTGACTTGTGTGTGTTGTCTCTGCATGATTGAAAAAACTGAGTCTATGACTACCAATAATATGCGTAGTTCCAATAATTTCCGACAATACCGGTCGATAAACACAGTCTGATTAACGTGCTGATGCGTCTAGCCACGCACGCACGCATGTTCTTTTAGAATGACTTTGACATGAATACTTATTGGAACCCCAGAAAACTATGCTGATATAATGTGCTTGTTTGAGCGCCAACTCATATATACAGTATACTTATCTCCGAAGAAAGATCTATGTATCGATCGATGCTGCATTCAGTTTTCAATCGAGAGGGCCGGAGAAGGCGGCAAAGGCGCAGTACGGGGCAGTGAGAGGCATGCATGCACCAATCAGCAAACCCCACAGGAGCAACGCACGATCTAGTGGTCTCTATAATTGCGTACTTGCAAGTTGCATACTTGCATGCTATCGAGGAAAGGGAGGAACCGGAAAGCAGCAGCTAGCTCTAGCTAGCACACAGCACTGCAGCAGGCCGGCATCACGTACGCACAACAAGCTATGGATTTCACGTGGCCCAAAAGGTTCACCACTTTTCCTCGAGTCATTTTATAGCAAGCAACGGCAGGAGATTGGTCGCCCCCAATAATCTCTCTCCTGCCGCCTCTCACATAGTCACATGCATGCCACACACCAAGGCAGCAAGCTCGTCCTCGTGGTCTTCGCAGGGGTAGCTAAGCTAAGACAGCCTAAAGATAGCTGCTGCCTTTGCGTGGCCACGCACGCGGTCGCGGCTGAGAATCTATGCTTTGAGCAGGACGATTCTGCTGGAATCTGGAAACAGCACGCACGCACGCAGATGTGCGAGATCCCATTTCGTGGCCGGGCATATGCTGGATGTGTGTGTAGTTATTGCAGCTGCAGCCGGCGCGTCGTCGTCAAAAGGGGGGCGAGCCGCTGCAGCCTGCATGCCAGGGTTGGCTAGGTAGTGGCTTGTCCAACTTGCACCTGCCATTTATTGCGGACGGCTTGCTTCTCCTGTCAGATCGCAGTGCAGTGCAGTGCAGTGCAGGTGCAGGTGCAGGTGCAGCTTTCCCTCGAGAAAAAGACCGGACGCAGAGAGCGCGAGTCCTTGACGACCGCGAATGTCGTCGTGCAGGTTGCAAGTGGTACAGTATCAATGGATGCGTGCAGGAGCAGGAGCTGGGTAACTGTCTAGGTACGCAGTACCAGCGTATATAATTGGCATGGTCTATCGATCTCTATCATATCATCGTTAGTATTCTTTAGGGATCGCTAGCGGTGTCGACTGTTGAGCATGTTCGAGTTGCCGGACACCTAAAGGTGTTGATTGTTGAACGAGCAGTAAACATCTTTCTCTTTATAAAAACGTCGAAAATGCTTTGACTCGATCGGTCGTGCAGCCAAAAGAAAAATCGGATGCCTACAACAAACCCATCGTTATTAGTCATTCGATTAATCTGGAAGAATCTATTATCCACATTTGCTTATTTCATTCGTAATTAATTAACTCCAACCAATGCAACAAACTATGGTCAATGCAAATTTGTTTGAGTTGGGCTTGAAAATCTCCTCCTACTTCATCCACATCTCTCTCCGGTTCTGCCCGTCCTTTTTTTATGCTGCAATCGTTGGGTTGATACAAAAGGATTGAAATGTTTCAAATTGGATTCAACTATATTTCATGTTTTATAGTGTTTCATTTCATTTATATATTTATTGAAATTGCTTTGATGTGTACTTTATATATATATTTCAAATGTTTCACTGCCGAGATATTCTGTTCGCGACTTATAAATTATTGTTCTACCAATGATATGATCAACTAGAACATTTGAAAGTGCCATTTTTCTCGTATTACGGATATCCAACTCCTAGTTTTGTCCGAGAAAGATAGATGTTTTTTTTGCTAGGAAGAACACCTGTGGAGTTTATGCTTGGTTCGGCCCAGGATGAAAATGCGATGAAATCTAGCCCACGGGCCCAGCCTGCAATCCAATTAGGGCACAATTGCGTCCTACTTGGCGGCCTTCGTAATTTATTGATATTGTATTTGACTTGTATAATTTTAATACTGAAACAATAAATTTTTGATATAGATGAATATTATATTACAATATCACAGTCTTGAGTGATATTATAACTATAATACTAATCAGGCTTTAGCAGATAAGCTCTAGGACAAATTAAAGGGCACCATCATCTATCAGATGGCAGGGACTTGAACAGCTCGTCAGCTACAGTTTTGAGCTACATGTTACTATGTTACACACTACACTCTCCGTGCCCTGTAGGTCAGTTCGTCAGCCTGTTTAACTAGCTACCACTCGTACACTTCCACTACTCCCAACTTGCAGCTAAACCAGTGACCTGCCCCGCGTTCTAGAACCAGTTTGACTGCAAAAGAACGAAGCGAGCCTAGCACGCTCGAGCAGCCGGCGGATTCGATTGCTCTTCGAATCCAGAGTCGACGGAGAAAAACAATAAAAAGTTGGGCAGGCAGCAGCAGAGCAATGGTGGCGTGACGCTTTCCGCTACTTTGACGAGCTTAGCCCACTCTCACTACTGATCTACTGCGAGCTACAGATTGATTGATCCCGCCGATATGAACGCATCCTATGCCCCTCACTTTTCCATGCCTTTTCCCTCTCATCAGATCCACCCATATCTTCCTAACCCCGTCACATCTCTTCAGCCGCTTGTGATTAGAATCTCTGGTTGATCCTAATCAGAGAGCTCGAATCGAATAAAGGCGGCGCTGCTTGTAAGTTGTAACGAACATGGAGGCTTCGTCCGGAGAGGTTGCGTACGAGTGGCAGATCGATGCAGTTGCACCCAGCAGAGATCAAAGTCGTTGATGCTAAAAACGGATCTAATTTCGGCTTGTTGATGAATCTGAATAACTGGCGTCACCGACAGAGTGGCGTACAGTTAGCATATGATTAACCTAAAAACCGTTCTTTTGAAGAGAATGAGAACAAAAGGGATGGAGATAGCCTCATGGAGAGGGAGAGGGTACGTTGGTTGGGAACGGATGGATGGATGCTTCATGGCCTCATCTCAATATCCCATCTGCCGGCCGGCCGGCAAGCCACTCTTTATGGGGATGCTCTCCCTAATCTACCTACCTTTCACCGGCGATCGACTCGGAAATTGATTGGGCGGATTAAAGAATTGCGTCTAGTGGACGGGTAAGGCTAAGGCCGCCGCCGTAGGGACGACGACGACGACGACGAGAGGTCGTTTTCGCCGGATAAGCTCGGGCGAACAGAGCGGGAGGGCGCTTGATTGGGGTTCGGCGAAATTCCGGATGCGTCCGTCGCAAATTGCCATCTTGCGCACACAAAACCAGATAACTCCTATCCTACCATTTGCAAATGGGCTAGTGATGTTAGCGCTTTCGTGTGCATCCTAACCAACCCAGCTCCGAGGTGACCTGGGAATTTGGACGCTCACGGCGCACTGATTTTAGACGCTCCGTCTGTTGCAAGGGGGAGGAACTCTGAGCTAACCTGAACCTTGAACAGCTGATGCGTGGAGAACTTGAGATTGGAGAGAGTGAGACGGTGAGAGACCCGGAGCGGTATGAATTGGCGGGACCTCTGTTCGCTTCATGTCTTCAAGCACGCATACTTCACAAGCCCACGGAATTTGGAGAATTTTAGAGTAACTAACTGAAGTAGTGGTCTCCATGGACTGCTCGTGCAAGCAAGCATAACCACAATCGAGAGGTGTAACACAACTGCTTAGGTAACAACTCAGAGTACATCGCAGATAACACAAGGACACGAGACATGCGTACTGAAATTTCAACATGTAGAAAGGGATTAAAGCTTAACAGTTAACACCCTCGACTGGCCGCGCCGTGAAAAAAACAACCGGCAACTGAACCAGGAGACCACTGCTTACATCACAACACTTGCACGACGACGCAATACTAACAACCTTGCAGCTACTGGTGGCTACTTGTTGTTACTGACTTACTTCTACTGGCAGCAGCTTGAGCTAGCCATGGCCGACGTCTAAAATACCACCGAGCCATGGGAGCTACAGAATTATGAGGAGATTACACAGCTAGTTGAGTTGAGTGATTCTTGCTTGACGAAGACTTCATGACAGGATGGAGTCCCAGTCGATCTCCCAGGACGGGTACTTGCGCAGGTGGAATGTCTCCGCCTCGTCCCACGGCGCCTCCGTGAAGTCCAGCTTCTCCATCTCCGGGATCGGGGGAGTCAGCGGCGCAGGCGGCGGGGGGGAGCCGGCGGACACTGAGTCCTCCCCCTCCGTCGAGGCTGAGCACTTGGGGGACTCCGGCTCTGCCGCGGAGGCCGCTGACTCGGCGGTGGTGTTCTTGGATGAGGTCGGCGTGGCGAGGGACTGGCAGATGGCTGTGAGCTTGGCGTCGACGGAGGCGTGGAGCGGGCCGGCGAGGTGGGCTCCCCCGCGGCGGAGGGTTGGAAAGTTGAGCCGCGCGAGGTCGCCGCGGAGGCGGAAGGCGGCCTTGTCGTAGGCGAGCGCGGCGTCCTCGGCCGTGTCGAAGGTGCCGAGCCACAGCCGCGTCCTGTTCTTGGGGAGGCGGATCTCCGCCACCCACTTTCCCCAGTGTCGCTGCCGCACGCCGCGATAGAGCTTCGACTGCGCCGCCCCGACCGCCGCCGCGAACGCCCCGCGCGGCGGCGACCCGGACTGCTTCATCGGCTGCGCCCTCGGCCCAAGAAACGCGCCGGCCAGGCCCCTCTGCTGCTGCTGTTGCTGCGCCAAGAACTGGGCCTGGATCTGCTGGATCTGGGCCGAGCCGAGATGAGTCAGGCCCATAGGCCCGCTCACTGCCGATGAAGCATACTGCGAACTGTACAGCGGAGGTAGCTGCGAGAAAGACGACGAGGTAGCTGCGGTGGCGGTGTGGGGAAGAGGCGGGGTTGTGACAGAGGAGGTGTAAGATGGAGTGGGCATGTAAGAATCTTGGGTTATGGAGGAAGACGGAGGAGAGTAGTAGTGGTAGGGGGATGAAGCGGAGGAGGAGGAAGCGCTCCTAACAAAAGGTTCGAGCGCTTTCATGAGCTCCTGATCGGAGGATGCGATCTGGTGTGTGCTAGTATTATACTTGTACATATCTATAGCTGCGGCCATGAGGACTGGATGGAGGTAGAAGATGAAGATAGAGATAAAAACGGCAGTGAGATTTAAAACCAGGAAGAAAAAAAGAGAGCTTTTTTATGCAAGAAATGAAAACCTGCCTTGTTCCTCAATAAAAGTAGAGGAAACAAGAGGGGTTGAGCAAAAGAAAGAGCTTTTGAAAAAAGGAAAAAAAATTGAAGAACTAGAAGGGTATTGCAAAACAACCCTTTCTGGCCTTACAAAAGCAAATTAAAGGCTGAAAACCGGCAAGAATCCAGAAGAGAAAAAAGGTTCTCTGGATCTCTGTTCCTCCTAGGAAGATTGATGTGATGAGGAAAAAACCCTACACAAGATGAACTCCCTCTCTCGACCTAATAATCCCGAAAGAAGGCTTCTTCTTGGACAGGACCTTTCCTGTGTGTTGCCTGCTTCTAAAAGATCAGAGAAGTTCAGAGAACAAACCTGTTGCTGCTGCTGTCGCTGATGATTTGCTCAGATCGCTCAACCTCACCGTGTTCTGTGATGGGATGTGGCTTGCTGTTCTTAGGGGTGGGGTTGAGGCGTCTCTCTGAGGAAGAAGAGGGCTCGCACCCGGGGCTTTATATAGCACCAGGCTTTGCCCGTGCAAGCAAAGCAAGGGAAGCCAAGCAACCCTCTCTCTCTCCCGCCCTCTCTCTTCCTCGCAGCTCACTTCCAAGTTCCAATCTTTCCATTTCCTCTACAGATTTTTTTTTGAAAAAAACCACTGGATGAAAATTTTCTGAAATCTGAAACACAAATAGGCCGTTGCTTTCGCACACAAGTCGTCAGGCCACGGCAGGCAGCACGCGGGTCGTAAACAAGTTGCAGCCGGTGCGGATCCGCCACGTGTGTCCCGTTCCGCTTACGTGGCGTGCTGTGATTGGGTGATGGTGGTCTTGTTTGACTTCAAAATTTGCTACCCTTGTCCTGGGGAATTTGCCTTTTGAGCTGCGCCAAGAGCTAGAGCCTTCTTGCTTGTAAACAAAAGTTCAATTCCATCTTCATCTGCACCCATTTCGTTTTTTTTAAAAAAAGAATACAGAAATGTATTGAGCTTACCTCTGTTTCATCCTAAATCAAAATATTTTAAGTTTTATAGAGTTTGACGAAAACAATAATAATATTTACAGTAGTATCATAGCATTGTTACTTACATTAAAAATATTTTTGTTGGCATAAAAGAATATGCTAATAGGTTTTAATAAATTCAAAAGGATTAAAGGAGTGTTTGGATACAGGGGCTAAATTTTAGCCCCTGTCACATCCAATGTTTAAATATTATTTTGGAGTATTAAATAGAGATTATTTATAAAAACAATTTATAATCGGTGGATTATTCACGAGATGGATCTAATGAGTCTAATTACACCGTGATTTGACAATATGATGCTACAGTAAACATTTGCTAATTATGGATTAATTAGGCTTAAAAAATTCATCGCGCGAATTATCCTCTGATTCTGTAATTATTTTTATAATTAGTTCACGTTTAGTCCTTTTAATTGATGTCCAAACATCTGATGTGACATGGGCTAAAATTTAGCCCCTGGATCCGAACACCTCCTAACTATAGAAGTGTTTGCGAAGTGTTTGTTGCGGACTGTTTTGAGCCTCTGAATAAGATAATAACTCGAATAGTTCGAAATGTGTATTGAATACCTAAATATTCGATGTCTCTTACATGGTGAGGAGAGGGATATTTATAGACAAGATACATTAGGAAAAAATATTTTTACCCTCTAATTACAACTGACCTAGTGGATACTATTTAATATTCTTTGTAGGGTTAAAAGTGTAAAAGTCCAAGCCAACAGTAAGAAAGTAATCGTTTCATCCTTGCTGGCAGTGCTCCTTCGGGTGAAGGTAATTCGAGAATCTCTTTCACGTCGAAGTCTTTACAAAAAACCTCCGTCTTAGGATGCCCCGATGGTAGCGGAGCCTCGATGGCGGTTAGGACCTCCGTAGTTCATGACTTCCAGTTTTTTTATCTTCTCATAGTATTGATACAGAGATCTTAAATGATGCTAAGGATGAAGTATTTCTATAAATTTGTGCAAATTCAATATATTCAAATGAGCTGGTGTACTCAGGAACTGCGTGCCATTTGTCGTGTGCAAGAAAAAACAGTGGTCTGAACTGGCAGGAACTAACAATCTGAAGAGTTTGAGCTTTGAACTGTTCCGGGTACTGGAGATCGATCGAAGCGGGCGCCATTGATTTCGACGTGAAAAAGGACATTATTGAATTGTAATGCCTGCTCAATTATTTCGCCATTTGCAGTTCTAAATCTAATTGCGAGCAACTGTACAGTACATCCGTGAGTTTATTATTGATTTTTTGGCTGGTCGTTTTCCATGGGTCCGCGCAGCCACGTGATTGTATAGTCCCTAGCTCCTAATAATGCATCTTGGTAAAAAAAAATCAATTCTTGGATAGCAACACGAGGAGGAAATTAACAATGGCGAGGTGAAGATTTTTTTTTCTTCGAACTTTGATGGTTCCAATCAAAGATTTTTTTTCGAACAAATATAATCTTGTCAGTTGTCACGTCCAATTCGGGACTTTTCGTGGACATTATTCGTGCAGAGAAACAAGCTATATATGGAGGACAATATGTACACATCATGGTTTTGCTAGCTAGCTTCCTTGCTCGTGCTATTAATTGCAGAATATAACCTGCATGAATATATCGAATTCGTACGTCATATTTATGTGGTCTGCATAAAACCACATGTGGAGTTTGAATCGGCGATCGCGCATACAATGACCAGCTTGATCGAGTCTTTAGAAATTATAATTGCGTAGAAAAAAATTGGAAATTGAGGGTAAGAAAGGCACAATAACATGCACAAAGCGGTGCAGTTTAGTTTCTTCATGCACCAACCTGCACTACCGGAAAACAATTATTCGTCGAGTGTCAAAATATTTGCCGAGTGTAATATTTCGGGCACTCGGCAAAGATGAATTTGTCGAGTGTTTTTAAAAAAATACTCGGCAAAATAAAAACACTCGGCAAATAAATTATTTGTCGAGTGTTTTTTAAAAATACACTCGGCAAAGTTTTGGTACTAACGGACGTCACGACGTCGTGTCTGTGCGGCCAAAAAAATTTTTTTTTTGGGTTTGCCGAGTGTTTTTTGAAAAACACTCGGCAAAGACACTTGTTTTGCCGAGTGTTTTTCAAAAAACACTCGGCAAACAATTTTTTTTATTTTGTGTGAAACAATGTTTCAAGTCTATAAGTTATTTACAATTTCATTTTAACTTGAATTTTTTTCTACACTCACCACACAACATATATTATCTCTTGTAAAAATTTCATAATTTTTTAGGTCAGATAGTTATTTTTATTCATTAAGTATGTTTCTAGGATTTAAATTAAAACGGGTGAAATTTGAACTACAAGTGCCTAAAATAATGAAAAGAAAATATAGAAAAATCATATTCATCATTGTTAGTATATTTTGATTTCTTATACACTAAATTGAAATAAAGTTTTAAAAAAATAGGTTGTGACACTCTATCGGCAACGTAGAACTTGATAGTTTTTAATTCTAAAAAAATCAAATGAAGTCCAAAAAATATGATATTTATCATGGTGTTATGATATGATAAATATATACTATGATAAAAAATTTAAAATTTTTTGATAAAGTTGTCACATATAGTGTTTAGAAATTGGAGATTTAAAGAGGATGAATTAGAGTTTAAAGAATTAATGAGATAGGTTTGAAAGAAAATTAATGATTGAATCTTTATTTTAACTTGATTTTTTTTGCATTCAAAATATTATGTATCTTATCCATTGTAAAAATTTCATATTTTTCTAGATCAGTTAGCTATTTTTCATTCATTAAATATGTTTCTAGGATTTAAATAGAAATAGATGAAATTTGAACTACATGTGCCTAAAATAATGAACCAAAAAAAATATAAAAATCATATTAATTTTTTAGTATATTTTTAGTTCTTATACACTAAATTTAAATAAATTATGAAAATGGTAGGTTGCGACACTTTATCTACAACGTAGACTTTAATAGTTTTTTAATTCTAAAAAAATCAAAATAATTCTGAAAAATATTATACTTGAGATGGTGTTATGATATGATATGAAGATGCTATGATAAAATTTTAAAAATATTTCGATAAAGTTATCACCTATAGTGTTTACAAATTGGATATTTTGAGAGAAGTAATTGGAGTTTAGAGAAGAAATGAGATAAATTTGAAAACAAATTAATGATTAAATTTTTGATTGATCTTGATTTTTTTGAAATTAAAAATACTATGTATATCATCCCATGTAAAAATTTCATATTTGTTTAGTTCAGTTTGCTATTTTTAATTCTCTAATTATATTTCTAGGATTTAAATTAAAACGTGTCAAGGTTGAACTAAAAGTGTATAAAATAATAAACTAAATTATCTAAAAAATTATATTTATGTTTTTGAGTTTATTTTTAGCCATTATCCTCTATAGTTTCATATTTTTTTGTCAAAGAAAAAGATTGTAAAACAAATTAAACAAAATTTAAAAAAATAAAAAATTGTTTGCCGAGTGCAAACAAAATTTACATTTCCCGCACTCCTCTTCCCACAAAATTTCAAAATTGGCGCTAATAATTTTAAAATTTTCACATACATTATTTTAAATATTCCCCACCTCCACACTCCCTTCTCCTTCCTCCCTTCTCCCTCTTCCCTCCTCCCTCCTCTTCCACCACTGGCCGGACACCACGCCGCCGCCGTCGCCACGCCGCCGTCGCCGCGCCCCGCCCCTGCCCCCGGCACGGCGTCCCCCCCCCGCCCCCGCCCCGTTTGGCCGCCGCCCCGCCTCCACCCTCGGCGCGCCGCCCTACCCCCGCCGCCGCCCCGACTGGCCACCGCACTGCCTCCGCCCCGGCGCGGCGCCCAGCCCCCGCCCCGTCTGGCCGCCGCCCCGCCTCCACCCCCGACGCGGCGCCCCGCCCCGCCCCCGTCCTGTCTAGCCGCCGCCCCGCCTCCACCCCCGGTGTGGAGCCCCGCCCCACCCCGTGCGTCGGGCCGCCCATTTTTTTTTGGTTTCATTCTTTGCCGAGTGTTTACACTTACACTCGGCAAACACTTCCGTTAGTGTCGTTTTCCTTTTTTTCACCGAGTGTGACATTTGTCACTCGGCAAACAAGTATTTGCCGATGTAATATTTACCGTGTGCTATTCGCCGAGTGTTACACTCGGCGAACATTTCGCCGAGTGTTACACTCGGCGAACATTTCACCGAGTGTGTTTATGCCTTTGCCGAGTGTTCTTGACACTCGGTGAAGTGCAGTTCTCCCGTAGTGCTGTGAACCAACAACCCCCGGGAGAGAAAAAAAATCCGGTGCAAGCTGTGCGCGTCGGGAACGCGACCGTGGCGCGGAGTCGAGCAGGACGTTGGCATCACAAGGAGATGATTCCCCGCTGATTTGAGCCGGATCAGAGCTAGCCGGAGCTCGAGGCGACGTGCGCCGATCCACGGTGGCTGCTCCCTGCCTGCCTGCCTGGCTGCGTCGTCGTCGTGCAAATGCAAGTTGCATTATGCAACGCGGCGCGCGCCTTCTTCTCGAGCGATATCCTGGCTCTCCCGGGCGCACCGAGCACAGCGGCACAGCGCCGCGCGCGCGGATCTCCGCGTTTCTGGCAAGAAAATCGTAGCATCTCCGCGCACGGCTAGTTCGAGTCGGGCCGGCCGCACACGCCCACACAAACATAAAAAATGGTCTTTTCACGGGTAAATATTTTTGACCGGTAAAAAACACGCGTCAATAATATACTTTGAGTGAGAGTCTATTTCACACGTTTTAATAACGCTGCATTATTAGTGATAGTTCATAATTGGACTCATCACTAGAGAAAGGGTACCATCATTAGTGACATGTCATGGTATGGCATGTCACTAAATATCTCTCCTATTGTAATGGGTAATATTTTTCACCCATCACTAAATAAGTTTATCACCCGTCACTGATGACTCCCACTGATAAATAGACAGGGCACCGAAGTTGAATCGACACGTTTTTATTTTACGCAACCCTAACCCTATACTCCTAGCGCCGCCACCATCGTCTTCGTCGTGCTCTCGCCGCTCCGTCGTCCGTGCAATTCGTCACCTTCGTCGGTTGCATTCTCAATATTTTCACCGGTTATTTCATTCTTACTATTAAATGTAAGCTTATAAAATCATTTATCCAAAATTTGTGAATTAGAGTATGACAAGGATTCCAAATGATCTACAAGTATCAACCTATGTTTTTAATAGTTGCTTAATAAATATCAATCATCTAGTTCATAGCGGGTGTCACCAGATTTAGTTATAGTTTTTTACATGGCATGTCATGTTTATTCATGTGTTAACAAATTAAAGCGCATCTGCTACTGATGTCCTATTTATCAAAAGGATGGGCTGAATTTAGCGGAACATGTGACCTAACACAATGGGACTATTTGGTAATAATAATGGGACAAACTCCATTGACTGTTATGACAAAATTTACACTAACTTTGGTGATGAGAAGACCTCAACGACCATCAAAGTGGACAACGACGATAGTGATTTACATAGAGAAGCGACATTACTACACATGCATATCTTTTGTTTATATTCTTATCATGGTTTTGTATAATGTTACGAGAGGGTCCTAGCAATGTTGCAGACAGAAAGGGGAAGGGGATAGCCAGGGAGGTCGACACTGACCTAATAGACCAAGTGAATCATATATGTTATTTTGACAATCCAACAAATGTAACTCTAGCAAGGAAAACTCTCCTATAAGACATCTCGAAAGGTTTATCCTCCGAGAGTCGGTTATATGTCTGCACAATAAATAACACAATCATCAACAAGAAATCACTGGTAAGTTATTTGCACATGTAGTTGGTCTATACAAATAGCCTTCACTAATAGCTTTGTTTAATTTTTTATAGTACTTTTCAAGACAGTACTATGAAAAGTATAACACACCTCACCTGCACCACTAGACCATCGAGATTAAGGTGGCAGCAGCAAGATCTGACGCAGTCCCAATTACGGTGCACAAAGCGACGGATGGATTGTGCTATCTAACTAAAGGTTTTAGGCAATTTCTTAGCGACAACTCTTTAGAAGTTGGCATTGTGTGCGCCTTCATGTCAACATTATTACTAATGGCATTGAGGTTGTGATGTATGTATTGTAAACATGCGGTATGAAGCAAAATATTAGGTTATAAATCTTTTGTGATGAATTATCTGTATTTTGTGATAAATTGTTTGTGATATAAATTGTCTGGCTTTAATTCAGGTTACATCCTAAAATTTGTTTGTGATGTTTTTTGTATATGTCGAATGTCAAATCCTAGCTTGGATTCAGGTTACAACTTAAAACTATTATTTTTTTCAAAATGATCATAGCATTAGTAACATGTAATAATAATAAACTGTCACGAAAGGATCGTTTAGTGACGGGTAACAATGGTACCGTTCACTAAAGGTTGATCTATACTCATGAGACTCCCTTACATCATCAGTGACTAGTTTTTGCTATACTCGTCACTAAAGGCCCCTAGCTTTCATTCAGGTTGCCGCCTATTTTTTTCTCAGAAAGCATTAGTGACGGATAATAATAATAAACTGTCAATAAAAGAGTCATTTAGTGATCGGTAACAATAATAAACCCGTCACTAAAGGTTGATCTATACCCGTGAGACTTCCCTACATCATTAGTGATGGGTTTTAGCTATACTCGTCACTAAAAGCCCCTACATCATGAGTAACGGATGATAACTACCACATGTCACTGACTCACTGATGACTTCTCACACCTCTAAATAGGCTTAACCGAAGTGAATCGTCGTTCTTTCATTTTCCCCAACCCTAACCCTAACCCCCGCCGCCGTCGTCACCTTCGTCGTGCTCTTCGCCGCTCCTGGCCACATGTACCGTCGACGCTCGTGGCCACCCTACTTGTCGCCACCTTGGTTGCATCCTCCTCATCCTCCTCCTAAGGTCGTCATCTTCCTCCTCTTTCCCATCTGAATGCACTGTCGGTCTTTGCTAACTTTGTTTTCATTTTATTGTTAGAGGGTAATAAACTGACCTACTGCTTTTATCCAATTTTTTCTAGATAATTGATGGTCTTAGCCAATTTCTTCGAGATAACTCACTCGAAGTTAGCATGAGTATTCACGGTCGGGCTCCTTCCCGGACGCTGCCACAAGGTGCTCCTGCTACTACCCACTGGATTTGTGTTCAAGCTATCCATAGTGGTGGTGGAAGTTTGGATAGTGATAGGATATTGTCCAAGCACTGGATATCGTTATAGGTTAGCTATTAGCTATTTAGAAGCCATGAAACAATTTTGTGTCGCTCTTTGTTTGTTGTAGACATTTTTTTCGAGATAACGAGTATGTAGTTAATGTATGTTATACTGATTTTGTAATGAATCTTCTGTAATGAATTGTCTGTGATGTGCTTTGGATGTTGCATATATATGTTGGCTTCCAAATCCTAGCTGTGATTTAGTGACGGGTGATAATAATCACCCGTCAGTAACAGGTACATTAGTGACGGGTGTAAAGTCCTCCCCGTCACTAAAGGGGGTATGCCGGCCGCGGAGGGAAGTTGGAGCGACCCTTTAGTGACGTATATTTACCCGTCGTTAATGATAGAGTTTTACTGACGTGATAAGGGTGACATGAGACATGCCCGTCACTACTGTAGACTCGTCACTAATGTATGTTTCTGTGATAGTGTTAAAAATAGAACGAACTGAGGTAGACGAAATTGTTCCTTGTGGATTGGATGTCAAGTTTTGCTGCAGCACACGAAAGAAAGACGAACTTATTGGTGACGTACGAACAGCAGTGACGACGATGACCACTACATAAAAATTGTGCCACGGGTTAGCTAGCGGATGAGATGGCGAGCAAGCTGATATGATATCATACTAAACGAATTATTGAGCACCACTTCCAGGGTATCAAGTAACCTCATACTAGCTTAATTAAACTATTACATGTATGTCAAGATATGATTCTTGTGATAGCAAGCGCAAAGCCAAGACGGGACTAATTAACGAACCGTCAGAAGCATCGATCTGAATTATGAAACTGCAAAACAATACTCCACTCGACTTGCTACTATTTGTACGTACTCGGATGAACACGTGTTACGTATATAGACATCGAAGATAGGCAGGATCTAGGAGCGCCAGCTGATGATCTAGAAGATAGGCATCGATCGATCGGGCACTAAAAAACTGCTACTCGATGCGTACGTCTCGTTTATTCAACTGCATGCGACGCCAAATTAATCTCGATCAGACACTGGATATATAATTAAGATAGTATTGTTTAGTGCAGGCAGGGTGAGCTCATCTCCAGTATACAAACTGGTGGACACTGGAGCTCCCAAATCTGCACACCATTAGCAGCACAGCTCAACGACAAAACACACTCACAGTATAGTACTAGTCCTTCCGGCCCGAAAGCAACCTAAGTGCTATGATATTAGTAACAGTAATTAACTGCGTCGATTAGAGGCAGATATTGCAGTTGGATTGGAATTTGGATGGACAGAGCAGCGAGCAGCTGGAGAGAGGGTCGATCGGAGGAGGAATAATACTGTGGTGGAAGGATGGCGGCAAGTGGGGGAGGCGAGCGAACGAAGCTAGTGGTGATACGAGGCTGCGAGTTTTTGTGTAGGCGAGAGGCGACGATCTCATCTCATCTCTCCCTGGTGGAATCCAATCCAATTCTGCTGCGCGTGCCGCGTCCAATCATTCGATTCACGTCGGTTTCTTGTGTTTTTTCACCGCGCGCGCGCCGCAGTTAGCGGGGAGCTCGTCTGCTCGTGTCCTCACTTGCCAAGCTTTACGCGTACGCGAATTCCGTCGGCTACTGGCTACTGGCGTGCCACGAGCTCTGTTTGACTGTGGCGTGAGGTGGTTCCCAATCCCAGGCAAAACTTACTCCAAACGATACAGGTGCCATGCAGAAAAAGGCAATCATATCCTAGTCGATCTGAACGGGGAATTCAAGTGTAATCCGATTCGAATATCGAATAAAAAAATCAAGTATTATGTTTTGTCTGCTTAACTGCTAAAGTATGAAACCATGTATTTTTCCACTTAA
Source organism: Zizania palustris (assembly GCA_019279435.1). Lineage (NCBI taxonomy): Eukaryota > Viridiplantae > Streptophyta > Magnoliopsida > Poales > Poaceae > Zizania > Zizania palustris. Next base: position 40,483,703 of record JAAALK010000283.1, on the reverse strand, counting down.
AATATGAAAATCCATTCAAATAATCTTTTTTGAAAAATTTCTCACGTGACATTACAACTTTCAATAATTCTTTACATGCACTATTAATGACTGTTGCGGCCCAATCTATTAGTTTCTTTAAACCAAGTTAACACAACCGGTTTTTATCTTAATTATTAGAAAGACTATTAATTACATATTTATATCAATATGATTTTTAAAACCGTTATAATTGTCATTAGCCTATTGATTAGTCTACTTGACCAAAAAAATCACTTACAAAACAACCAAACAGGGTCATCTGAATCGTTATATATATATATATATATATATACATATGCTATTATACACCACGGGTGTAGAATGCTATTCTACACCGACGTGGAATGGAGGGGTTGGGATTGAGTGGGAGAGTGGGCACGATTGGGATGATCGGTGTAGAATAGCATTTACACCCATAGTGTAGAATAACGTCCCCGTATATATATATATATATATATATATATATATATATATATATATATATATATATATATATATATATATATATATATATATATATATATATTTGAGAACAAGTATTCAAAGCATAGATGCCCTGCTTTTATAAAAAACAGAGAGCCAACCAGGTTCCAGACGCTTGGGTTACTAGCTCACATCAACGAGCAACACACAAAAAACACCAACACATTACAACCCATCCAGCATTCAGTATTGACGTCGTACACCCAAAACTAAGACAAATACCATATATATATATATATATTTCAAAAGGTAAAATATCCGGTTATAGTTTACTGGATTAAAAGTAGATATCGACTCTAATATTTAGGGTGTGAAATGATCTTTTTCAGATACGGAGAAATCTTTCCATCAGCCATGCGGACAGAAGAAAATAATGGACAATGTTGCAAGCAATTGTTGGCTAAACGTGCGTGGTTAACGTTGCCAAGTCAAAAGGACGCGGGCCCTAACGCCCTAATGGGCTCATGCAGAGCTCGCTTCTACTCCACGCGATACGGGCGGCGCCTCATCACGCACTCGACGCGGGCGACGTGGACGTGTCATCTATCTACTAGAAAACCCTAGATTTTAACGAGTGGTTAATTCGCGTATAGCTCGTAAGAATCTGAAAAAGTTGCCATTTTCTAGTTTCTAAATTCAGTTTGTGTTAAATTTTGTATCTACTTGAGCCCATGAAAAGCTTGAATTCATGTATGCCTCTTGAAGACCTCAGCTCACCAACTCGTCGACAGAATAGTGGCAGACTACTGGCATGCATGCAGTAACAACAGCAAGCATTGCGGCCTCAGATCTCCAGACATTTTGTGCAGCCCTAGATTGGGAGTATAACAAATAAAACAATCGACGATGCATTGTGAGTTTGTAAAGCATTAAGCAACAGTAACTCTGAATCTCTGACCATAGTTTGCTCACAAATTTGTCGACGAGATTATTAATCGTATACAGATGTTCGTGTTTATCAGAAAAAACAAACAAAAAACTGCTCAGAACTGGGGCAACTGCAGATCGAGCTGCTTGCTTGACGTTGCGATTTGTTAAAGCTGCAGTCCATGAACAGTTAAGGTGTGTTTGATTGAGCTGTAGATTCTGAAAAAGCTACGGTAAGCTGTGAGCTGTGGAAAAGTTGTTATAAGCTGTGCGTGAGCTGTAGAAAAGTTGTGTAGTTGTTTGGTTAGAATAATTGTGGATTTATATTTTGGTAGTTCATGATATTTAGTTATATTATTAGTGTGTAATTTTACATGTAAATCATTCTAATCATGAAATTTTGTAAGTTTATATTAAAATTATATGTTTTTAAATTACACTAAAATTATATATTTTACTAAAATTTTACTTTTTCAAATTTTACATGAATTGATATGTTTTAATAGCATGGTAGGTAATATTCATTCAAAGTTGAACTAAAAATCTGAGAAATCCAGGTTATACCGACTTTCAAATTTATATTACGAGAATTTGCAGATTCTGAAACTTTCGAGCCAGAAAGCTAATTCAAAAATCTGAACCAAACGAACCATTAGCCAACGTGATGGCAGTTAGATGTATCATCAGGATTCGTTTGGCACTAATAAGTTGCACATGGTTTCCATCAATTTGCAGACGGTGCCTGTTTTTTTTTAGAGAAACAAAGGACTGCGTTAAGTCTAATAAAACATAGGCAGCTGAATCACGTATACTTGTTTGCCATTTGCAAGTGTCTGCAAGAAGCATCGATCTGTTCCAGGGACACAAGAAGAGTACAGATCTCTACCTGATCAAATAATATACAACAACATGCCAGAGAAAAAGGAAGACTTTACAAGCTTTGGATCTTGCAGAGTTCATTACGCCAAGATGAAGGAATCTGGGTTAATTTGCACCAAGTCTGTTTCCTTGCTTGCGAGAATTCTTCTCGGGAAAGAAACAAAGAACAGTACACACAAAACGTTATGTCACTTGAGAGACCAGTGAATTATATGATTGTTTCTCGAATGTTTTCAGCGAAACTTGCCAGCGGCATGCTGACAGTAGCTAGCGGCTCATATATACTTGTGTGTTGATATCATGATATGTATGTACTCCAGGACATTTTCATCGTCATCTTTCTGGCATTATTACGACTGGACATATTCATCTGTCTGTGACCGACAGTTTTAGTGAACAGTTTCAACGTTCAGATCAGGAGAAAGAACCCTAATTGCTAGGTCCCAGGAGGGAGGTCGCCGTGAAGCTCCTTTTGTTTGCTTTGATGGGGAAAAAGAGCAGTGAGGGTTTTACGCAATAGCGTTCTCTGACTCATAAAATCTCAAGCTTCCAGAAAGATTCAGATTCTAAACAAAAATTATAAAATTCAACAGCTACGGAATTTTAAAAATAATCTAGAATTCTCAGAATCTACTCCAACTTAAATGTACTAGGCTACAACGGCCCAGCCTAACTTGGACTAGTCCAATTTCAATCACATTAAACCTTTTCAGATGGGCTGATAAATGGCCCAATCAAACGACCACACGATGCTGGATAGGACCATCCATCTGGTGTGTGGTTTCCTTTTTTTTTCAAATCTAGGAGAAGTGATTATGAGTTATCATAAGATGATAATTGAAGCAGCACGTCTCACCGCCCATTTGTTTTTCATTTATGGACCTGATAATTAAAGTGCCTGTTTACTATTTTTGTAAAAAAACATAGCTAAATTTAACTTTTAAAACATACTTTTGAGTATTGTATTTTGGTTTTTTTGATTTTTTTGTCAGTTTTAGCTTTAGCACAGTTCGGCATCTATCGTTTTTACAAAAAGGGCAAACAAACATGACAAAAATAACTCAAATCCTATCGTGAGGAGTTCAGTCTAACTTCATTGGTTAGCACAATGATCAAAAGGTATGAAGACATGAAATGTTATACAAATCCTACAAAAAGTTGAACAGACATGACCACAAAAATCAAAAAAAATCCTACCTTGAGGAGTTCAGTCTAACATCGTTGGTTAGCACAATGATCAAAAGGCGTGAAATGTTATACAGATCCTAGAGCAAGTCCCATCTTTCATCAATTAAGGATTTTGATATACACATCGAAAAAGATTGATGCTTTAAGGTACCTATGACCCTTACCATTTGAAGTTTTCCAGCCCAGCCAGCCAATCGTGTAAGAACAGCGTCACGCCATTTGAGCAATCTTTATGCAGAATACAAACAGATTGAACAGTAGCGTGTGTGCATCATTCAATATCTGAATCCGAACTGCTCCAGAACAGTCTCACTGCGAATGAAGACGGCAGGTGATTTCTGCTCATTGTCGATACTTGAATGATCTTATGGTCCGTTGTTATGGAGGACAACGTCTGCAAGTTGTGTTTGGAGGGCCTCAACCTCAGAAGCATCAGTTACCTCCTGGTCTGGAGGAAAAAAACGAGAATCACAAAAACCATTTCCAGAGCTAACCCGTTGAAATCCATTTGAGCCATTCAGGACGAGCGTCTTGTGAGGAGTAGTATTTGCCAGAATATCGTTCGTAGCATCTTGCCAGATCGGTCGAGCTACATCAAGAAATCCAGAAACGGCCAAGACCGGAAGATCGACACTTCCTACATCAGGTTCTTCCTTGTCGTCTCGTCCATGGTAGTCTGATCCACCAAGCTTCAGAAGTCCATATGTGTCTGCTAGATCACTTAATCCTGTTGGAAATATAGTGCCTGGTTATTTGATCGAAGTTAGAATATAGTTATAGTGCAGTGTCTATAAAAAGAGCAGCTTTGTTCATACCAGATAGCTTGCCATTACTGCGGTAGACCTCAATGCCATGCAAGCCAGCAGCCTTCAAATCCTTTGTCACAGCCACATGATTCTTCAGTGCCCATGGATGAGCTAAAACTGCCACGCCCCCAGTTCTACAAACCAACTCCACCACAGATTCGCCGGTTGGTTCACTACCACTGCATAAGAACAATTGAAATCCACACCCACCAGCAAATCAAATCAAACTCTGGACCTGGCAAGAATCGTAGAGCATATAATTGCATAAACATACGTTGATCCTGACAAGCAAGGAGGATGCTCACGTGGCATAAGCAGGTCCACCGTCGTACAGGTACCTGCTGAAAGCTTGCCTGAGATTGTCAACGTACCCAGCTTCCACCATGGCTCGAGCCACGTGCAGCCGGCCTGGGGCAACTCCGTCCCCTGCAATGGCGCATACGTCTTCGAGCTCCATGGGCATGTTGAGATTCCGAAGCTTCAGTAGCATCTTCTTTGCACGGGTGTAGCGGCCATCTCTGATGCTAGCGAGAAAATCTTCCAGTTCTTGAGATTTTGCAGGCCCCAGACTACCGTAGTACGCGAGAATATGGACAGGTTCGTCGGCTCCTGTCCCGTCACTTGTGATTTCAACAACATTGCAATGATCAGCCATGCATGTTTGTACGTGCAGGTACAATGGCATCAGTGCAGAAGAGTATGAGTATGATTTTGTGGTTGGTGAAGAGAAGGTTACCTTGGTGAGTACACGGCGCTTATCTCGACGCCGGGTATGATCCTGAGGGAGTACTCCTTTGCCGATTCGATGGCCTCGGGGACGCCGGCCATGGTGTCGTGGTCAGTTAGCGCGAGTACTTTCACCTGCTCTGATCACAAGGCGTTCGCATTAGCAGTGGAGACGCGCATGGTTTGCGGAGACGAGGAGTGCGAGTGCTCGCTGGCGTTTCTCTCCGCGCCGCCGCGGACGACACGTGAGGCGGCGAGAAGGAGAATAGCATGCGCATGGTGCCTTACCCCGTTGCGTTGCGCGCGCTGGACGAGCGCCGATGGCGAGAGCGAGCCATCGCTGCGCGCCGAGTGCGCGTGCAGCTCCACCGCGACGCGCGGCCGCCGCCTCCCCTTTCCGACCGTCTGTAGCGCTAGCGCATCCGCCTCCTCATGACCCGCTTCACCGCTGCGCGCCCAGCGGAGCACGGACCTCAGCGCGGCCACCTCCTCCTCGCTCGGCACCCTCCGCCTCTTATTCCTCCTCCTCCGCCGCCGCTGCCTCTTCTCTTGCTCGTGCTCCTCCCCCTCCGGCGTGGCCATCGCATCCGCCCCCGTGACGGGCCCCGCCACCTCCCCCTCCCGCTCCCGCTCCCGCTCCTCCTCGGAACTCGTAGCGGCCGGGCGAGACAAGTGTCCCATCCGGGCTGCAGCTTTGGGCGTGCGCTGGAGTCGGGAGTCAGGAGTACTGCGCCGTGCGCGGCGCAATAAAGAGAGAGCGAGAGCGAAAGTCGTCGTCGTCGTCGTCGTCGTCAGGGCTTTTAACGACGAGCGGTCGCCGTCAGCGACAGGAACGTTGTGGATGGCCGTCCCGTGTACCGACGGTCGCGGGACTGGCGGTAGGGAGGGGCCCGGGCCGCCGCGCGCGCTCGTGTCGCGTGCCGGTCGTCTCGTCTAGCTCCTGCTGCCGCATGTGCCTCTGGCTCTCTATCGCGCGTCGATCTCGTACGGGGCGCCACCAACAACATGCACTTGTGCTTCCTGTTATACGTTAAAATAAATAGTTCATATTTATATTTATATTTGAATTTTCTGGTTTCTCTGTTTGATGTTTCATTTCTCTGTTATATGTTTCATTATCATTATCAAGCATAACTTTTTTTGCATATTTGCACAATGTATATATATATACTAGATGTATGCCCGTGCGTTGCTACGGATTAAAATATCATCATAATATTTTTAAAATATATATACATAATATGTAATCAAATATAATCGTAAAACAATAGAGAGCAAGAAAATACTCTATAAAAAAGTACACCATAACCTACTTGTTAATTCACATCTAGCTCAAAGACTTTTACTTCCAACGATGATATTCAATTAGAAACTCAATTGCATATATATATATATATATATATATATATATATGAACATATATCCAATATATATATATCAAATTATAATGTGAAGCACAATTATCTAGCATTCTAGCAAGCATGTTAGCCTGAAGTATCTTAGCCACAACATTTGCAGCTACTTCTAGGAGGGCTATGAATATCTAAGCTAAAAGAACTACACCAAATTCCTTTATGACAAACTATCTTACTCATGTTTTATTTCCCAAACTCTGTGTTTAAAGAATTACAATGCAATGACCTTTTTCCCTTTAATTTGAGAAGATTTGACTTAGAGTGTGTGACATCTTGCTAAACCACCTTTCCTTGAAATAAAAGGTGTAAGAAACAAATATATTAATATGATGCAAATGGCGAATGTAACCTATTGCAAGGATATGGTTGTCTACAACATAATTTCATCATCAAAAGAAAATAAATTATACAATTAAATGGCACGCATAACTTATAATATTCAAAATAATTACATATCACAAAGCTCATTATCATTGTTGCCATGAAATAACTAATAAGTGATACGATAAATGACACGAATAATTTTATAACATTCAAATTAATTACAAACCATGTATCCATTATAATATATACAAATATTCATTACATATTAAGGACTCAAACGTTTTATTAAAAAAAGGTGTGCAACCTACGGGATATATGTTTTTCTTATATATTTATTTAAAAAATATTAAACTAAAAAATACTTTCCTATCATTTTTTTCTGACCAGTGAATTGAATTAATAATTGAATTTCTCTATATTGTATTGTATGGTTATTAGCATGCCTTGTGCATGTCAGTTCAAAAGTAATAAAATGCATTACATTGGTGTGTTACAGATTTTTCCAATAAAATCGCTGCCAAAAATAAAAAAGTAGACTGTTTTAGCAAATAAAAGAGAAAATGCAACAATATGAACAATGTCATTGCAGAAAACGTGACAAAAGTTGAAAACCCCCCAAAAAAATTGAGAGAATGGGCTTGTTGGCCAGTGAGTTCAGACTTTGAAGGCAATCACATAGAAAGCACACAGTAGCCCAAATTTCGGCCGCCATCTCCCAACACCAGTGATCTGGTCTAGTGTCGTCGTCATCCTTAGTCAGTCCGCCCCGCTTCCGATACTACCGAGGCTGCTAGCTCAAAGCCTCACCGAGCTCCCCTCCTTCGCCCGCGACACCTGCAATGGTCGGCCTTCTCCACCTCCAGTCCACGGCGCTCCTGCCCCCCCTGCTCCGCCGTCATAGCATCGCGTCCGGCCAGGGCAGTTGCCACCGGCGCGCGTGCTGCGTGGAGGCCAAGATTCGAGAGATCTTCATGCCGGTGCTAAGCTCCATCATGACGGAGGGAAAAATCGTATCTTGGACCACCGCTGAGGAGACCGCACAGGTTCCTCCTCGTCGTCCTCGTGCCGGCTAGTGAGTTTGTGCCCGTCGGCTCCGCCATTGCGCTCCTCGCGGAGTCCAAGGAGGAGATCCTGATCCGACGTAGGGCGGGTAATCGAGCCGGAGTGTGGAGGGGAGGGAGAGTAGGAGGCGGTGAGAGAAGGGGAGCAGGGAAGCAAGATGGAGGAGAAGGGACAGTTGGGGGAGGAAAGCACAAGACCGCTGGAGTATACGGAGCTGCGTCGAATTGATGGTCACCATGAGGGCGACGTCGTGCTGAAGGGAGCGAGAGGGGTGGGGCACGAAGAGGCGACGATGCAGTCGCAGAGCAGAAGGAGCAAAACCATGCGGACGGGAGGAGGAAGTACGGGGCTGTAGGCAATAGTATACCGGGCAGGTGACAGGTGGGTGCGCCCGTGCGTCGGACGCACGGTCACCACCAACTCATCCTTTTAGGAGTAGGAGATATGAAAAAGGTAACCTTAAAAATTAAATACAAACTTGTTGCTAGCTTTACACATTGTAGAGGACTGGAGGCACACCATAAACAAAAAACTTTGAGATACTCTATAAGTTTAAGGTGTGACCATAAGAAATAAAGCGCTAACTTTTTGTGGGTCCCACATAAATGAGACCCATTTTAATGCTACTTTTTTCCATTATGCACATGACAATAACAAATATTAACTTTTTTTTGAAAGCTAGCGAGAGATTCGCCGGCGAAATATTATTGAGAGGGAGAGGCCGGTCAGGGCCAGTTACACATGAGGGAACAGGTACGAATCAACCTATTGTTCTATCTCTAGAGTTTGTGCTAACATTGCAAAGTCGGAGATGACACAATTACTCACTGGATAGATAGACTCATAAGTTGACGAAAAAATGCATCTATTACGCTCCTTCCAGACATTCCACCATAGGAACATGATTAAGCCATTTAAATTCCGCCGATTAGTTCTTGTCGAACGCTTGCATGCATTGTACCACCATATTTGTGGGAGCTCTTGGGACGGCAGTGTAGGAGGATGCCGGAGGTGGAAATGGTTCGCAACCAGCATCCAAACTTGAGTCGTGAAACTGCATCCGCAAGCAAGGTGACGAGCCATCTCTTCTTCTACCAAACACAAGTGGCAGAACGGGTAGCAGGGCCAATCGCGAAGAAGCCTGATGTCTGCCGTCATAATTCGTCGCTTCAACAAGGTCCAGGCAAAGAACTTGCATTTTGGTTCGGCTAGCCCTCGCCAGATTTGATCAGAGATTACTGTCCTAGTTGAACCGACAAATTGCCATTGATAGGCTGATTTGACCGAAAAAACTCCTTGGGACGTCCAACGCCACATTATGCTATCCTCCCGTAGTTCATCCAGCTGAACGTTTGCCAGGTTGATGAAGAGTGAAACCATCTCGCGCACCTGCTGTGTCGTCGTAACGCTTGCAACCGTCGCCATCCAAAAGTGGTTTGCTAGGGCCTGTTGCACTGTTTACGGGTGCAAATTTTGTATAAGTTGGGGGCTGTTAGGTAGAGTGGCGAACCAACCATCCAACAGTCGTGCCAGAAACTAGTTTTCCTTCCGTCTCCTAACGTAATTTTTGTAGATGCCTGGAAAAGATCCATGTCTTTACGTGAACTTGGTGGTGCTACTTCTGCCCATGGCCTATCCGAGTCGGTCCATTTCAACCATAGCCAACGAAGCCGTAACGCCCGACTGAGACAATCCAAGTTGATTATACCTAGTTCGCCATATTCTTTGGGCAAGCATACCTGCTTCCAATTGATCAGACATACTCCTTTTGGTTGATTTTGGCCATCCGTGTTTCCCCATAAGAAATCCCTGCTGATTTTAACCAGCTGTGCGGTGAGCCATTTGTTTTCCAGGAACACCGCAAGGGGGAATATGGGCATCGTGGACAGGGTCGATTTGATCATAACCGTCCTTCCCGCTTTACTCAGTAGTTTTCCTTTCTAGCTTGCCATCCGGTGTGCCACCTTGTCAATTAGCGTTTGGAGATGAGTCCTACGTATTCTCCCGAAATGCAGTGGAAGGCCAAGGTATTTACAGGGGAAACGTGCAAGGTTTGTCGGGAAACTTTCTTGAATTTGTGTCAGATCGAAACCCTCACATCAGATTGGGTAACATTCCGTTTTATCAAAATTAATCTTTTGCCCCGACGCTTCTCCAAAAACGTCAAGAATACGTCTCATGCAGTAAGCATCGTCCTTGCTTGCGTTTATAAAGAATCCGACATCGTCTGCGTAGAATGAAGCTCTAACTTTGATTGCTTGCCTCCTGAAGGGTTTCAACAGCCCATGGGCCTCCGCCTTGCGAATCATTTGTTGCAGGGGATCAATGGCTACAAGGAATAACAAAGGTGATAGGGGGTCTCCTTGTCGTACCCCCCGCCCATGGTAGAAGCTTTGTCCAGGGACCCCATTTAGAATAATCGATGAAGATGAACAGTAGAATATGTTGCATATCCAATTGATCTAACGGGGTCCAAACCCTCGGTGTTTAAGGACATCAATCAAAAAAGGCCAACTAATAGAGTCGAATGCTTTGGAAATATCCACTTTTACGAAAACGGAGGGTACCTTCAAGCGGTGGAGCTTCCGGAGACCATCTCGCACCAAAAGAAAATTGTCGTGCAGACCTCTTTTTGGATGAAAGCCGATTGATTTCTGTTGATTAGCCCATCCAGCTGAGGCGCCAACCCTAGCGCTAAATGTTAACTTTTTGTTGTAGCAGTTTAATGCTATTTGAAATATTATCATTGTGGTTGCCCTTATTCTGTTCGCTCATAAAAGGTCTCAGTTATTTATATGCTATTTTATATAGTAGAGCAATCCATTTGATCTTTTTGAGATATTCTTTGGAGCAAGTATGCATGGGTGGCTTTTTTGTATGGACCAGGGCACATTTAGGATGCACAGGAAGAGTGTTGTTCGGGGTGAAGACATCAGGTTTGTTGCAAGAGATCTTGAAGTTATATGATTTTCATGAATCATGTACATGAGAAACTTTAGATGTTGCAACAACAGAGCTTTAGCATCAATATTATATTAGTTTAAGGACCTACCAGCAGGGCCGTCACCTTCATCAGCTGGAGAGAGCAATCAGATATTAGTGTGGTATGTGGCATCATTGTGCTTCTGATGAATCTAAATGAAATGATATAAAGTCCTGTCAAACAATGCGAAAATGGGAAAAATTACTAATGGAGTTAATTCTAACATCAAAAACCTACCATTAGATATGGTTGTTCCCATAGTATCTCCTGATTAGTCGTAATGGCTTTGTATCTAGGGGAAATATCCCGTGCAATCACTCATTTGGTGTAATCGTGCAATTAAGCGATCTGGTGCATCTAATCAAGCGATCCAACGGTTACATATGAAAGAGGTTAAAAGTAAAAAAAATACTTAGTTTCAGTCCTTTTCATATGTAACCGTTGGATCGCTTGATTGGATGTACCAGATCGCTTGAATGCACGCTTGTACCAAATGAGTGATTGTACAAGATATTTCCCCTTGTATCTGAAACTTGTCTTGGTGTGGAAATCTGCAAGATTGCAGCATATAAGATAATGCCACTTCTTTAAGGACGATTGCATGGATTGCAATATGAGAGATTGATTTGACCGCTTAACTTTTTAAATTACATCAACTTGACACGATCAAAATTTATTCATCTTCTTTGCTTATTTTGCTACTTACTCTTTTTAGTTGGTCGTAACTTCGGTAGATACTTACAGATCGACACACAACGTATGCATTATACCTAGTGGGTATATGAGAAACCAAGGGTTGGTTTCGGAGTCTGTGATGAGTGATTGACAGGCTTTTACCCTCTGTTTCGAAGGGGTACCTCCGAAGGGGTTCGGAGGTTGGTTCTCCGAAGGGGATTTCGGAGGCTGTTTCACCGAAGGGTTCGGTGGTTCTGGTTGCTGCAGCTGTTGCAGCGGAGTGTGCCTGTCGGAGGGGTCCGTCAATACACGAGGACTGGTTTGTACCGAAGGTCTCAGTACTTTGGGCGGTACACCGGAGGGTGTGCCGAAGGTTGCTAACCCGGAGAGGTCTCCGGAGTACTGGATACACTTGTCTGTTTGTCTGTGGTGCGCATGGGACTTCGGAGGCGACGGACGGTTCGCGGCAGGTGAACCTGGGTCAAGCGGGAGGCTTGATGCCAGTGGAGCGGGGAGCTCTGTCACGAAGGCTGCGAAGGGGTCTAGGTCGGACCTCGGGTCGAGGTGCACCAGGAGAAGGCAGTAAGTGCGGAGCGTGGCTCCAGGTGAAGGTACTCCGAGACGAAGTCCTCGGAGGCGAGGCACTTCGAAGGGTACTCCAGATGGAGTGACTTCGGAGTATGGTGGATCAAGTCCTCAGCAATGAGGCAAGGTGTTCGAGGTGTGCTCCGGAGGGAGACACTCGAAGGTACCCGACGAAGGTCTCAGAAGTCGAGGTGCATCGAAGGCATGGTCCGGGTGAGACTTGTCGAGGAGTGTGCTCGGGGAGAGACACTGCGACGAAGTGCTCATGGAATGCTTCATGCGGAGGCCTTGGACGAAGGAGGGACTTCGAAGGGTGGTACTCCGAAGGGGGGCTTCGGAGTGAAGCAGGCTTCGGAGCGAGGCTAGCTCCAAAGTGAGGATGACTTGTGGTACTTCGGCCATGCATGACTTCGGTACACGGACTGACGGAGTTCGAGCTGAGAGAAGCTGCGAAGCCGTGGTGGTCCACTCCGAAGGTGTTGTTGCGAAGGCCCAAGGGCTTTGACGGCTTCGGCTCAAAATCGTCACTGTATCGGAGGCTGACTTCGGTGAAGCGAAGGCCGTCAGGATCAAGGCTTCTCACCGAAGCTACCGCACCCCTCGCGTGCGAAGGGGGGCTTCAGAAAAGTCAAAGACTGTAAAGGCTGACAATGTCTGCGCTGCAAAAAGCTGACGTTGTCCCCTCTGCAAAGCTGACAGAGAAGCCTCCAGAATAAAGTTGACTACCTTTTGTACCCCTCTGTTCTGTAGAGACAAAACCAATGTAAACCCTAGGGGTAAAGTAGTCAATTCACTTGGGTGAATAGTGACTATAAATATGGGGGCTAAGTAGGTAACATTTAACACTTTGAGCATTTACTGTTGAGCTCCTGTACTAGCCTCCGCATACTTTGTATTCATCCTGAGTTCATTTTTAGTGTTCCCTGTTCAAGCAGCGAAGCCCTGCTTCTGTGTCAAGTTTCTGCTTGAGCTTGTTTCGCATACCTCGCTACATACTTCGGTAGTCTGTGTGTCACTTCGAGTGACTTGTGATAGTGCACCGAAGCCTGTCTAGGAGAAGTGTGTGTTGTGCGAAGTGTGTTTTTCAGTGTGCGTTCGCTCGGTGTAACTGGAGGCTAGACCTCGCTGTTTACTAGCGAAGCCCTGATCGAAGCCCGTTTTTCTTCCCGTGTCATAACCCTTAGCGAAGTCTGTAAAGTGTGCGTTTAGACCTTCGTAGTACGAAGCTCAGCACCAGTTGCTGTCGCTAAGTATTTGGTCGAAGTCCTCAGAGGGTAGTCCACTCTTGCGAAGGGTGAAGTGCGAAGCCTGCTCGAAGCACTCCGTGTGCGGAGCCTGCACTGACTTGGTAGAGTTGTTTTTCGGGGTTGTGGGTGGAGCGAAGTCTGCTTGACTTTGGACTTTTACTCCTTGCGAAGCCTGCGTTCGGAGCCATCAAATACCTCCAAACCTGAACTTCGAAGGTTGTGTCCGAAGCCTATTTCGCAGTAGACTGAATTAAAACAAAAGACTATTTTTAGCCTGAAATTTTAAAAGCTCCCATTCACCCACCTCTGGTCGCCGTTTCCGGTCGAACAATATAATTATAGGAAAGTATTAATTGTTTTATGTTTACCCGCGTGGCCGCGTATCTCTCTATATAAAAGTTAATATTGAAAAGGCATATCATCATTAATGGTATTGTAGTAGTAATTGTAAATCATACATACCCCATCCACAATGTTTGTCTCGAATAGCTAGCTGATGTGGAGCTTAGAGAAGAATAAAAAACAATAATTTATTTTACCACTAGTACTTGGTACCACCCGTAATACACTTAGTTTCTTGGAATACGTGAAATCTCCTATCTATTAGCTCGTCGCTAGCTATTCTCTTTTTCCCCATATTTTCTATCCATATAAAAAAGAGAGTGAATTTAGCTAGTAAAATAGACAATCATTGGAGATGCTCTAAGAGACAATGCGTATATTTGCCTTAAACCTAGGACTCCATTGATTTTTTACCACGTCATATATTTGCCATGAGACAACCATTGTGGATGCTCTTAGCTGCAGAGATTTAAGATTGTACCATACAATTTTTTTTTGTTTCTTATACTTTAAAAATCGTTTCGCAGTTCTAGGTTGTAAATGCCCTCAAGACTAGAAATATAATTTCTGATGTCTCACTGACACCACATGAGAAACCATTGAGTCGGAAGTGGCTCCCCCTTGGCAGTGGCGGCAGGCCAAAGACGCGCCGAAGCCACGCGCCTCCCGCCGCATCCGCGACGCGCGCGGCCCAAAATCTGAACGCTACACGCGCGGAGCCCCGGCTTGCCCGCTCCCGCCTGCTCCCGCTTCCGCCTCCAATTTTTTGCTTCCGCCGCGGGGGAGCCGAGGGGTCGCTTCTCGGAATAAAAGCTCCAATCTCCAACCCCATTCCTTCTTCCCTCTCCCCGGCCGTCTCTCCTCCGCGCCCGGGCGGGGCGAACCGGGAAAAGGTGGCCGTATCGCGGCGAGGTTAGCGCTCCGCACCCTCCCTACCCCCTTCCTCGTCTCGCCTCCCTCGCCGCTTCTGCGATTGGTGGGTGCGGGTGGTGAGCCCACCGACCGCGACCGCGTAGGTAGGATCCTATAGATTTGCTCTCCGGCTTTGCTTCTCGTCTTCTAGTTTACCCACGACCGCAATCCCTGTTGGTTCATCCTGGTGTGCTTGTGCATTCAGATTTGAGCATAATCTTCCCCATAGGTCGTGTTTTCAGCTTTTTGCATCCAAATGCTGATCTAACAGGACGGAACCCCAACCTATTATCGTTTTAGTTTTGAGGTTTTTGGGGTTGGGTTTATCTCGTCGTAACACCATCTTCGCCTTTTGATATTCGATTTTGTTGGTGGCGAGACTGGGAGTATTAGAGAAAACTCTCGATCTCGTCGAAGGCTTGAAGTTCACATCTAACAGGCACTGTTGGTCGCGCGCGCGCGCGATGATTTGCCCGAAATTTTCAATAACACGTACATTGTTTGCCTCAAGTATTGTTTGGATCCAGCTATTTTCACGACCCCAAAACCCTAGCCTTTGTTTAGGGTCTGAACAATGCCTCCGAGATTTCACTTCTACAGTCAAATCTCGACGATTGAACACGTCACTTACAGTAAATACCTTCTGTTTCTTACCAGGTCATCAGATTTGTGTTCTTCACCGTTGGTGGTGAGTGTGAAACTGTGGGTTGGGAAGTTGAAATGGGTGAAAAAGGTAGTGATCGCCGTCCTTTTGGAGACTTGACAAATGTCCTTGGCAAGCGTCCGGCCTCATCAGATCTGGAGAAGAGTGCAGGTGGAATCAAGATTGTCCGGGTCAAAAAGGCTGTTGATCTTGTAGAAGAGTTTGATGAAATCGCAAAAGCAAATGGTGGATCGACAGGAAACACATTTGACCATCTTTCTGATGGTATTGGTAAAAAGAATTTCACAAGGCCCTCGATTTTTCAAGGAACTAAGATTCAGCACATGGCTGCTGAAGCAGCTGGGTTACTACTATCCAAGGAATCTGACAATTCAAGGAATCATACCATGTCATTAGGTTCATCTGGTTTCCACAATAAGGAGCAGGAGTCTTCGCTGGAATCAGAAGGTGGCTGTGAAGATGAAGATGATGACATGGATAGTGAATTCTTGGCATATACCAGAGACAGTCGTAAAACGGCAACCAATGATGGTGAATGTCTGACTCAAGAGGAAGTGGATGGATCATCTGGAAACCAGAGGCCACTATCTGCATTGGATGTTACAACAGGCGATGACATGCCATGTTCCAATGTCCATCATCCTTCATTGGGAATTGGTGTCCTGGAAGAAGCTGATACCACAAAGGCGTGCCCTTGTTCTTTCTGCCGTAAGGGTATGCTTATATATATTTCTTACTTATAAATATATTGTCTATGTTATCAGGATACAATGTGAACATACACATCACCTTTGTTTTCTTGTACAAAACAGCTGCTTTCATGTGGACTGATCTCCATTACCAGGATGCAAGGGGCCGGCTTTCTGGTATTTGTCTAAATTCGATTTCATTTTCTATATATAGAAGATGTAGGGCATTAATGCTGATCATCTCCTAATGTTGATTCATTCTCTGAAAAACTACCCTTTAGCATTGAGGAAGAGCATAAAGTTTGCTAGATCGCTGGGTACAAGAAGCCAAGGAAATGAACATGCTGTTAATCCAGACAGATACAACTTGAAACGCACAACCGAGATGGAGTTTGAATTATCTCAACAGCAAAGATCACTCTTCCTTCATACGGAGAATGTCCTTATCCGTGAGACTGCCCAGCTTGTAAGTTTCTTTATCTGTCTTCAATCTTCCTAGTGTAGCCTATATTTTGTTGGCATTGCATGTCATTGATTTTGTACGGTGTGCCTGAGGTCATTATGAAAAGTTGTGTTATGTACAGTTTATTTAATACTTACCTAATTGTTTGCATTTGCCAATAAAATTGGAGGATCGTTAGTTCTTTACTTTGGTAGAACAGTCTGTAAGATTTAACTGTGCTATGATGCTTTGAAGTATTTTTAGTATTTTTTTACTTCCAATTACCAAAATGGGTAAGTGCCAGAGTTAGTGTTTTGGTGTTCCTTTTGTTATTTGCTTATTTACTCCATGATGTCTTTTCTCTTGCATCATATAATCATAACTGCTATATTTATTCCAAGTTGGGACAATGTCTTTTCTCTTGCATCATGTAATAACTGCTATATTTATTCCAAGTTGTGACAAGCATACAAGTTTAGGCCACACACTTTTGTTTTGCTACCATTTTTATCCCACAGACCCACCCTAGTGATTACAAGTCGGCCAACTAATCATGATTAGTTAGCCTGATTGGATTTTTTCTAGCGATCAGCATGTTTCGCATGACTAGAATAATAAGTCGGCCAACTAATCGTGACTAGTGGGTACTCTCTATCATGTGCTATGAGCTAGGGCTGCCAGGCACAGGCGTGAACAGTACCCATGCGGCAATCCCTGACCCCTAGGTTATGGGGATTTGTCATCCTTAATTAGTTATTTATCTTAGCCAATTAGTTAGGATACCTTTAATATCTCTCTTTAGCTATTTCCATAGTTGTTATGGCGTCGCCATATCGTCGCCATACCATCGCCATATCGCCCGGTGGTCTGTGGCGGGCGCCACAGGCGCGTGGCGCCACTGTGGCGTTATGTGGCGCCCGCCACGGCCGTGGCACCCGCCATACGAAGCCACTGCCGCTGTGTGCATTGAGGTCACAGCGCGGCGAGGGCGTGGCGAGGGTGCGCCAGTGCGGTGAGAGCGCGGCGAGAACGTGGCGTGGGCGCGGCGAGGGCGCTACAGGGGCTAGATCCGGCGAAGTGTGGGTGGCGGGGGCAGATCTGGCGAATAGCAGGCAAGCGCGGTGAGGGCGTGGCGATGGCGTGGCGAGGGTGTGTCGGTGCGGCAAGGTCGCGGTGAGAACGTGGTGTGGGCGTGGCGAGGGTGCTGCAGGGGCTAGATCCGGCGAAGTGTGGGTGGTGGGGGTAGATCTGGCGAACAGCAGGCAGTAGGGTCCTCCGGCGGCGGCCACTGCATCAGTGCAGAAGATGGGGGAGAGAAGAGGAGAGGAAGAAGTGTGGTGGTTGGAGAGGGCTGAGGGAGAGAGGGGAGAGTGGGAGAAGTTAGGGTTGAAAAGTGGGCTTTAAATGGGTTGTTTGGTCAAATATATATAAATAGATTATTTACTAAACTTTAAATATATTATATTATTAGAAATGATTTTAAATATATTTTTGCAATTTTAATTATTTTTTATATTATAATGTATCTAAAAGGACAATATTGTAACATGATATTGTATTGCTATATTTATCATACTATATTACTATTGTTATTTGTAATTTAGTACTTATATATTGATATATTTTTGTAAATCCTATAAGCTATTTTTCTATATTGTTCGCCACGTCGATGTGTCTATGTCGACGCCGCGCCGCGCGCCATAAGCACTGTAAAGTTGTGAATGTGGTAGGTCGCCACGCTTCGTCGCGTCGCCGTAACAACTATGGCTATTTCCTTCTATAAGTCCTTAGTCTCTATATATTATCATGTAACAGAGCAATAAGACATCAATCTCCAATCTCTACCTTATTCTCTCAATCTCCCTCGTTCTCCACCATTGCTCGGCAAGGGGATCAACCTTGTGCTGGCCAACTCCACAACAATGAGCTATGTCGTTGAGCTCCCCTACCCTTGGTACCAATGCCCTTCACGGTCTCTTTGGCCCAACTTTAAATTTCTTGTGAGATTTTAAAGGTTGGGAATTATGAAGCAGTATATTGTGTTAGGAAAATAGGAATGATTAAAGGTTAGTTGTTACTAGCAAACTAAACAATTGTATAGCTTGTGAAAGTATTTGCATAGCAAGTGAGATCACCACAATGTTTACAAATCACCTAGTCGAACCTAGTCGCCATGGTACTGACTAGAAAACTAATCGCGATTAGTTGATCCTGGTCGGTCCATTTAATTATCCCATATATTTTAGGACATATATATACATACACACATTATATATATATATATATATATAATATGACAATAAGTTTCTAAGCATGGGCCAAATTTCTAGCCATTACTTATTATCCCAAAAATAAAATTGAAAAGCCCAAGCCCATTAACTAAACCATAGCTTCACTCCTTAGTCCTAACATCACCCCTCTCCCTCACAAGTGACAACCACAACACAGACCCCTTGTGCGCCACACATCTCCTCCCGTGTGCCGCCTTCTCCTCCTTACACTCCTATCGGCGCCGCCTTCTCGCGCTCTCGTCGGTGCTGCTTTCTCCTCATGCTCTCGCCGGCGCTATCGGTGGCCCCTCCCATTCCTCCCATCGTGGCCCGTGTGCCGTCGTCAACCCCCTCCTCCCGTTACATGGCGATGTTGACGAATAGCCCTTGCCTTCCCTGTCATGCGTTGTCGGTTGCCCTTCTCTCCTGGTCGCCAAAGTGCCGCTAATCGGTCTACTAGTCGCGACTATTCGATGACTAGTCGGATGATTGGATTTCTGATCGTTCTAGTTGCATCGGAGCACCTAGTCGGAGCCAGGAAAATGACTAGGCTGATTAATCGTGATTAATCAGACGATTTGTAAACACTGGATCATCATGCTAGTTTTTAACAATAATGTATTAATGTGTTTTTTCAAGTCCAACAAACCACTATGAAAGATCTAATAATAGTTATTTGGTGGTGCTAACAGTAAATGCAACTGGATGTTTAATAGTATAGTGAGCTATTATTTCATTGAAAGATAAATTTTGATTAGACCTATGCACGGAGGGGTTCATGGTACTTTTGGGTGTAAGTTGAAGTTCTTTGTTATGATTATAGCCATAATTTGAAGGCATTTGTGGATCACTTGTGTCTAGGATAAGGGCACCATTCCTACTTTATTGATGGTATCTGTTGATTTATTTTGTTGTGGTAGTGTCTTCAACAAATGCAAGACAAGCTTGCAGCAGCAAGCAGCAACAACCTGTAGTCCCAGAAGTTTGCAACTTCACTTTTCTTTCCAGACATTTTCATAAAACATAACCTTGAATACTTGGGTGACTGTAGTATTAGAGACTTGCCTATATGTCTTTTACTAACTAGATTGTTTTACATTCAGTACCATGCATGATTTTCTGCTTTTATCAGATCTTTATTTATTCTGGTTATTTTTCGTCATACTAAAGGATAGGTTTCCAGTTTTGTAATCAGTTATGTATCTTTTACTATGTTTCTCCATTGCGCGACACCAACCAACTTCCCTTTCATTGGTTAATTGTATTGTCAGTATTTGAAAATGTGCTAATATTCACAATTTTCTTATATTCAGCATTCTGCTCTTGTGAAATTAAAGGACTTCAGAGAGAACTGCAAGACAGATCTTGAGATGATCAGCAGTTCATTGCTGGAAAAATGAGTCTTGCTTGGTTGTGCTGCTAAACCTCTTTTGCCCTGGGATCCTTCAGACCAGCTGGGCCAATTTGATTCGAGTTATCTAGTGAGCTTGTCTGATAGCTAGGAAGATTAGTGGTCACTGTCAGTCAGGAAGTTTGGCTATATGCACTCTTCAGCATCGTTTGTAAAAATCGTATGGGAAGGTGGGATATAAGTGTTGACATGATTCTCTTCAGTTGCAACTGGCAGTGAGCTTGCACCATGTGAATTCTGTATGTTGTTTCCTGCTCCCAAACATGAAGGTAGAACTATGATTTGACTCGTTTATATGCTTGCGCCTTATTCGCTCTGTTTGCTTTTATTTGTTGCAGATTTGCAGCCTCGTACTATCCTCTGTATGACTGTATGTGTGTTGGTTTGTCTCTCTTGCGGGGTGCAAGCAAGACCGTCGTCGGAGCCGTCAGTGCGGTCAAAACCTCGCAAGCTTTTATCAATCTTGTGAACTGTGACATTTCTGATCGATAGCGACCTTGTGTCTGTTCATCCGGGCCATACCAATTAACTGCAGCAACCATTTCCTGCTGCCGAAACGCTAATTACACCAGACAGTAAAGTAGATATTCCATATGTTGCATCAAACAATCAAAAGAAAGATATTCCTGATGCCCATTCCGTATGCGTCAAGGCTAGGCAATCCACATCTCCCATTCGGTAAGCATAAATGTCGGCAATTTGTTTTTGGGTTCGATTTTAGTTTCTAACAAATTCGGTATTTAGAAAATAGAAACCAAACAGTGATCTAGAATAACTAAAATCGAAATAAAAACCATAATATTTCAGTTCAGCTTTTTCTGTTTTAACTAAAACACGATATTGCTACTTTTTTAAAATTAGCGCTTGATAAGATAGATAAAATTAAATTCATATCACAATTCAATACGTGAACTTATCAAAACATAGACATTAGAAATTCTAAACTTCTTTGATTTTTTACTATTTGTTTTTTAATGTGTAAATACCAAACCAAAAACTAAGGGGGTGTTTGGTTCGAGAGACTAAATTTTAGTTTCTATCACATCGAATTATAGATACTATTTTAAAGTATTAAATATAGACTATTTATAAAACTTATTTATAATCGGTGGATTATTTGCAAGACAAATTTAATGAGCATAATTACGTCATGATTTGGCAATGTGATGCTATAGTAAATATTTGCTAATCATTGATTAATTAGACTTAATAAATTCGTCTCGCGAATTATCCTCCAATTCTACAATTGTTTTTATAATTAGTTTATTTTTAGTCCTTTAATTTAATGTTCAAACATCCGATGGACTAAATTTTAGCACATGGAACCAAACACCCTCTAAATTTGCTTACAACAAAAACCGAATTTACAAAAACGAAAAGACTTGAAGTTTGTGTTCATGTGAGCTATAAACAGTACGCCTGTGCAAGATTGGCCCAATTGGCGACTTGTTCACAGCAATATCATGGGAGCAGCAGGTTAAGTCCATATAAACTCCACTCTGTTAGCATGTTACCTCTCAATCATGGCTTCCTTGCTACAAATCACGTCCAAGAGCAAGAGTGAAATCTGCAAAATCGACAGGAGTTTTTTTTTTTTGGGTTGGGGGGGGGGGGGGGGGGGGTGATATAGGGCTTGTTTGGTTTCTTTAGGGATTAAACTAAACTTTAGCCTCTCCTTGTTTGGTTATAAAGACTAAATGACTAAAAAAGGGTGATGACTCAAAGGTAAGTAGCACTTTTAGTCCCTCTTAGCAAGGTTTTGGTAACTAAAGAGCTAAAGTTTAGGGACTAAACTTTAGTCCCTTTTAGTCCCAATTTAAGGACTAACAGCCCTAAACCAAACATCCTCTTAGTGAAGTGGGTACTAAAAGGAGAGATCTGCCTGCCACTTCGCCGTTTCCGCGAGCACCATGTTGAGAGCATTTAGTAATGGTACAAATCCCTAATTAAACAATCATGATTTGCATATGTGGGGAATGTGGTTGGAGACACTGTCCCAGCTTTCTTACCAGCTTTTGACTCTGGACATAAACCACATAATCTACGCTACACTCAGCTGAATTCCAGCTGCTTTGATCAGTAGCACGCGAGGTCATATGCAAAGTTGCCAAGAAATATCGAGCCTTTCGGGCCTGTAAAACTTGCTCTGATTGAACTACGAGCACGCACAAATCCTACGAAACCGGAGACAGCTTCAGACATGCTGTACGCTCCAGCGAGAAAAGGCGCGGCCAAAATTAATGCCGCTTTGCGCTCAAGATCGCTCCAAATCTCGAGTACGGTATGCGCACGACGACGCCACAGTCACGAGAGCAATCATGGACGGCGTGCATGCACGGTGACCTGGAGCTGGAGGGGCCATTGTTTTCTCGACGTCCTAATGTCCAATCCGATCGGCGGCAATACCGGAGCATGTGCAGCTACTTGCCATGTTTGTGGCCACGTGGAGTTGTGGGCGTACCGTTTCTAGATCCACGAACACGCACGCTTGATCCAAACACTCGCAAGAAAACAAGTGCTGAATTGCCCGATCGATCTACTGTGTAGGCAGTAGCACTAGGCTATGAACTGGACAAACGCAGAGTTTACCTCACCTGTCAGTGCGACGAAAAAGTTGAGTAATTGTCCCGAAGAATTTGCCGCAGTCGCACTTACCATCTGCTTCAATTCGTCAGTAAACCACGGGGTGTCCTGTCAATGCCGGCTTTTTTTCGTGATATGGAAATTGGAATCGTAACTACCTCGCATATATACTTCTTTAGCTCAGAAAGGAGAACTCCATATGTGACTGAGCTGAAACCAGCGGCAAAGACGTTTCGTTCTTGCGCATAGTCCATCTCAACGTAATTGCTGAAAAATTGAACATAGAATGGCAAGATAGTTCGTCAGTGCGTAGCCGACTACCTTTTTCTGTCTTTTACTCCGATGTAACAGCGACGTACCCTGCAGATTGCTCCGACTTACCGCCTGCTTCAATTCTCCGTCTGTTTATACATATCACGGCTGATACAATGATCATGTCGCATCTTCCTGTTTGCCGGTGCTGGCTACTAGCTTACAATGATAAGGTCGCCATGTCGATTCAGATAATATCTGTGTTGATCTGTCAGGCACTATAGGCTATAGCTGATGAACGAGTGCAGTGCACTGCACCGCGAGAGCTCACTGGGGACATTATGTCGCAGCAAGCACAGGCGCCACTTGAAATTCCTAGTGATGCGTATATATTCGATGGGATTACGACGCTGTCCTGTCGTTTCTTTTTTACCAAATTCGAAAAACTTTATTTCTAAACCTTCAATTTTCAATTTTATTTTCATTTCCTTAACTACCGTAAGCCCACAAATTAACAAGGTTCATTCATTTAAAATTTGTTACCTACGGAGTATTTACTAGGTGTTATTTCACAATACCATTCTCTTAGTCTGAACACTGATTTGTCGATTTTTTTGGTCAAAAGTAAAATAATTGTTACATCGAGAAAGTGTCTTTCTAGCTAACGGAGACATTGATTGTTTATAATAGATTATTTAATCACTCTATGTATTAATTAACGTGTTAATCAATTTGTCGGCTGGTTCGAACGGGCCTGTAGATGATAAATAATCTCCACTCCACATGCGCAGTAACCAGTACAAATCTGACATTGACTGACACCATGAACAATCTGTAACTTTTGTACCGCGATCTGTCAGGTCAATATTCGCTTCAGGCACTAGACTCCTCCGTGGTCGATCGATCCGGCCCTCCCAATCAGCCGGCTCATGAGCATTCGTACAAATCGCCAATCGCGGTTGAGATTTGATAATTTATTGCCTTCGATTTTTTGTGATTTTCTAACTTTACATTATCCATTTAAATGTTTTGGTCTATTATTATTGTTGGGGAAAATATTTCCATCAACGTGATAAATAAGAGGCTTCTCCGGAGGCCCGTTCGAAGAGAAAGAGGAGCCGAAGCTTCGCTCCGATGCAAAGGCTTCGATAAAGGAAGCTTTTTCGAAGAGTTGCAGACTGAAGGGTTCAATGAGTCTTCGGTCAAAAAAAACTCCCCGAGGGGTATTTTCCCGAAAAGGTGCCGCCAAGACGAATAGGACGTGTGATTTATCCAAGTGTTGACACGACATTTTACCTTTTTTAGTCTTATGAGGATTAAAGAACAATGTCCTTTATGACGGTTGTAACTAGACGATAAAATTATCTTCTCCTTATGTATTCTTGCCTATAAATATCTCTTATTTACTGAGGTACAAGGGTTGAATCCGGAGATAATCAATAAAAACTCCGAACTGTTCTCGGCTATTATCTTACTCGGATGTCTAGAACAGCCTACAAACAATCATCTCACTTAATAACCTTTCGTGGTTATTTAAACCTATTAGCGTAATATTTTACACCAATAATTATTACAAAGTTATAATATAATATAATATAGAGAAACGAGAAATCGTCTAATTTTTCAGGGCTCACGCTTCATCTGTACTCGGTGACTTGGCGTCACTCACATTTGCCACTAGCCCACTACTTGAGCGCGCGACCGGGGAGGCTGCTGCGTTACGTCAGGGCGGGCAGCGGCGCGGCGTGGCGCCGGTGCAATGCGTTGTGGATATCGCGGAAACCGCACGGCGGCTGGCCACCGCCGCCGCCACCACCACCACACGCTACGCCGAGGCCCGAGCCCGGCGGCACGCGTCTCCGGCGGGTCTCGCTCGCTTGCTTACCTTGGGCGTCGGTCCAGCCAAAGTGCCAAACCGAGAAGACGAAGGCAAGCGAAGCGTACCCATCTGAAATTACGACTTTGACCATCAGTGTTCGCCTATCTTACACAGCTTCGATCCGTAAGCATTTTTACACAGGTAGCTCTACTGTCTACTCGCTAGGTAGCTAATGCTATCTAGTGGCAGCCACACGATGCGTCGTGGGGGTAACAACTTTCTGTAGATCTGGATCGATTGCCGGCTTAATCAGTGCAATCGTTTTTTGTTTGTAGCACTCCGGAGCTTCTATGGATGGATCTTTTAGTTTGTCGTTTAAGAAACAAGCTTTTATTCCGATTTCCAACGCAATAAAAGCTTGCATACACAGGCAATGCAAACAGGGAAGCACGAAATGGGCAGTATTGTCATTGCACATGAATGCATAATGGCACAGCCCCAGTTAGGCAGCCAGTAGGCAGTAGCCCATACCAGCTCCCATCCTTGGCTCTTCATATATATGATACCCCTGCCACGCTCACACAGACAAACACAGTCACCTCGCTTGGGCGCGCGCAGTACGTACAGTACGTGACACGCGCACGCAGCCATGGGACGCCGCGCACACTGCCCACTCCACGGGCCGCTCCTGCTGTTGCTGGCGGCGGCGGTGGCGTCACGTGTCGCCGTCGCGGCGGACCCGCCCTTCTCCTGCGGCGGCGCGCCGAGCAGCGCCGCGTTCTGCGACGCCAAGCTGCCGGTCGAGCAGCGGGCGGGCGACCTCGTGTCGAGGCTGACGCTGGAGGAGAAGATCTCGCAGCTTGGGGACCAGTCGCCGGCCATCGCCCGGCTCGGCGTGCCGGCGTACAAGTGGTGGTCGGAGGCCCTGCACGGCGTCTCCAACGCCGGCCGCGGCATCCACCTCGACGGCCCGCTCCGTGCCGCCACCAGCTTCCCGCAGGTCATCCTCACCGCCGCGTCCTTCGACCCGCACCTCTGGTACCGCATTGGCAAGGTACGCACTCACCGACTCACGTACTCATCTCATGCACGGCCTTACCTCCGGTTTCCTCACTTTTAGGTGGCATTGGAAAATGCTGCAAGATTTGATTTGACGCTTGACCAAACATTTAATGCCAAAACATTGATAAACAATTCAATTTCTACTTTAAAAATTGATTCTGGCTTGCAGAACTGTATCAAAATTGTTCTGTAAATTGATTCTGGTTTGCGTGCGGTGCAATGGGCGATGGTGCAGGTGATTGGGACGGAGGCGAGGGCGGTGTACAACAACGGGCAGGCGGAGGGGCTCACCTTCTGGGCGCCAAACATCAACGTGTTCAGGGACCCGAGGTGGGGGCGTGGGCAGGAGACCCCCGGCGAGGACCCCACGGTGACCGGCAAGTACGCCGCCGTGTTCGTCCGTGGCGTCCAGGGCTACGGCATCGCCGGCGCCATCAACTCCTCCGACCTCGAGGCCTCCGCCTGCTGCAAGCACTTCACCGCCTACGACCTCGAGAACTGGAAGGGCGTCACCCGCTTCGCCTTCGACGCCAAGGTAACCGCCATGGCGCTCTGCCCTCCCTCCTTCCCTCCCTCCCTCCCTGCCTGCCTGCCTGCAAGGTTCGGCGAATGGTCTATAGCCTGCGTGGTTTCGTCTCTGACGAGGCTACGAAACTCCGGTCAGGTGACGGCGCAGGACCTGGCTGATACGTACAACCCTCCGTTCAGAAGCTGCGTCGAGGATGGCGGAGCAAGCGGCATCATGTGCTCCTACAACCGCGTCAATGGTGTGCCGACTTGTGCCGATTACAACCTCCTCTCCAAAACTGCAAGAGGAGATTGGAGGTTTTACGGGTAAGCCTGCCTGCCTGCTTGCCCGCCTGACAGTATGATTCAGTGAGAACTATATAAATTGCCATCAGAGTGATGAAAACGTATCATGTCACTGTTGAAACTCTGATGAAACCATCAGATATTCTTGAGCTAGATAGGATAAACCGATAAAGGAAGGTTTTCTTCAGAGTTACTGTCACTAGTGAGACTGAACAGCAACTGAAACATGCAAGTTTCCTCTGTTGACAGATACATCACTTCAGACTGTGATGCTGTGGCTATCATCCATGATGTTCAAGGATATGCCAAAACAGCAGAAGATGCAGTTGCAGATGTCCTCAAGGCTGGTATGATTTTACACATCAAAGCTCCTACTTATCCACTATACATTCACTGGTCAGAATCGGCCCCCACTGGCCTACTGGCTACTGCTCTTTTTTCCAAGTACCTGAAAGACAATCAAAACCAAAACCCCAGAAACATGATTAATAGACAGGATAATAATGCAAAAACATAGAAGTTAGGTGAGGTCACTGAACTGCAACCAAAAGATGATTTGGATCCCACTACCCATACAGCTTTCCTGGTTTGCTGATTTAGGCACTTTAGTGATTGAGTCCACTAGAAATAATTCATGGCATGCCTCTGATTCATCATGATATCATCAGAGATCCATCTGTCAATAGAAAAGACCACCTCCTCAGCATGTAAGCTGCTGTGCTATGCTCAGTTTTCATATAATTGTGTTTCTCACCTTATGCCTGGAACATTTTCAGGAATGGATGTGAACTGTGGCAGCTACGTGCAGGAACATGCTGCCTCTGCAATCCAGCAAGGGAAGATCACAGAGCAAGACATCAACAGAGCCCTCCACAACCTCTTTGTTGTTAGAATGAGGCTGGGGCTCTTCAATGGAAACCCAAAGTACAACCGCTACGGAAACATTGGACCGGACCAGGTGTGCACTCAGGAGCACCAAGATCTTGCCCTTGAGGCCGCACAAGATGGCATTGTCTTACTGAAGAACGATGCCAGTGCTCTTCCCCTGTCCAAATCAAAAGTCTCATCCATTGCTGTCATTGGACACAACGCAAATGATGCCACAAGATTGCTTGGAAACTACTTTGGCCCTCCTTGCATATCAGTGACTCCTCTTCAAGTGCTGCAAGGCTATGTAAAGGACACCAGGTTCCTAGCTGGGTGCAACTCTGCTGCCTGCAATGTGTCGTCGATAGGCGAAGCGGCGCAATTGGCTAGTTCAGTGGACTACGTCGTCCTGTTCATGGGATTAGACCAAGATCAGGAGAGGGAAGAGGTAGATAGGCTGGAACTGTCGCTCCCAGGAATGCAGGAGAACCTCATCACCAGCGTCGCAAACGCCGCGAAGAAGCCAGTCATCTTAGTGCTACTGTGTGGTGGTCCAGTTGACGTGACCTTTGCTAAGTATAACCCTAAGATTGGGGCCATCCTGTGGGCTGGTTACCCTGGTGAGGCTGGAGGAATTGCAATTGCCCAAGTTCTCTTCGGAGAGCACAACCCAGGTGAGAAGATAATCCTGGCCATTATCTCATTAGGCATTAACCATTCTAATTTGATTAGTGCAGTCAGCTAAGAAGCAAGAAAAATACCTTTTTGTCCAAAAAGATGACTTCAAATACTGAACTGTGTTGCATGTGACCTATGTTCATCAGGTGGAAGGTTGCCAGTGACCTGGTACCCAAAAGAGTACACAAGTGTGCCCATGACGGATATGCGGATGCGTGCCGATCCATCCACAGGATATCCAGGACGAACATACAGGTTCTACCGTGGCAACACCGTCTACAAATTTGGCTACGGCCTCAGCTACTCAAATTACTCCCATCGCTTCGTTGCGAAGGGCACAAAGCCGCCGTCTTTGAGCGGCATCGATGGCCTAACGCAGGCAATGGCGTCAACAGCAGCAGGGGCAGGCGCCGTGAGCTATGACGTAGAAGAGATCGGCTCCGCGACATGCGACAAGCTCAAGTTCCCAGCGCTTGTCAGGGTGCAAAACCATGGCACCATGGACGGCAAGCACTCCGTCCTGCTCTTCCTCCGCTGGCCGAACGCCACCGGCGGCGGCAGGCCGGCGAGCCAGCTGATCGGCTTCCGGAGCCTGCACCTGAAGGCGATGCAGACCGCGCATGTGGAGTTCGAGGTGAGCCCCTGCAAGCACTTCAGCAGAGCGACGGAGGATGGCAAGAATGTGATCGATCAAGGGTCGCATCTCATGATGGTTGACGACGATGAGTTCGAGATGAGCTTCACTCCTTGAGCTGGGCTGGTGTTGCATTTCCTTTGCATGCTTGGGAAAGCTGGTGCTTCATTCAAGGGTCGAGGATTTCAGTTACCAGCAGGTGTTACAAACTATCTTCTTTTCTCCTGAAAATTTCAATCTAACTTGTTTGAACAAGAAAGCGGTAATTTAAGCAAGATTGAGACACTGACTCTCTGATATGGTCCAAGTAGAAGCGTGAGAAATAATAATCACACGAAGATAATTAGAAATATGATTCCTCTCCTTTCCGACAGAAGCAAAATGTCTTCAAATCTTTTGTCTGATCTGATGCGAGCCTATGGAAAGAACGACGGCACGAGACAGAAACCCCACCATGTTCAATCCTTCCATCAGACTTGAGTGATGCGAACTTGCGAAGCGTGCAAGCAACCATCAATCCGGTTCCATGAAAGATCGCGGGATCGGTCCAAGGCAAAGCACAGTGAGACATCCACGCCTACAGATCTCGACGCGACGAGCCGACGAGGATCATCGTGTCGGTGACCGACCGACCGACCGACGCGCCCGGCACCGGCTGCTGGACCCTGGGGACAGCGAGCAGAGTCGGTGGAGCACCGCCGCTTTGCACGTCGGCGACGGGCATGAGCAGGTCACCCCGCACGAGGCCGCGGTTTGGCGGGCCGACCACGGAAAAAACGGTGGGATTCCAAGGCCGCGCCAACGTGCCGAGGCGTCAGTTTCCGGCCCAGATGCCACGGAGACGACGCGTGGGTTGGGTTCATGTCTCGGGTGGATGACCACGTCTCGACGAGAACTTCGCCGGCGGCCTGCTCATTCTCAGCGTGCAGCCATGCTACTGATTTTCTCCTCGTGCTAAACTGTAGTAACTGGTAATCTGCAACAGCAACAGCGCATCCAGATTGGTCAGAACCCGTGCCTTGAAAACAAAATTCTGGAGAATCCAATCACGTTATTTCAGATAAACGTGAGTCATTCTCCACACATGCCAGCTCAACTCTGTGCCCCACTAATAATACTTCTGCACCTATACTTCCTCCGGTATATAAAAACAAGTCGTTTTAGGCTTGTATCAAGAGTTTGCTAAAACAATTCGTTTTGCATTTTATTATACATTTCGGATAACTATACCCCTCAAGTACTACTACTTCTTTCTTATTTTTCGTGCTATGTTTAGTCCTGCACTATATTTAATAGGAGTAAACACGAAAAATACACACTAATTAATTACTCTTTGATATGCGAAATCATATTCAAAACGACTTGTTTTTGTGTACCGTCGAGAAGTGGAACTCTACTGCAAACTTCAACGTTCAATCCGGACGGCTTTAAAAAAAAAGAAGCCTTTGAACTGGTAGGCGACTGGATCGACTCATTGCATCCTCATCAGTCCAAACAGCTGGGGATGCATAAGGTCAGAAAACAACATCTGGAACGGTCATTATCCTGGAAAGAACAGTAAAAACAACGTTCTATCTCTTATTATATTATTAAGACAAAGCCTCACCTGTACTTTAACATCATTTAATGGTTGTGTTGTTTGATATGATTATGAATTAGGGATCTCGTCCAGAAGATAGGAGCGTAACGGAGTACTGCCTTCATTTATTTATTTTTAAATAACTTCGTTAATTTTTATCTTAATATTCGACCGTTCGTCTTATTTAAAAATATTTTTAGTTTTTAAGGTCCTAGTAATTTCATTTGGTCTTGTTTGAAACACATTTTTCTGAGGCATTGAATGGACCTGGAAAATCATATTAACATTTTTTTAGTTCAAAAAAATTAACATACAGTAGCGCATGCCAGGTAAGAATTGTTCTCCTTTCATCCCATGTGAGAACTACTTTATAAAAACAATAATAATTGGGAGTACAATTGTATTTATAGAACTAGATGCAATACTTATATATATATATATATATAACGATATACAAAATGTGACTTATTAGTAGCAATAAAATTAGAAAATGTATACCAAACGAGGTAATTATGCTTTTAAATATACTTTAATACTAACTTATTTGGTAAAGCTCCGGATCCTGAAATCTATATCGAAGTCTACTCCACCACTCCAATTCATTTTTTTGATGAAATCTACTTCTAAAAAATATTTGACTTAATTTCGTGGAACTGAAATCTTATTAAACACACTCTAATTAGTTGAGCCGGCCAAATCCGATAGGGCAACCCAACCCAACTAGTGGTTGCACCAAGGCCACGAGGGGGCAAAGTGTATTAGATTTATAAATGATTACACAGAAATCTAAAGGACATAAAATAAAATGTATATAGAATTTATATTGTTTTATATTGCGGGACGATCTCTTTTTTTATAGGGAAAACTAATCTCTAAAACACTAATACTCTGTAGGAGGAAGCAATCATTGTTCGCAAGAAACAATATTTATCTATACTTCCTAACACTATTTCAGTAAACCAAAAATTTCAATTTCAACTTTACTCGTCTCTTATTGTATTTTTTTCATTATAACGCACGAATACTATACTAGTTTAAAAGAAAAACCGAGATCAAGATACCCTCATTTCTTCATTATATTTCTGAGTTTCCAAATCCTACCGCGGTGATTTCTAAATATATGTAAGTAGTTAATACAGTAAAATGATAGGAAGGAAAAAGGGAGAAATTGCAGTAATTTGGGTTCAATTCATTTTCATTTCAAATATCGGTTTTGTATTCCTTACATTGTTTTATTATTCCAAATTATAGATAGTGTGAGATATTCTAATTAAACCATAAATCAAAAATACACTGTTTTTTTTAATAAAAGCTAGCCGCGCAAATACATGACCAACCTGCCTAATTAAATACGATCACATCCGTCATTAACAATCTAATCCCAACCACCCCACTCTTCCGATGACACCTCTAACTAACTTAAATGTAAATATTTAAATATTCGAATATTTAAATGTAAATATAAATATTCAAACTTAAACAAGCAGAAAACGCGTGCGCCCACGTGGTGTAGATGAGAGCCGGGATAAGGGCTCCTAAGGAATGAGAGCTTGGTGGCCTATTTTGAGAGCCGAATAGGGGCTTGTTAAAACTCAATTTTTCTCGCGGACTCTTAAAATTGATTTTCAGAGCTCAAATAGGTGCGGTTAGGGTTGATCTTAATAATCTAATCCCAACCACCCCCACTCTTCCGATGACACCTCTAACTAACTTACTAACGCCAGCCAGCGTCATCGACAGCTTATATCTTCTGGAAAAAATTCCCATTCAAATAATATATATATATTTAAAAATTCAAATTTGTAATTTTTTTCAAACCGTTTACCGAAATTGAAATTTTGTTTTAAAAATACTATTAAAAAATTCTCCATTTCTTTCTTGCTCGCTACTCCACCGTGATACGTAGGTGGGTCAAAGCAATCCGGGCCGTCGGGTCTCTGCTGTTTCTTTCCCTTTCCCTTCGTCGTCTCCTACCCAGTTCATTCCCCCGCGAGGAAGAGGAAGGACCTGGAGGCCGGAGCCCGGAGGCGAGGGAAGCGAGGTGACTCCTGCCTGACTCCGCCGCCTTCGGAGACCGGAGCCGGACGGTCGGCCTCACCTCTCGCGTGCTCCGCGCCGTCCTTCCTCGCCGCCTCTATTTTCCGCCACGCCGAGGTGAGCACTAACGCCTGACTTCCTCTTGTTCGTCGCTACTTGCTTCTATTTGGCGCA
Source organism: Zizania palustris (assembly GCA_019279435.1). Classification (NCBI taxonomy): domain Eukaryota; kingdom Viridiplantae; phylum Streptophyta; class Magnoliopsida; order Poales; family Poaceae; genus Zizania; species Zizania palustris. The sequence continues at coordinate 40,451,214 of JAAALK010000283.1, read as the reverse complement.
GCCGCCGCAGGAACTAGCTTTGTTGGGAAGCAGCCTTTCTTTCTAGGCGGAAGCGGAAGATTACTTGTCCTTTTGGGTGGGTTTTTTGTTGCTTTTTCCCGAGCGCTTTGTTGAATGTGCGAGAGATCTTCCGTTTTGGTTGGATATGTGGAGATATTTTGGTTTGCGTGGTTGCATTTGTCAGCTTGAAACCATGGAAAGGGTACGATCTTGCATTCTTGCCACGCCGTTCTGTAGTTTGTGGGAGAATCGTGTTGTGTTTTTGGCATTTGGGGTGGTGCCATTTCAAGGCCATGGCTAGATTTTTTTGTTCCTGCAGCACTTTCCGGGCGTCGTTCCAAGCAAATGTCTCGTAACAGGAGGTTTTGCGGCTCTTGGCTCTGTTCATTTCCTGCGATTCTGAGCAAGATTAGTGGGTTCTATCGGGAAATTCAATTATTCCGGTTAAGGGTCGTGGACTTCAGACTTCTACTTGTCTGTTGAGTTGTGCTACTTTATATGCTGAAACTAGGCGTTCGGGTTCCTGCGTTGTTCGCATTGTTACCCAGCGATTGGATACTTGGCCACTTGCTTGTGACTCCTGCGCGCTCCTGCCATATGCTCAAACCTCGTGGAGCATAGCTGGATATTGTTGAAAATTGAAATGCATGATCTCGTGGTGCTTGATGACTTCATCGTTGTATTTATGATGACTCGTTTGGGCTATTCTGTTCCTGTGTTGTCTGTTCTCTGTGCCTTGTTAGATTACAGCACTGTGTTTGTTAGCTGGCGATTGGATACTTGCGAGTTGCAGTTGGATATTGTTGAAACGAAAATGCTATACACACGACTAAACAAGCAACTCCTGGATGACCCAATGCAGCAAACGGCACTACTCCGCGAATCCTGGCTCAGCATTCCGTTTGGTCGTGCGAAAGTCGGTTCTCCACTCGTGTGTATAGCAGTATTGTTTCCTATCTGAAAAGTTTGGGTTATTCAGTTTCTGTGTTGTCTGTTCTTAAGTTTGGGCTGTTCTGTTCCCGTGTTGTCTGTTCTCGGTTTCCTGTTAGATTGGCAGATTACTGCACTGTGTTTTGTTAGCCAGCAACGGTGATTGGATACTTGGGAGACTTCTCCGCTCTGGTGTTTTGTCCGGTGGAAGATAACTGGATATTGTTGAAATGCATGGTATCATGGTGGTTGATGTTAATATTCTGTTTCTGTGTTGTCTGTTAGATTGCAGCACTGCCATAACTAGTAGAAGATGTCAAGCGTTTTAGAAAAAAATAATTGACAGCTGCAGAACTGATTGGGTTTTTTCCACTGGGTTGCTAAAATAACTGATTTAACTGCATAACAAGATGCTGACACCCATCCTTGGTCATTGTACAATGTTTATGTGCCTATCATCCTTGGTGTAATTCAGTTTAAGTTCATACAAGCTCTTTGCATTGTACTATGGCAGGAAATAACAAAAGGACAATATGAGCTCAGCAAGCAGCTTGAACAAAGCCGATGGGAAAGAAGCAGCATTGTTTGAGGAGCAGTTACGCAAGGTGATATAATATCACAAGGGTTAAGAATTTTGTTTGATTGGTTGTAAAACAGCAGATAGTTTGATTTAAATGCAAATATGCAATCCAAAATTTCTTAGCCACCAGCCCCTTCTTTTCTTGCGGGGTTTTTTGTGGAGCCAATTTTTCCCTTTACCCTATTGTGCAGTTAGATCAGTTTCTGTTCTTTCTCATTTTTGTATTATTTTGCTAGATTGGTGCAGTTAGAGCTGCCCTAGGACAACTTTCAGGGAAAAAAGCGCTCTATTGCTCAGATGCTTCAATTGCAAGGTACCTGATAGCAAGGAACTGGGATGTGAAGAAGGCTACAAAAATGCTGAAGAAAACCTTGGAATGGCGTTCAGAGTATAAGCCAGATGAGATCCGTTGGGTAAGCCGTCCTCACCTGCTTACTTGAGAAAACCTTTGTTGCTCCACGTGCTTTTCTAGATATTTGTGAAACATTAAAGAATTATTTGAATTTCGATGTAGGATGAGATAGCAGATGAAGCTGCGACTGGAAAAATCTACCGAACTGATTACGTTGACAAGAGTGGACGGAGTATTCTTATCATGAGACCTGCATGCCAGGTTTATCGATGTTCCTTTCCCCTTTCTTTTACTTAAATAAATTGGTATTTATATTTTGTAAGTACACCAAACACTGTGATTGGTCATTCCAACATAAATGAATATGCTGCAAAGATGAAAGAAGATGAAAGCAAGATGCCTTTATTCTGGAGCCCTGAGAATTCTCTTCTTGCTTCCGAGCCATATGTGATGAACAAGGACATGCCCCAAGAAGGTTGTTCGGGTTTGAAGACTGAAGAGACTGCATCTGAAAACAGGGAAGAAGAAACAGAGAGTGAATCTGAAAACAAGGAAGAAGCAGAGAGTGAATCTGAGAGGGAAGAAACTGAGGCGGTATCTGGAAAGAGGGAAGAAAATCAGTCTGAATCTGAAACGAGGAAGGAAGCAGAGATTTCACCAATGGCAGTTGAGTCGACAAGCTTGCCAGGAGAAGGTATAACCCCAGCAGAGAAAAGTGGCAGTTGTTCATTGTCTGATCCGTGAGTGTACCACCATGAAAAATGCAAGCCAATTGTTGATAGAGCACCAGCACAATGTGTTCTCACCAAGCGATAGACATCAAATGCGACTTAAAACTCTTTAACACACAGTAGGAATGTGATGCCTGACTTGTTTTGTGGTAGGCACCACCTTCTCAAACCTTCAACAATGTGCCCCGTCAGATTGTAAAGAACAATACACTACTTTGTCATACTCATTTTCCTTCTGACATTTCTTCCCAGGGTCTATTCGATACTTACTGCCTACTACTTCCTAAACTTCATTGCATTAGAAAAAGGAAAGTCTAGGGTAATTTAAGATACAATGCATTTAACACAGGCAATTGTTGGGTCAAAAACCATTGTTCACACGTATTTTGTCAGAACCCACCATTTACTCCAGTCAGTGTAGGTGATGCAGCCTCTCACTACAAAGTCCTTTAGAAACCTTTCTGCTCGTGGTATTTAAGCTATAGTAATAAACAAAAAGCACTGTCACAAAGTCAAAAATCATAGTAGAAGCTGTCCCTGTGGCATCGCGGACTTGCAATGGATCCTGAAATCCAGAGTCGAGTAGCCCTTTCTGATCCTGTTTCCATTACGTAGTACGTACATCAGCATCGATCACAACATGCTGCATTCATCTGATTTACCGCAGCTGCTCGATCCCCTGCCCGTGCCACGGTATCCGGTCGCACCTGCATTTACACACGTCCGAAAGTTCAGTTTCCTCCCAATGAGTGTCAGTGCTGGCATGTCTGAATATTCAGAGCAGCTTGTTCTTATGTACCATGCAGGTGTTCTCCGTTTCTTCTTCGATTTGGCGGTCTCCCCTCCCCTGCATATGCGTCGGAGTTAAAGTAGATCTTGCCTTCTTTCCACCCTTTGAACACTCTTCCTGCCTGCCTCTCAATCGTCAGCTGTGAAGGAACACCATCTTGTCAGCACTAATGTTCATACTTCATGGTAGTATTACCTGGTCTTTCTCAAGCAAGGTATCCCAGTCGTCTCGTCGTAGCTTAGCGCGACTCGATCGGTAATTCAGGTCTCCTAGCCATATGTCTAAACGGTATGGACCCAGATCCGGAGCCTGTGTTGGGAGGCAGTTCTTCTCCCGCCAAAGCGGGAGAGAAATGTGGAGTAGAGGGTGCAGAAAAGAGGGGGCAAAAATGGGTGGAGAGGAGGGACTTGTGAGGGCATGAAATGGGTTCCTGGCATTCAGGGAGCAGAAATGCCTCTTTGGTTGGTGCTACTGCCTTCTGGAGAAGGAAATTTTTTGTTTGTGTTTTTATTGGATTTAACAGATGAATGTGTCATGAGCACCGTGATTGTAGACATCAAATCACGTTACTTGGGATGCTTCTGCTTTGTCAGGATATTGTTGTGTTTAATTATGGGCCGTGTTACGTTAAGAGTACGACGGACTAATGGAGATGTGCTTTCTGTGAAGTGTAAACAAAGTTTAGGCAGGATGATCTACAGGGTGACGTTGCATATTTGCATCAACGAAGCATCAGCTGCTATGTTCTGACCTCCCATTTATGATTTATATGTTATATATAATATCACCGACCTTTCTTCGGTGAGATCTGGCTGGTTTCTGCGCCTCTGGACTGAGACATGCAGTATTGGAAATTCCATGTTTTGTCAACATGTGTTCTTTTGTTGTCTGTTGGGCGAAGTAACAAATTCATATTTGCTGAAGAGCAGGCTGCAGGGCATTAGCTCGTCAGAAGAAATAAGAAGAGTAATAGGTCGCAAAATCTCCGGTATATAATCCATTACACATTTCCATTACTGCGTCATTGTCAATAATCTCCAACTTATGAATGCCAACCACAAAATGAGAACGCTTTAGTGAAATTCATCCCCGTTTGTCCCAAGATTTCAATGTTACATGCGGCAGGGTTTCAAATGAAAAAAAAAAGTGACGCTACAAGCTGCAGCTGATACTAAATAGTATGAACTTGACCACTTCTTTGTGGGGATTGGGGGAGAAAAATGTATGTTCGACGGTAACATATAATCCGTAGGCCGCTGGGGGAAACGGCGCCTGCATCGCCATCAAGGTAAAGGATGAACGAACATTAACACCTTTTTGAAACAATGTTTTTGTATATCTGAAAACAACGAACATTTACTTGCAGATGGCTACTGAAACATGTTGTCAAGCTTCTGCCTATACTGCGCCAGGCTCTGCATCCAAATTTTAAACAATTTAGATTTGAGTTGTAAAACATTTACAGAGATAAAGGCATTTGTCCACACTAGAAACTAATACTGCTGAACTTTAGCATTTTTACCAGGCTTAACAGATAAAGGAAAAACAAGGTCAATACCAATCATTGGGTCTGTTGATCATTGGACATAAAGACCATTACTACGGTTAATACAGCGTGTTGACTAAAAGAGTATTGGCTTCTTTGAGTTATGGTTGAAATAAAGTAATAAGCTATAGATGCCACATATGAACTTCGACATATTGCGATGTCAGTTAATGGGCAAGTTATGTTTCTATGTCTATTTGTTTTTACCAAAGTTTTAATCATGATGTTGCATGATTGCATCAAACACTTTCCAGTTGGAAAATGGAGTCTTACCCTGGTGTAAGCATAGACACCTGCCTCAGAAGGTCCTGCCGGACTCCCCCGTCTGATAAATTCCCCTTCCTTAAATACATACAGCATAGGAATACCCGTAGACAGTTCAAGGCTGATTACCTGAGGAAGAAGAGTTTTGACACCTAATTCAATAAAGGTACTTGAGTTGTGAAAAGTAATACCTGAAAATACATATATTACCTCTTGAGAAGTCAACTTGTCCAAGTGCATTATAATTGAACGAAGTGAATTCCCATGGGCAGCAATCATTACATGCTTTCCAGCCACAAGCTGAGGTACAATCTATAGGCCAAAAGACATATAGCTCAGAGCAAAAACTTCTTAAATGACATAGTTACAAACTGGAAAGACAAACTAATGCAAGGTCCTATGTTGGGTGTCACATTAGAGGATGCCAGCAGAAGTAGATGATATATTTACTTGATCTTTGAAATAAGCAACTGCTCTCTCCGCACACATCTCTAGGCTCTCGCCATTTGGGGGAGGAATGTTATAACTGCGACGCCATTCATGAACTTGTTCTTTGCCAAAACGATCAGCAGTTTCTTGTTTGTTAAGGCCTTGCAGTTCACCATACCTAACAAGAACAGATAAAATTCAACATACCTAACAAGAGATTAAATTACAGATACAGATTACCTAATGGTCTTTCTAAAGTACATAGGGCAGACACACTTACATCCGTTCATTCAGCTGCCAAGCTGTTTTGACAGGAATTGATTGCTTCTTAGTTTCTTCACTGTATATCTGGCTCCACCTGTGAGCTTGTTCGCTCTCATTGTGCACAATTATAGGAACCTATCATACCAACGTGTTAGAACATCTTTACATATTTGGTCGATAATGTAAACATGTCCTAAAGCCCTGTATTTCTAGTGGACAAGTCCAAAATAGAAAAGGTAGACAACCTTCTTACAACGATGCTGCATCATAGCAAGCATAGCAGTCATCTGGGCACGAATTAGTGATGAAGTGTATATCACATCAACAGGGATATTGCATATCCTTTTACCCGCCTCAATTGCCTCATCGACACCCTTCGGAGTCAGGGGCACATCAACACAGCCTGTAAATAGATTTTTCTCATTCCAAAGCGATTCACCATGCCGAATCAATATGAGTGCACTTTCGCCTGCAGGAATATAAATAGTTATCTCATATTATCAGGCTATCAGGTATAACAAAATGGGCTACTACATTGCTTAGTCAAACAGTAAGATGGTTACTTGATTTCTTGGGGGAGCTTCCGCTCTGGGGATTCAACGGTAGATGAGCCGGCTCCATCACTGAAGATTGCGAGTTTGAAGCGCAAACCAAACCCAATTTCCGGGTGCCCGAGCAGCATCGCCCTACTGAAACAAAACGCACTTTGCCGGTTCTCTTCTCGAAACCAAAGCTGCCGCCAGCGCACCACGGCTTGACGGATACGAGCGCATGCTGGGATGTGGACGCAGCCATCCTGTTCTCCCAAAACACAACACATTCAGGCATTCAGCTATTTCTTCCATACTCAACTTAAGATTCAGCAATCTGGAGAAAGAGGGGATCGGGAAACAGCAGCGACAGCGAATCCACCGATATCGTTGGCATTTCCCACCAGAGATTCTAAATCGCAGAAAAGGAGAACGGAAAGACGGAAATAACGAATACCTGGGAAGGAAGCGACCCGATGGGGAGCGAAGGATCGCGTCCTAAAAGCTCTGGTCGTCCCCTCGGCAGGTCGGCGAAACCGAAACCGAAACCGAGCCCGCGCTTAGCGAGATCTGCGGTGGCGGAGATCACCGTGGGCGGCGACGAAACCAAGGAGGAGGCGAGGAGAAACAAAAACAGTCGGCGGGTTTGTTTGCACGAGCCGCTCCTTCTCCCGAGTTCTTGCGTGCGGCGCGCCGTTCCGTTGACTGTGCGTGGGTCGGACTCCAAGTTCGGTTTTATAAAAGGCGACTGGGTGGGTAGGTGGGTGTGGCCTGTGGGTCGGTGGTTTCACGGTCCAATAAAAATTCATCTGCACTTAATAACTATCTGCTATTTAACACTATTTTATAGAAGACCACATCAGCTTTACAATCGAATGAAATACCCTCTCTCAGTGGAGAGTTTCATTTCACTATTTCCTAAGTTAATTAAGGTAATTAAATATAATTAGCTCTCATGAAATACTTTCTCTATGATAAAACGATTTGGTTTATATTGGGTGTTTCATTTCATTTTATCTGTCTTGGAAACAGGTTAGCACCATGTCATGGTGATGACACTACTTTCTTCTCTTCCCCCATTAATTAAATTTCATGTCAGCAAAAAATCTAATGTGTCATAGTAATTAATATCATGAAATAGCTTAATATTGTACTATAGAATTGAATTTAATATTTTATATACAACGAATCTAGATGTTTTCGTTGTATATGACATACCAAATTCAGCCGCGATGGTATAAGACAGATGGAGTGGTTTTTATTAATATTATATTTGGTTTTATATTATTTTAATATATATAAAATATATGATGAAATGTTTAATACAGTTTTAGGCTTGAGATTATAATGACATCATTTAGCAAAGTTTATTTAACACGCAAAAATAAAAAAAAAATTACTTTCAGCCTTACTGCTATAATTTTTCATCCTGTCTCTTGGCGCCTCCCAAGAATCAATCCGGCATTGGCCATAACTAATTATTGACCAGGCTAGCAGTTTTGCTTCATGCGACTGCAAATGCAAATGCAGCTATATATAAATAGGGAGAATTGACCTTTTCATAAAAAAAATAAAAAAATCACATGATTTTTTTTAAAAAAAGTGTTGTCCGGCTCCCGAGTCTAAACTTTAGCATCCGTCACATCAGATATTCAGATGCTAAATATAAGTACTAAACATGATTTAATTATAAAATTAATTGTACAACTCCTAGGCTAATTCGTGAGACGAATCTATTAAACCTAATTAGATCATAATTTGACAATGTGGTGCTACAATAAAAATATGCTAATGATGGATTAATTATGTTTAATAAATTCATCTCGCGAATTAACTTAGGGATTATACAATTAGTTTTATAATTAATTCATATTTGATCATTCTAATTAACATTCGAACATCCGATGTGACAAAACTAAACTTTAACCTAGGATATCTAAACACCCCCTAAATACATGAAGAATTCACTAATTCAACCCAGCTTCCAAATTCCAATCTCTCTTTCTGGCTTTCCTTTTGCTGCCTCACGTCTCCTCGCCAACAACCATGAAGAATTCCGTGACACCGAGCAACATTCAATGCGTGCGACGGAGGTTCTCTAGTACAGTTCGAGCTTCTGACCAAGAAAGTTGTCACACTAATCAAGTAGAGGCTTGTGGTATCTGGAATTCCCCAGTCTCCCGGCCATGGAACCGGCAGCCCTAATTCTGTTGCTTGTTCACTCACCTACCAATTTCAGGCTGGTGGGTACCATCTGAACCGGCCATTCATGCAAAGGATGGTAGAACTGTACAAGTCAAAGGTACTGCACATGTGCACTGACAAGAGCTTGCCAGTTGCGACGATTCTTTTCATGTTCTAAACGTGAGCACCTGATATATATATATATATATATATATATATATATATATATATATATATATAATACTACACCAGCATTGCTTCGTAGTTTCACCAAACGATACAGCTGGTTAGCCTGCTCGAACTGTTCAAGTTTTACAAGTCATTGGTTTGGTCAGTCATGTTGACAGTCAGAGTTCTAATTCTGCTCGTGGAAGCATAGGTTCAATCAGCTGCCAGAACTCGTGGCAACTGTTGTTAAAGCTGCACTGTTTCGAAAACTATATCATTGAATTAGGATTGAGGGTTTGGTCTTTTTTGCTGTAGCAATGAGCCGATGACAGTGTGAATAATGAGACGTCTTTACAACTCTAATACTCACACGAACATAAGACCGTTTTAATCTATGACAGAATCTGCGTGTTATCCTTTTACTACCTGCTAAAGATCGCACAGTAGTACTCTCTCCATCTGTCCGTAGTTCTGCCTCCTGTCTGAAAATTCGAAAATCTGCAAGGGGATTTTTTTTTATATTCTGTTACAAGAGCAAAAACTCACCCCCTTTAGACAAGGTGACAAGTTTCAGAGCAGATTTCTTTTCCAGACAAGCTGAGCATCACTGTACCTTGTGTGATTTTGCACCTAGTCTGTTCAAGTCATGCATATCCCTTGTTCATCACGTGCTCACTTGTAAAATCCAACGAGAAGAATGTCGTATAAGATCGTGGTGTTTCCCGGAATGTTACAGTCACCTGTTAAAACAGGTAAATCATCTGAAAAACTGTGTAGTTTACTAGCAATTGTAAGTTGAAATGCATGTCAGGAAAGGTTAATCTGCTCTCAAAATTACTGAACTAAATTAAGATCAGTAGTTTGGTTCTTTTTTTTCTTTTTGTTATTACCTGAGAAGCAACCTGCTGGTTCAGGTCCATATGCCAAGATTGGAGGTATCATAAGCTTGCGCTTTCCACCTGTGTTATAGCAATTTGCAAACGAAGTTAAGAAAAACAAATGCATTATTAGTATCTGGCACAGGAGAGAGATGCGGATGCTTCAAATGTGCAACTAGTTTCTGAATTTCTGACAGTACCAACGAGCATGGGTGGCACACCACCACCACCACTGATCCCCTGCTCGAGCCCTCGGAGGATCTGAGAGTGAAACGCGAAAGTATGAAACGATCACATCCTCTGCTTAGCATAGATGTTGGCTAGGATGCAAGATGTTTGCAATTGCAATGAGCAGATGTTGCATCACACCTTGCCTGCGCCAAGGCGCATTGTCAGTGGCCTTCCTCGCTTGTAGCTGCTGTCGAACACTGTCCCGTCAGTAAATCTTGCAGTGTAGTGCACCTTTCAGACATCAACAGAGCACCAATTAACACACTTTAAACTCGTAATCTTGGCAGTTAAGAAGAGCAAGATGTGCAAATTTATGATCCGCCAATACTTGGTTACCATATGCATGCGAATCGATTATATTTAGAGGAGACAGATGCGGTCAAAGAAAGTGGCAGGGTATGCAGGAAACCGTTGTGTCGTCACTGACATTGATGAGCTGGCCGCGCGGGGGCTGGGCGCCGGTGCCGACCTCGACGTCACAGTACCCGAGCCCCGACTTGACGACGGTCATGTCGCACAGCTTCTCCCCTACCGTCGCGAAGTACTCGATGCGGGTTGCTCCGGCGTCCCCGGTAGGGCACAGCAGCCCGGCGGAGGACACGAAACCCGCGCCCAGCGCGAGAAGCTCCCTCCTGCTGGCCGACGCCACCGGGAGTGCGGGAGCGCTGCACGAAGTCGACGGCGGGGAGGACGAGGAGCTGCATGCCGCGACGGGGAGCGCTCTGCCGGGTTTGGTTGCCGGAGGCGGCGGCGGGATTGGGTTGGAGGCCATGAGCGACAGGGAGGAGATAGGTGGCGCCATGGCTGGCTCGCAAGCTGCTCTTCACTTGGATAGTACGTGAATCGGATTATCTCCAAACTGTGGCTGCAACGCGGGCGCCCTCGATCGCGTCGTTCGTTATAAACGCTGCCCTATCCGCCACGCCGCCGCGTACGCAGCCCATGGGGTCGCGCCGGCCGCCGGCTTTGTCCCGTGCGCGCGCCGGAAAAACCCACCATTTGAGCGGGCCAGGCCGCGTGTTTCGGCCGCAAGCGCGATCCACTGCGACGGCCGGGCCTCCAGGTGCGAACTCGCAGCCCAGCTGCGTTCGCAGCGTGAGTAGGGTGGGCATTTGGTATAGACCGCAATTTCGGTTCGGTTTTTTCGGTCTTCTGAAATTTCGGTTTTTCAATGTCATGAACCGAATTACCCGAAAAATATTTGGTTCGGTTATTTCGGTCCACAGAAAAATTCGGTTCGGTTTTCGGTTTTGTCATAACAGACCGAAATATACAGGCAGTCACCACTCACCAGCAAGACAGCAACTTCGGGTGTTTGGAGTCTGGACGTCGAGGTAGTCGGGTGCTCACCGGTCGCCGCTCGGGAAGACGGCCGCTCGAAGTCGAGGTCCTCGGGGGCTCGGCCGCTCGGGCACTCGACCGATGGGCAACAGCCGCTCGCTGCTCAGGGCTTCGGCGGTAGTCGGCCGTCGGGCGCTCGCCGCTTGGGGCTCGGGCAGTCGGCCGCTCGGAGTCGAGGTCCTCGGGGGCTCGGGGAGTCGGGGGCTCGGGCGCTCGGCCGACGGGCGACGACCGCTCGAGGGCCGGGGCTTCGGCGGTCGACGGTAGGCGCTGGCAGGGCGGCAAGCAGGGCTTCAGCCTTTAGGCACGCCGGTGACGCCGCACTGCCGCAGACCGCGGTAGGAAAACCTAATCGGGAAACCTAATCGGGTATGGGTACTTCGGTACAATTCTCCAAAGGCCTCCAGCACATTTCAAAGTCGAAATGCAATAGTCTTTTATTGGGCCTATTCGGTCTTCGGGCCAAATCGTTTTTTCACAATTGATATCCGAAATAGCCCAAAAAATTTCGGTTTTCTGGTTCCTAGAACCGAAATCAGTACTAAATAAATCGGTTTCGGTTTTTTCAGGTTCGGTCTCGGGTTTTTTGGTTTCGGTTTTCGGTCTCGTTTTTTTTTGCCCACCCCTAAGCGTGAGGCTGAGGCACCGTGGCGAACTCATCCGTGGACGCGGTCGCAGCAGCAGGTGGCGCGCCACCTGTAACGTACACGCGGCACCAGCGTGGACGCAGGAGCGGCGGCCGCCGATCGGTGAGACGGCACACGGCAGGCGCGACACGCGGCATGCCGGAGCCCGGAATTACCGCACGTGCAACAGATGGTCGCTCTGTTCGCTTTTCCCTCCGTGTTCAACTTTTCTAGACAGCACACAACACATGTTGGCACGATGATGCCGTGACCAGACACTTGTACAGCTACCTACCTGCTTCCCCCTGATTAATCTCTGCACGCACGATGCTTTTGTACATGCCTTCTCCCGTCCCTTCCTGATAAAAAAAAGGAGATAACGCCAAGACGCTGATAGGGAGCTGAAAAAGTTCAGGAAGTAGAGTAAAGGGTTCAGTTTATTTTGTTTTCTACTTTGGAGCTGATTTTTTTTTGAGAAGGAATTGAAAGAGTCACTTGTTTGCATTAAGAAAATCGAGGATTATACTAACGTTGAGGGAAATAACTTCCACTGTACATAAGAATTGACCGGAAGTTAATCAAGAGACATCAAATTTTCGAAGCATGCTTCGGGATTTTTTGGATTCAGACTAGAAGATTGCTTTAAAACCCCTTTTACCAGATTCAGAGCCTCTTTTATCAGATTTGGAACCACTCTTCATCAGTTTCGGAACCCCTTTTTCAGCTTCGGAGCCTCCTCCGAATCATGTTCACCAAACAAACTTGAAAAGGCTCTGAAATCGCTCAAGACTAAGGATCAAAACTAAGAACCGAAATAAGAGACTTCAATGAAATCTTTTGTGTACAGAATCATTTAATACTTATTAGAGTTAAAATAGATGTCTTTAATCAATCTCAGTAGGACCTAAGACTATTATTCTACATAGTGCCCTGATTCTAGATATTCTCTTCTTTATATGTTTTTTACGTCTTTCCAAGCTTTGTCATGCTTTGCAAGCTTCCGCTTGGATGCCATAATCTTGATGCACTCCGTTAGGAAAACACCTTCATTTCTCCAAGGGCCCCAACACGTACTGTGTTTGAAGGGTAGCAGTAGCAAACTGCTTATTATGCCCCTGCTTGAGCATGAACAAAGGGCACAACGAATCAATAGAGTATAGACGCGATGACTCACAGTTGTGCTAACTACGTTTCCACTTGGAATTGGTTACTCCAGAAAACCCAATCAAGCTGTATGTGGAATAGGTCAGGATTCACACATATGCTAAGAGTATTTGTGGATGCGAAAATAGTCAAATAGTAAACCTTCAGTCAGTCAGTTGCTGTAACTTGTAAGATTTGCAGTGTGTCGCTGTCCCCCAAACTGCAAACCAAAGCAACCCTGAGTACACATGCAATCGCATGAGTGCAACAAGGCCGTGTAATATACTGGTGCATGCTGATTTATCGCATTGCGGCTGTCGTGACACTGCCGCAACAAGTTCATTTGCATGGTATTTTCTGTGTGTGATTTGCTCTCAAAGAGAAGGAGTGGATGCAGAGGACAGAGGTGGCTATGGGATTAAAGAACGGGTCGGTTTCCCCGTCCACGGCAGGAGACGGCCGGTGAAGTCGGCGGGGCCAGGGCGGCGTGCGTCTTTGGGAGACAGGCGCCATGCGTAGGAGGCAGGCTCGAAAGCCATGGAGTACCAAACCTGTACGCTTCGATGCCATAACAATTAACAAAGCGATGCACTCCGCACTTCATATTTCTGGTATACTTCGCCTGCATTCATATTTCTGGTATATTTCTGGTCATCGTCTCATCGAACAGCGTACTAAATTACATAGGAAAGAGACAAGACAGAGATCGATGTTGGCTGAACCATTCAGATGACGCGCCGCTCGATGCAGTCAGGGAAGTTAAAAGGAGCTGTGAGCGTCAGAATAATGTCAGGTAGATGAAGCTGTGAACTGTGTGCGTGTCAGTTGTCGGAAAGAAGAAGCTGCCGCCTGCAACTGCAAGTATATCTGTATATGTAGATGAGAATGAGATGAGCCCTTTTTATAGGCCTGCTTAACATCGCAATAAATAGCTCGTTCGTCGGATTGCAGGCCATGGCTTTATGTTGCGCTCTGCATATCTCTCGAGTCTCGCCCATCCCAGCCTGCCGAATGCCGATGGATGGATGGATGGATACGGATACGGATATATCGATGGATCGTTGTCGTGCATGGCATGCCATGTGTCAATCTGTCAGGTCAGTAGCTAGTCAGGTTGCTAGCTTAGCGTGGTCGCGGCCACGACGTGGCCGCGGCAGGCGGCCGAATCGCCACGGAAAACGATGCTCAGGCACCGGCGCGCGGCGGCCACCACCACCGAAGGCGCCGCGATGCTGCTGCGCGGCGGCCGACCGTCATGCGTGCGCGCGCGCCATGCCGCTACCGCGCTACCTCGTCAATCGGTTTTTTCCGCGGCGCGCATTGCTGTTCGTTTCGTCTGTCCGTTACGGTGCGGGCCTTACGCGAGATGCCGAGATCGAAAATAATCGAATTCGCTGGCACCACCGTACCGAATCCGGGAAAATTTTGTGCGATCAAGCGATCTGATGTATCCAATCAAACGATCTGATGTATCCCCTAAAACATAGTATTTTTTACTTTTAACCTCTTTCATATGTAACTGTTGCATCGCTTGATTGGATGCACCAGATCGCTTGATTGAACACTTGCACCAAATGAATGATTGCACATGATATTTTCCCTCTTTTACATGCTCTGTATCACAATCTATTCTTCTAGATTGTTTGATTCTTTCCACGAGATCGACTCACATATTAACTACTTATATGTTAGCATTTAAGCTTTAGCTCTACTCATTCTCGCCCTACATCGTTCGAATGTTCATGTGCATTCGACACACCATTGTAAACGAAGAATTCTTTCAATTCTAAAAGACCAGTCTGAAGAGAGGATGTCTACTCTTCCTTAATTATAAGGAGCTCGTAGCCCCCTTTCGTGGACGGATGAGATTAAAGGTGGCTGCCAACTCCCTGACCCAGACACCCTAACATCCCCCTCCTAGAAAGCCCCTAGGTAGGCATAACGATGCTGACTTTGATACCAGTTATTAGCATTTCAAGTTTTAGCTCTACCCATCCTCATCCCACGTCCGAACGCTCATGCGCATCCAACGCATTTTTATAAGCGGAGAGTTCTCTACATCCTCAAAGAGCAGCCTGAAAGGAGATTACTACTATCTCTTATAAAGACTCTGTTATGTGGACAAGATGAGACTAAGAGTGGCTGGCAACACTTCGGCCAGGCGCCGACATTATATGGAAAAATTCTATTTCAAAGTTCTCACGGTAAAATCCCATTAAATTGGATGAAAAAAAATTATGTGTAAGCATCAAAGTCTTCAAGATGATGACCCCTTGGATTATTGATGTTACATGGTCCGATCCCTGCGACAATCCAACAATTAATTTTAGTGTGAACAATTCAAATAATTCTTACTGCTAGGACTTTAAAACTTATACCACTTAAAATTTTTTTCCACATGTAGTAGTAGGCTTGTAGCATCCATTCTCCGTAACAACTTGGATCATATCTCTACTGGCAAACAGTGTTGCTCCCGGAAGACGTACGTGGAGTCACCGTACAGTTCGTTGCGGACGAACCGGGTTTAATAATTCGCTTGGACTCTCTCAAGTCTCAAAGTCTCAAACTGCTCCACACACACTGACTCACAGGTGTCAAACATAAAACTGTACGTGTACGCATCGAATGATGAACAAACTAGAATGAGCAGAGCATGGTAGCTCGGTCCTCGGACGGTCAATGCCGCTGCATGCAGCCGTGCAGCCGTGCACCGGTACGTGGCTGTCTTTGTAGGTACTAGTACTAGGTAGGGCTGCTGCTGCTCAAGGCCGATCGGACCACGGGTGTCTCACTCTCACCTGGATCTGGACCACATCACCGTCTAGAATTTGCAGGATAACAACATGCACTTGTCTTGTTTGCTTCTCCTTCCCGGCCGTGTCCCCGTGGCAAAACACCATCACGCTAGACGTTTCTACTACTGGCAGGCGGCAGCGAGCTCCTGAGCACAACCTGGAAGAAGCTAGCCTCGGCACCCACTGCACAATCCAGCTAGCTAGCTAGATTGAAATGAATGCACAGCTTGCATGCTCTACCTGCTTAATTATATCTTATTACCAGAGCCAGCACCTGCACCAGCAGCACTGCAGCAGTGCTCCTAGCTATGGCTTAGGAGTATCAGTTATCATCACCTTGCCAAGAGCCCCAACACATACACAGACATATTATACTGCTGCAACTGGGATATACAGAAGAGCAGAAAGGGTATATCAAGTCACCAGCAAAGGAAACAAAGGAATGTGCAGTTTGCTGTTGCGATCACAGCCCAAGTTGAGATGTTTTCCTCTGGGCACGGGAAAGGTAAACATGATTCTTACCATGCATTATCCCCACATTACCGGGTTGGTTCACGACCGACCGACTCTAAGGACTGATTGTATTAACAGAAGCTTGCGACATGCATGCCTGCGCAGTCTAAAGCTAGAAGACGATGTTGCTGTTGTTCCTATCAGGTGCAGCAGGGAGCGAAAACCTCCGCTAACCCCTTGCATGCACCACCTTTACTCCGGCAGGCAGCAGGCGCGCCGAGCTAGGCGGCGGCGACGGTCGTCTCTCCGCCGCTGCTGCCGGACTGGTCAGAGCCGCTGGCGCCGCCGGAGACAGCGGACGGGGTGGTGTCCTTGATGGAAACGAAGGTGCAAATCTGCTCGTCGCGCTCATCGTCCATGATCACTACCTCCCTGCACTCCTCGGAGCAGAATGCCACCTCACCTCTGCAACGTACAGATCGAACGGAATCCAATTAGCATCATGTGTATCTATCGATCAACTTTCAACTCGCAAATAACAAACACAAATTGCCATTCATATTCTATATATGTACCACGAAAGGGACGATTTTTAAGCTCTGTGGTTGATATAGATTGTGACAATTAAGAAATGCAAGCTGATGCTATCAAGTGACAAGGTTTATATTAGCTCCAATATTTCAAAATATGTCCCATCAATTCATTTTTTACACGGTCATAATAGAATATTAACTATTAGTTACTTTTACTATGTATCACCAACAATTATTAAGATAATAATATAAGTAAGTAATTTAAAATAAATAACACTAAACTTAAATATTTTAAGTTTAATTATTAATTAAAAGCTCAATGAAAAGCAGGGATGTATTTTTTTTAGAACAGATGTAGTATGATATTAATCATAAAACAGCTCATATGATTGACCACATCTGCTTCTTTAATGCAGGTTGCTTATGGAGAGTATGGTATGTAGGCTTGACTCAAAATCAAAAATGCATACATCCCGAGTATTAGTAACAACTAATTAACAAGTAGCAGTAAACCAAGAATCATACGCCCAAAGACATCAAATATTCCACCCAACATACAGGAAAATTAGATCCGTAGAATGAATTCAGACGTATACATACATTGAGTGATTATTCATCAGATCAGCATTACTTCTCTAATAAATGAAAGATCACTGGATACTTTCCAAAGTAAATAAACGAGGAAAGATGAGAAGAAATCTAAATCAAAGAAAGAGGACAGATCACAAATGCTTCCACGTAAAAGAGAACATTTTGCATCAATAGAGCGCTAGATATAAGCGCAAACATGATACACAGATTCGATCTTGACGACCAAAATTCACATCGCAAAGCAGCATGAGAGATTAGAGATCGATGATTTCAATCCAGAAAAACAACGGGAAGCTAGAGAAAGGGAAAATCGAAGCATGGAACGAGAATTCTACCGGGCAATCCAACGCTAGGACGAATGAAAAGCAAGAGAAAGCGATGATCTGCTTACTTGTAGATGTAGGTGTCCTTGCCGGGGCCGAGGGCGACGTTGCAGAGGCCGCAATTCTTCAAGAACGCGGCCGTATCCACTTCAGCAAGGTAACCGGGTCCCTCCCTCTGCACGTGGAGACCTCCTCCAGCTCCCATCCCCGCACTTCCAGCAGGCAGGGCGGCGGACGGAGCGTGTCCTTGGCCGCCCGCCGCACGGCGCCCCTGCTTCGCCGCCGACAGCACCGACGCCATGCTGGGCGTCAGGAGCATCGTCCCCTGGCTCCTCTGCCGCTTCCCCAGCATCTTCCCCGACATGGCTCCCGCTCGCTCGCCTACCCGCTCCACCCTTCGCTCCCGCCCGCCTCTGGCGATCTCGGATTCGACGGCTTCTTTGTCAGGGAGACTGCCGTGTGGGGAGAGGGGAGGGGGGTTTTGGGGCATAAAAGGATTCCGAGGCGTGGGGTCCGTGAGATCTGGGCCGTCCCCTTCCTCCGCTGCCAATCTTGTGGACGCTTCAGATCGACCAGCTCACGACTTGTAACCGTCGATTAGGATGCTTTGCTAGGTTTACCCCTCCCGCCGCCTCTGCCTTGTGTGATTCCACCACAAGGTCAATAAAACCCAAGCATATTTTCTACATGAATTTTGAGAGGGAACCAATGTAAAAATCAAATGAAGGAAGTCCTGTCGCCATCAATATCAATGTTACTATTATTTGCTAGACCTACTTTTGTTTCTATTAAGGTAATTTGTTACGATGTCGTTAAATATTGTGTGATTATTACATCGATTTATGGCGTTGAGAATGTGGTTATATAAATCTTCGGCATATGTGTCTTTCTAAAATATTGTCGTGGAAGAATTAATTTGCTTGTGTTGACCGGAAATAAGGGTGTGCAGGCCATCGATTTTGTTTGGGTTCGTTTTGTACACGTTTCTTAAAATTATTTTCAATAAATGAACTTTGGCGCTGCGCTAGATTGACGTCTTACTACATCTTCTTTTTGGCGGGTTATTTATGGGACAACGCCAAATATATGGTTCGGTAAATATTGTGTGATTATTACATCGATTTATGGTGTTGAGCATGTGGTTATATAAATAGTCGGCATATGTGTCTTTCTAAAATATTGTTGTGGAAGAATTAATTTGCTTGTGTTGACCAGAAATAAGGGTGTGCAGTCCATCGATCTTGTTTGGATTCGTTTTGTACACGTTTCTTAAAATCATTTTCAATAAATGAACTTTGGCGTTGCGCTAGATTGACGTCTTACTACGTCTTCTTTTTGGCGGGTTATTTATGGGACAACGTCAAATATATGATTCAGAGCGAACCAGCGTCTTCCTTTTTGTTTCTCATGCATCACAATAGATAGCTCAGCATCATACTAGATAGCTCGTCGGCAAAATTTGTTCTCACTAACATCAAAAGTAAAACTCCAAATCCGACAGTTCAAATCAAAATTCAAAATGCATATTATTTATGCGATTGAACACACCTTTATCTACTTCAACAAAATTATATCTTACTACATATTCTTTTGGGCGGTTTATTTATGTGACAATGTCAAATGTTTGGTTTGGAGCGAGCCAATGTCTCCTTTTGTTTCTCATGCATCACAATAGATAGCTCGGGTTTTGCTAACATCAAAAGTAAAACTGCAAATCTAACCTTTCAAGTTAAAATACAAAATGCATATTATTTATGGGATCGAAATCACATTTATCTAGTTAATAAAATTTATGTCTTACTACATCTTCTTTTTGGCGGGTTATTTATAGAACAACATCAAATATTCGGTTCAAAGCGAGTCAGTGTCTTTCTTTTTTTCTCATGCATCATAATAGATAGCTCGACATCATAATAACTAACTCGGCGGCAGAATTTGTTCTCACTAACATCAAAAATAAAACTCCAAATCCAACCGTTTAAGTTAAAATCAAAATACATATTATTTATGGGATTGAAGACGCCTTTATCTACTTCAACAAAAGTTATGCATCCATTGGATTATAAAGGATTTTCACACCTATTGAACTATTTTTTCTTTTTTTTTAAAAAGCCTATAAAAATACTCAATCCCAAAGAACCCCATAATAATATTCATGATCCTTGCACAAAAACATCTTATTTTTCCATGCCACATTGTGAATAGATTAACAGAAAAACAAAAGGCATAAACTGTTCATTAAACAGATGCCAATTTGGCCTTACAGCAGGCATCACGTAGAAAAAATTTTGAGCTTATTTCATGATGTTCTTAATTTTGGAATCACATCATAATATGAACTACTACTTACAATGAGACAAGACACTCTCGGTGGCATAAGCTGAAATACAAGATCGGTCCATAAACTTGCGTCGATGTGTTAAATAGATCCACGAACTTAGAGAATACATATTAGAGCACCTAAACTTATGTAAGTGATCTAATCTGGTCCAACCACGCGTTTCACCCTCTTCGTGCCTACGTGGCTTGCCAGGTGGCGCCTCCATGGCGATGAGTCAACTCGCGCCCATTATTTTTTATGTTTTTTCCCCACCTGGCCTCATCCCACTCTTTTCACCCTACTCCTCTTCTTCCCCAACACACCGACGCTGCTGTAGGGGATGAGGAGTGGGGTGAAAAAAGTGGGATGAGGTCGGGTAGGGGGCAAACATAAAAAATAATAGACGCGAACCGACTCATCGCCACGGAGACGCCACCTGGCAAACCATAGAGGCGCATAGAGGGTTAAATATGTGGTTGGACTAGATTGGATCACTTACACAAATTTAGGTGCTCTAATCTGTATTTTCTAAGTTCGTTGACCTATTTGACACTTCGATGTAAGTTTATGGACCGACCATGTATTTTACTCAAAATGATATCTTGAGCTTAGTAAGGCAGTAAGACAACCAAATATATGATAATTCTTTATTAATTAAATACTAGCTCGAAGGGATATATGTAAGAAGAAGATAAAGCTAAAATTAGGAAGCTCATTAATCAATAAAAAATGCTATCTTGAGCTTTGTAAGGCAGTAAAACAACCACGATAATTCTTTATTAATTAGATACTAGATTGAAGGGATAGATCTAAGAAGAAGATAAAGCTAAAATTAGGAAGCTCATTAATCATTAAAAATACACTGTTTTGAACATAGTAAGGCAGCAAGACAACTAAATTTATGATAGTTGCTTATTAATTAAATACTAGATTGAGAAAGTAGACCGGGAAGAAGATAAAAATCTAACCTATTCGACAGTTTTGTGTAACAATCCATAACCTATCGGCTAAAATTTAGACGGCTAATTTTTATGTTTATTGTTGTAGCATAAAATTTATGCTAATAGGTTTGTTATACTCGAAGACCTACTAATTGCAAAGGAGATTTATACAGGTTCAGATCTTCGAAAGGGATAATAACCTTATGTTCAATTCATTGTGATTTTCATATTCTCTATCTTCTGTCCTAGTTATAGTGAAGATGCCCAACATTTATAAGCAAAACACAATAGAAAATATTATTTTACCCCCTATCTACAATTGTCATAGCGGACTCTGTTCACAGGACTTCGTAGGGACATAATGATAAACTCACACGCAAATACATGTCTGGTTACTAGGGGCGAAGGTCCCTGGTTTCGGTACTTAGTTTTGGCATTTAGTTTGGAGTGGTTTTCATAGCCTTCCAGCCTGATGAAGGAGGCCTTTGAACCTGGTGAAGGGGGCTTCGAAACTGACCTCCGAACCTGGTGAAGGGGGCTTCAGACCTGGTGAAGTGTGCCTCCGAACCTAGTGAAGAGGGGCTTCGAACCTAGCCTCCGAAATTTGTGAAATGGATCTCCGAACCTAGTCAAGGGGGGCTTTGAACCTAGCCTCCGAACCTGGTGAAGTGGGCCTTCGAACTTGGTAAAGGGGGCCTTCGAACTTGGCCTCTGAACCTGGTGAAAGGGTTTCCAAACCTGGTGGAGGAGGCTTCAAATCTAGCCTCTAAACTTGGTGAAGAGAGCTTCGAACCTAGTGATGAGAGGCTTTCAACCTAGCCTCCAAACTTGTTGAAGGGAGGCTCCGAACCTAGTGAAAAGAGGCTTCGAACCTAGCCTCTGAACTTAGAGAAGAGGGCTTCAAACCTAGTGAAGGGGGATTCGAACCTGACTTTTGAACCTAGTGAAGTGGGCCTCCGAACCTGATGAATGAGGACTTTAGTTCGAACCTGGTGAGTATAGGAGGACTCTGAACATCCAGAAAACCCTTGGAAACCCTAATTCGAAGAGGTATTCGAAATTCGATATTTCTCGATCAACTCATAATCAATCCTTAATTACAAGGACAGTTATTCCCCCCAACACTTATATACAGAGAATCCAGCATTCTGAGAGCTAGAGCGGCCACACTGCTAACTCAGTCGAGAGCACGGACTACAACGATTACATTATATTATCAGTTATAGAATATAACATTATCCATAATCCTATATACTCTTGACATTACCTGCCAACCGGGTGTGAAATGACCGAGCTCCAATGAGACGGGCGGAAACAAAACCTCGTTGGAGACGCGCGCATACACGTTTGCGACCCCATGTCGCGCTCCGGCCGCTCGCCAAGTCGCGATCGAGCGCAGCCGCGCACGTACCGTACCTGCGGGCGGGGTGGGGTGGGCAGGCGACCTGGCGGCAGAGAAGGACGACAGGTCGACGAGGTGAGGTCGGCATCGTCCATCGGCAGAGGTGGCGCGCGCGGCCTGCCAAAACCGTCGCTCTCGCCTTCCACACCTCGTGTGATATGATGGCGCCCCCGGCCCGGCGCAACTGCCCCGCGTGCTCACGCGGCGGCCGCGAGAGAACCGTAAAGCCTTTCGCGTCGCGGGCTTGCGTTGCGCCGAGACGCCGTGCGTGTCGGGGACTCTCTCGCTCTCTCGACTGCGGCCCGTCGCGCGGCGGCCGGTGATCGACCTGCACGCTAGCTGCCGCCCGCATGAGCGGCGTGGAGTGTCTGTGCACTGTGCTGCTGTGTACCTGAAAACGGAGGTACGTTGGATGCATGGATGTATGGTGATGTGTATATACACGAACGTGTATGT
The DNA here is from genome assembly GCA_019279435.1 of Zizania palustris. Lineage (NCBI taxonomy): Eukaryota > Viridiplantae > Streptophyta > Magnoliopsida > Poales > Poaceae > Zizania > Zizania palustris. The sequence continues at coordinate 40,428,413 of JAAALK010000283.1, read as the reverse complement.
ACCCATTCTATGTAATCGTGAAAAAGAAATGAAAACGACCGTCATCGCGCAGCAGACACGTCACTCTTCCACAGTTTTGTTCCACACTTCCACTCCACACTTCACCTTTGGTTGGGCTAAAACAGGAACGGAGGTACGTAATATTGTTGTGTCAATTGAAATTTGAAAGTGAGAGGTGGCTTAATTTCCACTACCATCACAGTCAATGCAGCCATTGTAACTGGAGAAGAAAGCACGATGTTGAACACGACGTCATTAGATATTATAGTTCCTTCTCCGTGTGCACTGTGCAGATATCGTATGCCAGGAAGTTCTGTTGTTGAAATTGTACGGTTATTGAGTTTCATAATTTTCAACTAGAAGCAGTAGCTACAACTGATAAAAAAATCCCTAGCACTTTGAGCTTTCCATGTGTTTGTGATGGTGTCATCGTGCACTCAACTCCATTACTCTTGGACCGCTAACATAATAATAATGCGGTAGAGCAGCGCGCCCATATCACATCGAATGTTTGGATATCAATTTGAATGACTAAATGTAAATTAATTATAAAGTAATTGTAGAATCAAAGAATAATTCAAAAGACGTATTTATTAAGCCTAATTAATTAATAATTAATAAATATTTACTGTAGTATTACATTGTCAAATCATAGCGTAATTAGGCTCATTAGATTCGTCTTGCGAATAATCCCTTAATTATGAATGAATTTTGTAAATAGTCTACCTTTAATACTGTAAATAGTATCTAAAATAGGGGCTAAAAAAATCCAAACACACCCTAAATTTTTTTCAGATATCTTATTAGGGCATTCGATCACAATGCGTGGCATCAACCATCCACATCACCTCATGGTCTCCACGTCGTCGCAGCTTCGGTTGAAAAGTGAAACCACCACCACCAGCACGGCAGCACCTACCGCCTCCGTCGCCCCAGCGCCAGCGGGAGCCATGTTTGGGAGGCAGCGTGGAGATCGAGCCGTGAGGCGGAGGCCTCTGGATGTAGTTGGTAGCTACAGAGCAGCATTGAACATGGTTACATGGCTTCTTCCTACGTGGAGTGCTACTTTTTCTCAAACCACAGCTTCAGCTTCAAGCAAGTATTCATCGATCGGGTGCTCGCTTTTGGAGGCAGTTTTAAAAGGAAAAAAAGAGGGCGAGGGATGCTGCCCTTCCATACCTTTTCTCATGTCCCATTACATTACACTGCATCAGGCACAGCTCAAAAAGATTTAACGGCGAGGTGATGAATGCAAGCAGAAAGAGATTGCAGGATCAATGTCAATGATAACCACCTCGACTAAGCACAGATTAGTGATCTCTAGCTACAGCTATTTAGAGAGTAGCAATAGAGTGATTAGTGAACCCAACTATGTGAAACGCAATGGTGACTGACCGTAGAGTTTGTAGGGGTCACATGAGGGAGCAGGCGTTGGGGTTGTCGTCTCTGAACAAGTTGGTGATGTGCTCGGCGTCCACGCTCCTCGGGTGGCAAGCGGGCGCCCACCGGTCGGTCGTGCGGTGGACCACGGCGGCGGCGGCGGCGGCGGCGGCGGTACTACGGTGACGGCGATGCCGCCGTAACTTGGGTACTGGGAAATGAGACCATAGTTCCGCATTCTTCCCGTGGACTGGACCCTGCGGAGGACTTTGTGTGCGTCCATGCTGCCAGTGACGGTCACCTTCTGATGCTTCCTGCAGCTCACTTCCACGTTGCTGCGCTCCTGCAGCTTCACAAAATGAACTGTGAGTGCAACGTGTCGTAAATTTGTATAATATTTTAATTCCATTTTTTATCAGGAGGAAAAACTCGTAGATGAATAATGATGCATAAAGAAATACTAACAAGTATTTGACGTACTTCGAGAAACATATGTTGTCAATAAATATATAAACTAATTACTTGATCAACGAAATAGTGGAAGACAGTACGTAGAGTAAGTAGTTCACACGAGCGGTCACGCAGAAGCACTGCCTAGAAATTTGATTGCCTCTCCGTACATGTGTTCTCTACGGCAATGGTTCGAAGATCTTGCTCTTCTTCAAATCCAGTGCACACCGGAAAGAAAATCGATGAAGTCTAAGCAGCGCAACAGACTTAAAGCAGTGGAGTAGAGATAGGAAAGAAAGAATGGAGATAAAAAAGCAGTCTTCATATTAGACGTCTCCAATCTTTTATAGACAATCATAATCAGAATAAAATTGTGAACTTATTATTAGTAACTGTCAAATTCATATCACATAAATTTGACCACAAATACTACTAACAGAAGTTTTAAATCTCATATTCAAAACGACTAGTAACTAAAATATTTATTTTGACATTTGATGGTTATTCAAAATTCGGTTTTAATCACATTACAACACAAAAAAAAAACTCCAGCGTTATTCTGGTACCACGCACGTTGTCGCTCGTCGCAAGTCCTCATAAATTTTCTTTTCTATATTTAATAAATAGATATAACTCCAGCTTATAAGTGGGTCTCTATCTCATTAAATAGACAATATGATATTAATCATATACACGTGCTTTGGAATTAAATAATTAAGCCGGCCAATTTTCAACACAACACCATCCTCATAATCAACAACCTGCATTGTTAGGCACATAGCAGTAGATTTCTTTATGTGTTTTGGATTTGTTGGGGGCCAATAAACTGCTAAAAGAAAGGTGCATGTCACTACTGGACTACGCTTGTTCGTCTGGCGATACATGATGCTGCATTTGTTTGCAGAAAATGTGCTGGGAAAAAGCTTAAGCAGACATAGACACGATGGTCATTATTCAGGAGGGAGCCGAGGGACATGGAAAAGCAAGCCCTGGGCACAATGGTAACGAGCTGAGAAAACAACGATGCATGCGTAGGGCCAGACGACCAACCCAGCCCAGCCGGCCAGCCGGACGGACGAGTAACCTCTCATGCGAGCGAGGGCTCTCCTGACCTGACCTCTCTCGCTCGCAGCGGTCTCCGTCGCCGTCGCTGCATCCTGCTCTTGTCCCTCTGCCCGCCACTGACCGGCGACCGCTCCCCGCAACAACAGGCTAAGCAGCCGCTTTATGGAGCCACCCATGGAGATTGGAGAGAAGAAAACCAACGCAACAGCGCGACTGAAGAAGCCTAACTAACCAGCTACACTCTACCTAGAGGCCAATAGCCCAGTATCCAGTACGCAGAGGCACGTAGTACAATGGCAAGCACGGGCCACGGGGCGCGGCCGAAATGGGGTCGCTGTTGGAGGTGGAGGTGCATTGTGGCAATGGCGACGCCCATGCGCGGTGAGATTGGACGGTGAGATTGGACACTTGGACAGAGTTGTGTGGAGACTAACAGGAGAGCGCGGAGAGGGGGAAAGGCGCAGCGAGATTTTTTAATAATATATTTTTGTTTAAAATTTCAAAATTAATATACAAATTTCAGAATTTATAATCGGCCTTAGATTGATCAACCCAGATCGATAGACCATCGACATCTGCCAATCTGTATCAAATCAGACTAGATCAATAAATGATATGCCAATCTATACCCAAATTAATCTAGATCGACATATCAAATACCGATAAAAACCCAACACCAGGTAATCTAAACCGATCTGTCTAAATTAACATATGATCTACCATATAGATCAATCAAACTAGATCGATAGATGAATTCAGGCGGTGGTGTGTTGCAGTAGGTCAGCCAGGCCCGCCAGCTAGTAAGAGGGGATTCGCCACACGAACACGCTCAACGTTCAAATGCGCATAGTGCATGCATCAAACGGCATCTCTCCCCTGCACGGTATCAATAAGGCGCAAGGAAAAGCATGCAGCTGATTTTGGCGATCACTCTAGAGCAAAAAAAAAAAAAACACCATATATGAGAGGCACATACAATTTACAGAGCTATTAGTTAGATCTTTGTCAGAGAGTTGTTCATGAGATAATGAACACGGTGGACATCGTCAATAACAGCAACAGGTAAGAGTTAGCGGGTAGCTTCGGTAGAGTGGCCGATCCACTAGACGGTGCCCTGCCTGCGACTGTCGGCGTGACAGCAGGAGAAGTCTGCTGCTCGTTTGACGGCAGGGGGTCCTCTGGACTGTTGTGTTGTGATGGACCTAAGGGCACTGTCGTGCTGTTGTCGAGATCGTGGCCTGCATATCACCACGATGAACAGCGTGTTAGCGGCGTGCTGACAAGTTGTGATATTTCTTGCGAAATGCAGATTCCTGGCTTACATTCAGATCGGTACCAGCCCAACTTCATGTTTTCTCTGTCAAAGACTACGTGATAGCCAACCAGGAAATTCTCTGCATTTGACAGTATTATCTCGTAAGAGAACATAAAATTCCCAAATGACAGATATCTTAATGTAAGTATTGCACTCACGCCCAATAATCCCAACAGGATCAGGTGACGGTAGTACTGCTAAGCAAAAGCCAGCAAGTTCTCCCTGCAAATAAACAAAATTGGATGAGATATCCAACCAGCTATTGGGAATGCCACACGCTGTAGGGGCTGATGCCCTGATAATCAAAACAAGAGTCTCGGCTGCCAAAGTAACATGACTTTTGTACTGGTATTTTTTTTCTAATTACTAGACTTTAGTTTGGTCAAATACTTAAATTATGGACTAACAAATTATGGAACTTCAAGATGCATGACATGTAGACGCAAGGCTTTGACCATACAAGCTTTCCTAAACTCCGAGTAAGTTAAAAAAATATTAACTTTGGAAAAAATGAGCCTAGGAAATCCAGAACTTAAGAAGGCATACTCTAGTATCCTAGTTAAACATATTTATGAAATAATTTAGTGTAGCAACGCTGCAACGGTCATCGTTTTTACTCCCAGCGTAGTGCAGTCAACTACTGAGTCATGTTTATTTGACTTGGTACCATATCGAATGGAAATATGGCTATTTAACAACGGGAGGGGCAAAGATATCTTTTAAAAAGGTGATTTCATTATGCTAGCTTGGATGGCCCAACATCTATTCTTTTATTATGGAAATAAGCTAAATGAAGCCACATATGCATTCGAATGGACTTGAGAAATGACACATACTGGTTCACAGAAAAGGAAGCATTTGGAATTTCTTAGCATAGATCACACATTATTTAATACCACCCTTAGCTGACTGTTATTGGCGGTAGAGTCTGATATTTTTTTCCTTCACAAAACTCAAGTACATACCTGTCTGTCATTAAATGGAAGTATAGGACTAACGGCCTGGAAGCTCTTGTTCTCGGCAAAAGTCAGAATTATGGTTGGAACATCAGGCATCTCAAGAGAACTGTAAGAACAACACACAAATTTAGAACTGACAGAAACTAAGTAGTTGCATAGCCACCTTAACTTGTTTGATATTACTCACAGATGGCACATGGAGCAATTGTTTTAATATAAAATTACCTGGTGCTGTAGCAATATTCCAAAAAATTATCATCAGAAGTTGCTCTTGATGCATTAATTTGTTTGTTGAACTGCAAAATCATGATAAATCAGCACTGTGATATCCACAATAAGAATGTTTCTGAAGGGGTATATATTTACCTCCATAGTGATAGTCTTGTAGACATCAAGGGGAAGGCTAGTGAAGGATGTTCCACTGTCAACTAAAGCAAGGAAGCTGGCACCCTCAGTGCACTTATGTCCAATACAAGATTTGTCGACATTAACAGCATAAGTTTGACTGAAAAGAAAACACAGAGAAAACATGTGAGTGGAACTGTGAAGAATAGTACTTCCGTTTCTTCCAATAGAAACTGGGTGTGTGGTATGCCTTGACCTAAAAAACGGTGAAGAACTTCAAATAGAATCAGAAACAGGTGCTCCTATGGAGTACTCACAGTTTGCCATTTAGGGGAACAAATGGTGTAGACAGTTGTGCTGGTACTCCTTGATCACCAAAGAAAATTCTCCCAGAATCATCATTCTTAAAACATATTGAAAAGGAATTACGTACTAATCCAGCTCTTGCCAGGAAACTAGGGACCGAGATATCTGCCATTCCAAGACCAAGAAGTCCATCTGGTGCAATGCCATCCAAATAGCTACCACTTTGTTTTCTACCACAGCTGTACATAGGGTCATAGGGATACACTATATTAGTAAAGTTGTAAATAAATTTCAGTAAGCAAACTACTCATTAGACTAGAGTTGTTTCACACTACAAACATATAGTTTCAATAGTTTTGTTCTAGGAGAACATTGATGACTTGATGAATCAATAATGCTGCGGAATGAAATTACAAAAACCATGAACAGTTCTAGTTTAAAGACATATATCAGGACCATTTCACATCCTTGAACTTTTCAAAAAGTCCATGTGATTCCTTAAATTAACAGAAAAAGGTATTTAATCCCCTAAACATATAAAACTAGATCAATCCATACACCAAAGGCTTGTTTTGATTGGCATGGATTATACCTACCATTTGGGTTGTCAGCATTCTTGTTCAATTTCCCCACACACCCAAAAGCATTGGCCCTAATATACATTATTGTATACAAGCCCTAAGGCTGTTTAGATCCTTTTGGAAGGTGGATTAGTAGGGGGATATGGTGGACATCATATGTGATGTCAGGAGTGCATGCACAAGTTATCATGCAGCCATGCGGGTAATTGTGTTGTTGTTCTCTTACAATGCCCCAAGTAGGAGATAAGGATTAGATAAGCATTATTGCTCCATTTGATCATTGATAGGAAATAAGGATTTGATAAGCACTAATGCATTATTGCTCGATTTGCTCATTGATACGGTACAATTACAGAGCAAATGTACAAAACTCCCAACTTGATCTACTGATCTAAAGCAGAAGGTCAAGAAGCTTACCCTATAATGACTGAAGCCTTCACAGGTGCATGGCCCTCCATAGAATCCAAGTGTAGCATATCCTCAATTAGCAAACCGGAGCTGGTTGTATTTTCTGATAAGTAGTCAATATTGTATGGACAAGGCTGCTTTGGGTTTGTGCAACCTGAACCCGATGAGCAAAGCTCATGGCTACAGGGCAGATGCCGACTTGTAGTTGATTCAGATGGCTTGTAAATCCCAAGATCTCTATCCTGCATAATTGATGCTCCACATATGACGGAGCACCTGCCAATCAATTATTGCAAATAAGCACTAAACCTGCTTTAAAATATAAAACAACTTCCTCTTGTCTGTGTGCTCGATATATACTACTTTGTAACATAAGCAATTTAGAATTAATAAATTTACCCCTAACGAATTGGGTAGGCCCCAGATCCATAGTTATATGCAACTCCCTAAACTTGTCAGATAGTGCCATTATATTTTTGCAGTTTTATATTTAGCTAAAAGTGGCAGTGTAATGGAGGAGCAAAACTGAATTCAATACTTCAATCATCCAATTGAAGCATTTTGGATAATCCATGTAGCATGTAGCAATTTGGGGCAACTACTTTTTACCTCACTTGGAATGCTAAAACAGCAACTGAATGTAGGTGCTTAACTGATTAACATTGTATTTATTGACCCGTTCAATAATTTATAATTGGCCTTTGATAGAAAGGTTAGTCTAAATTGCAGAATAAGTATGACTAAATGAGTTGCATGACCATTAGTGCTGTCAGAGCATGTCTCAGCATAACAATGACTGCACAACTTGGTGAGGTTATTCATCGTGTTCCACAATTGGATTGATTTTTTAACAGCATTAGATTTGTACATCTATTTCCAACATAAGCAATTTTAGCTAAACTAAGAGTGAAATTGTCCTGAGCAATACAGTTTGCATGGCCTCAGATGGAGTTTTCTCTAGAATCAATACAAATAAAACAACAGCAAACAAATATGCTATATAACTGTTTGTTCAAATTCATGTAATGGCTGCATGTGTGAAGGACATAGGCATGCACTTATTAAGACTTTATAGCATTATTGTCAGTGCCAAGCTAGTGTGAAGTACATATGCATGAACATATATCTGCTGAAATTGATATGACATCTAGTAATAGAGCATCTGTAGAGTCTTAACATACATACACAATGTCCGTGATCAAAAGGGATGCATACCAAATTCCCGTGGTAGCCAGACAAGGGCGCACACTGGATGCAATCACAGGGCACCCAAAACAAGTCACTTCCGGTATCCAATGCGACCAGGAAGGAAGTATTTGGCGTCCCGACGTCCACCCAAGTGTAATATAGCCTGCACACCCAGGGATAGAACAAACTCCATAACTCATGACCGAACCTAAGCTCAACTGTAACTCTATGAGACTGCTTCGCTTCATAATTTCACAATGTAACCCATGTCAAACATAGAAAAGTTGCAATAGTAACGCAGTGTTCTATTACGGCTGTGCTGAGACACTGTTTAGAACTACTAAAGCATGCGAAGAGATGCTACGGCATTTACAGTTCCGTAGAAGAGTAAAAAGGCTGAGCCGCTGAGGAAGCAATGCAGTAAGATCCAATGAGCAGGGGGGAGGGAGACGGAGAGTGTAACTCACCAGCCGAAGTCATTACCAAGGGAGAAGATATTTCCGCCCTGGGAGAGGGAGAGGAGCTGGTACTTGCTGCCGACTCGCCGCTTCTGCCGCTGGATGTCACTCCGCACCAGCGCGCGGTAGTAATCCTCGCTCCCGCGGCGAGGCCACCGCCGCCCGCGCGTCCCCGCCACAAGCCGGGCCTCGTCGGACAGCCGGTGCACCATCCTCGCCGACAGCGTCGCCGCTTCCGCCGCCGCCGCCGCCGCCGCCGCCGCCGCCGCCGCGAACAGCAGCAGGAGTATGACCGGGAGGCGCATGGGTGGATCTGAGTTGGAGGGTGTGGATCTGGGGGTAATGCAGCAAGGTGGCGGGAGGAGAGGATCTGCTGCTAGAGTTTGCGGAGCAGTAAGGTGTGGAGGGAATGGAGGAGGCGGTGGTGGTCGAGTTGGTGGGAGCGTGAGGAGGGAGACGAGGAGGAGATTAGGAGAACGGGAGAAGGCGGTGCGGAGGTGGTGATGGCGTCCTGGAAGTTTGCGCAAAAAGGAGGACGAGGTGACAAGGTTTTGGCGATTTTGCTATGCAGCCCTTGTAGAATATCTATATTGTTTTACTAGTTTAAGATCTGAATTATTTTCAGAAATTTTGTGCGAAATTTTGAGTTTGGACTAAACTTGTAAAGTTTGTAAGGCACTATGTTTCCTTCTCACTAAGTAATATTATATGTTGGTCGTTGCCTTTGATTTGATTTTTTTTTGATTATGTGATGCAAGTTGTTGGCATATACTCTTTATGTGTTATATGTTTTAAGGGGGTGTTTGGTTGAGCTGTAGATTCTGAAAACGCTGTTGTGAGATGTGAGCTGTGGAAAAGCTGTTGTGAGCTGTAGAAAAACTGAGAAGTTGTTTGGTTGGAATAGTTGTGGATTTATATTTTGATAGTTCGTGATGTTTAGTTATATTATTAATATATAATTTTACATGTAAATCATTCTAATCATGAAATTTTGTAATGTTTATATTAAAATTATATATTTTTAAATTATACTAAAATTAAATATTTTACTAAAATTTACATGAACCGATATGTTTTAATAGCATGGTAAGTAATATTCGTTCAAAATTGAACTGAGAATCTGTAAAATCTAGGTTATACCAGCTTTCAAACTTGTACTACGAGAATCTACAAATTTTGGAAAAGTTGAGTGACCGAGAAAACTGTTTGGTTCAGATTCCAGCTTTCGAGCCAGGAAGCAGGTTCAAAATTCTGAACCTGACAACTTGTCTGATCTTTTTGAAATCAATCTTATTTAACTCCGATCGATTTTATAAAAAAATATAAAAACAATATTAAATCAGTTTGATCAAATTTACTATTAAATATATTTTAATAGTATATTTATTTGATATTTTAAACATTAATATATTTACTAAATATTATTTGGTATGTGACTATGTGATACGTAGATAGCCGTTTAAGGATGTGTGTGTAATATTTGAGAGATGGAGGGGCCCTTTTGCTGTTGTTCCGTTAGTTCGTTTATTTGAGTTTAAGAGCATCTCCAAGAGATACTCTAAAAATCAAGTCCCTATATCATTTTTAGAGATTGTAATTATAGATGTTATTCTCTATATATATGATTTCCTCCAAAAGAATCTCTATATTGTATATTGGGAAGAGATATTGGTTCCCTACAAGTAAGGATTTGTTCCATAAATATTAAGAACACTTTATTTTAGGGAGCTAGATAGAGTATCTATTGGAGCTATATATTTACATATAATCCTTAAATTATAGAGAAAAAAAGCCTTTAAAAGACTCTCTTGGAGATGCTCTAACAGCAACGGTCCCAATTCCAAATGACCAGGGTCCCCACGGCCCACTCGAGGCACCGCGCGTGGTGGTCCCCCCTAGCCTCCCTTGCTTGCGGGCCCCCCGGATGGACGGCGCAGATGCCAGCTGTTGGGCGACGTGGTCCTCCTGGGATTTTCTGAGGAGGAGACCTGTTTCTTTATTTTTTGAGGAATAATCGAGGACCATTTGAATGGATTCATTGACTTTATGAGAAAACTTTTACACTCCTTCGACGGAAAGTTCTGTTTTAAATTAGCGCATTGCAGACAGTTTGGATGGACTATTAATTATTAAAGTTAATTGTTAGCTAGCTAATAGTTAGTTAGTTAAAAATTAGTCATGTATGTTTGGATATTTTGCACTAATACGGTGGTGTAGAAGGTAAAATAGTCCAAGAGCCCCTATTGAGTCAAACTAGTTCACTTTTATCGACTAATGAACTAACCATTAGTTAGCCAACGAGCTAATATAGTCAATTAATTGTATTGTCTAGATGAGCTAAAACTATTTTTAGTTGCTAATTATATTGAACCTTATTATATGATTATGTACCAATAGACATATAGAACATGTTTGTTTCAGCTTCTAGCAGTTAGAGACTCTTGGTAACTAGCTAGTCTAGTTAGTTGGATAGTCTTAATATTTAGCCAATGAAAACCTAGAAAAGCTAACATTTTTAAATTTTTAAATTCTAATTCACTTTTGATTAAGCTCGGGACCAAAATCTATTTGTTTTGGCTTCAGGTTCTAGAGTAGTTACTTCAGGTGGAGTTGCTCCGACTTTCTATTTCTGCACCTAGTGTACTCTTTTCATTTTACAAAAAATTTATATCTTCAATATAAGATAAAGCTAATAAATTAGTGATTAAAACAAAATATTAAAGTATCTATTATTAATAAAAAGTTGGTAGTGTAAATTTATGGTTATGGTATATATACGTGACATTAAAAAAATAACACTTTGATATACAGTTTGGGTATGGAGATAAAAATACAGTCTTTTTACGATAATATTGTATGTATAGAAATGAATTCCTTTGCAAGTAATACCTTCATCTCGAAATATAAGAATTTCTAATGTTTTTTTACTAAGTCAAGTCTCGGTAAAAGAAGATAGTCTACTTTCTTGTGATAAGTTTGACGAGACAATAAAAAAATCCATTAGATTATATTCTAATTTAGTCTGCCCAACCTGTCCATAATTTAAATACTTTTAAAAAGAGGAAAGGAGGAGAAAATAAATGAGAATTGGTTTAGATGATCGAGAAAATATGTAGATAAATTAAATGATAGAAGCTCGTAATTGGTCGAAATGATAAAGTATGTAAGGAGCTTGACGATAAATTTTAATCACATAAAATAGTTATGGACAAATACTAATTTATAAACAAGGGATTGCTTGTTTCAACTTAAGACAATTCAGCTTATTTTTATAAGCTGAAACAAATATGAAAATTTATTATGCCAATTTATTATAATTTAGAATACAAATTATAAAAAACTAATAAGTTAGTCCAATTTAACTTTAAGTACATGTTTGGTTCTTTAGTTCAAAAGTTTAGTCCCGTCACATCGGATATTTAAATACAATTTTGAAGTATTAAAAGTAGGCTATTTACAAAACCTATTTATAATCGGTGGATTATTCACGAGACGAATCTAATGAGATTAATTATACTATGATTTGATAATGTGATACTACAATAAACATTTACTAATCATGAATTAATTAGACTTAATAAAATTATCTCATTAGAACAAAAATTAACTTTAGTCCATGTAACGGTTATAACCTCAAACCGGCCTAAAATCTTGTACTACGATACCAACTGTATCCGATCATCACACGGCGAAGTCGCAAAAGCGATTTGATAACTGCCGTGTTCCTTTTGCGGCGTGTGAGGCACACTTTTCTGCTAGTAATACAGTTCAATAGTTCATGGCCTAAAGTCCCTTTTGCAGTGTAGATTCCCTCGATATAAAATTCAGCTGCTAAGAATCGGGCAAGTACTATCATCAGTATCATACCAGCATTTGCTTACTGATGAAAATGAGAGGTGCAACAGAGTACGCAGCTACTCAACTCGGCAATTATTCAGTAACTATTTCAAACGAAAGACGGCTATTCATAAGATTTTACGGGAGAATGTGTGTTTTCTGAATTCACTGCACCGGGAGAGGTCCATTGTAACAAGAGAAATGATGATTAATCTCACGATAATTCTTAGACCCTGTTTGTTTGAGGTTTAGTTTTACAAACTTTCTATAAAGCTAGTTTTTGGCTTTTGTAACTTAAAAGGATGGCTTTTCGAAAGCTAGTTTTCAGAAAACTAATTCCGTTTGACAACCTAACTTTTAGAATTGTAGGATGGAGTGACTGTTTTGTGAGGTCCACATAATATTGCCGCGAGGGCAGGGCACGGCTGCGCCGGGCGGGGTTGGGAGGCCGGGCGACGCCGACGCCGAGCGAGTGGCAGGGAAGGGCGGGGCGGCAGGGAAAGGCGTGGCGACGCCGGACAGGACGACGGAAAAGAGTGGGGCGATGCCGGACCATCGAAGGAGAAGGAGACAACGTAGATGGAGATGGAAATCTACGGAAAGCTCACATTTCACTGCTTCTAGCTTTCCATATAATCATAGCTTATGTATTCATTGACTTTCGAAAAACTCAGCCTAGAAACTGGTTGTTTGTTTGAGCTTTTGACTTTTTAAAGTGGGAACTTAGTTGCACCGTAAGTTGATAACAAATATAAATAAAATCATATAAAATAATGACAGTAGAAATCATGAGAAAGATTCTCTCCACATGGCGCAGCGGATGCGTCGTCGGTTGGGAAAGGTGAACCGGTCGCCGGCGCCGCGTGACAGTTTCCTTGGACACGTGTCGCGTCGCGACGGTGCTCCGTCTTGCTCATCTCGCGGCTGTGGCCTCTCTGCTCTCTTCGGTCCCTCCCACGGACGGGATCACGGGAGAGCTTCTGTTTGTGGGCTTTGGACGGTGCAGAAAATGCGAGGCCTTTCGCGAAAGCGGTACGGTGTCGCGTGCGCTCTGAAATCCTGATGATTTCTTCGGCTGAAAACGGTGGAAGGGCGGAGGTGCACAGGCGCATAGCTGTTTAGTTTTGTATGAGCTCCAGTTACTGTGCCGAGCGATCACAGCACCCGTTGTCTCAGAAACATTTACGCCGAGTAGGTCTCTCAGCGCGTATGGCCATTGACGCGTCAGCACAGCTTGAAAGTTGACGAGAACCATGAACTGTATAGGCTGCTAACCACGCAATGCATGGCGGACGGCGAGACATCATGATTTCCTCCTGAATCCCTTCGCTTTCCTGAGAAGCTGGCCTGGGAAGACGGACACCTGGCTCCTGGCTCTTCTCTGGTTGCCACTTGCCACAGCCATTTGCACTACGCGCCCGTGAACTGCAGCTACTATACCTCGGCAACGCGTTCGTTCGTAATCTTTATTATATTGTGGTCAGATATCCTTTTTCTTTTGAGATCGATGTTGTAGTCTGAGATCTTGTGCATGAGATCTTCTGTTCTTCTAAACTTGATTTTTTTATGCATGCGTAAGTACTAGATCACATACCACTGATCATATATAGTTTGATACCCACTCCTTTAATTTCACACACAAGAACGTATGGAGTTTGCATTTCTAAACTGGATTTTTATTGCAGGGGATAAAAGCGATAAGATAAACATCCATTAATTATCTTAGGAAGTGTCCATGCACGTTTCTTCATATAAAAAACTAATACATAATCAATGCACATACGCCTCTTCAAGTCTTATTCTGCAGGTAGATTAAGCTGTGTATTCTGACGTTAATTTCAGCATCATAAAATAATTCAAATTGGTCTGGTGTAATACTGATGACATTGACTTGAAAATTTTCAGCGATAATCAAATCAGGGGACTAATCAATATGCACTTATACACTTGTCACCAAATTAAACACGTCTTTGTAGTACGTACGTAGGAGTAATTTGTACGGCTAGCCACTGATATTAGGGTTTACAACGTGTCGTATCTCGTATCATGTATGTACAAGTTAATTATCTGCAAAATTTCACATCTTTGGTTAATTGATCTCAATGCACCATCCGCACTTGGTGCAGCGGGGTGTTGCCGATCGACGAGTGATACTTGACCACATCCTCGAAGCATCCAACGGCGCGGAATGGCGGAGGAGGCGGCGCCGGCGCCGCCTTGTGCATGGTGCCGCGAACGCCTTCTTCTGCGGACGCCGTCGACGTGTCGGTGACCGCCTGAACGGCGGCGATGTGTTTGTTGTTCTCTGGTGGCGGAGAGGAGGGGTGAGCCGCAGCAGCCGGCAACGAATGGAAGTTGCTGCGCACGACGAGCTGCATGGTGAGGCGGCCGCCGCGCCGCTGTGCACGGATGTATTCGGGCCGCCTGGCGCCGGGCACTTCCCTGATCACGAGCCTCCCGTCCTCGGTGCGCGCCCGCCTCAGCGCGCACCGGAGTGACGGGAGCGGCGGCGGCAGGCGGTGCACCTGACCTCGGCGCCCGTACGACACCCAGCACCCCTCGTCGCCGCCGTCCTCCTCCTCATCCTCGCCGTTGTCATCAATGCAGCCGCTGCACTCCCCCTCGCGGTTCGTCTCCTGGACGCGCGGCGACAGCACGACGATCGTCCGCGTCACGACGCCGCCGCCACCACCGCCAGCCGCGACAGCAGCATCGTCAACGAGGAGGGAGCGGAGGCCGAGACCGCCATAACAAGACAATCCCTGGACGGAGCGGGAGACGGACAGAAGCATCAGATCGGGTTGGAATGTCGGATGACTTGGATCGGCGCGAGGCGGTCGGGCGAGGAGCAGAGCGGGCTTGACGCTAATTTATACGGGGGCGCTTTACTCTCTCCGTCTCCGAGATAGCAGGGAGCCATCCATGATCCATCCAGTCGCACCGCCCGTGACGCGTCGACCCGCGCGCGCTCGCTTTGGCAGGTCGCCGGCGTGCTCGCCCGGCTAATTAATAGGCCGCCGATTCGATATGATCAAGCTAGCCATATCCATGCACGCGTCGTCATCCATGGCTGCCTAATCTATCTCGACTATGTTGCTGGAAACTTGGAAGCTGGAGCTAGTAGATCGCCGGATCGATGATGCGTGAGCTACGGGTTTGTAGATGTCAAGAAATAACTAAAGAAGATAAGGTTCCTCCATTTTCAGATAAAACCCATCCACTCGCTGAAGGAAAGTAAGATCTAAACATATCTACTCAGTTTTTGGATTTACATTAAGAGATATCGATACCAAATATACCTCTTCCTAGATTAAATACACTCGTAAAACCGACATCAGCGGATCGTAAAACCTGACCATACACAATGGCATCGTATGTTCGACTGAAACAACGCGTCTCGTTACTCTCGTCGATACTTCAACCATGGGCCTGCAGGCTAACTTTGGCAATGCATGTTGGGCTCTCAAAAATTCGGTATCCAAGATCAGATTTTTTTCAGCCCATCACGAGGAAAACGAACTCCACTGACCGGCAATTTCTCACCGGTACCACTCCCAGCTTCACACTTTATTCACATCAGAGTTAATCAGACTTCAGAGACAATCAAATCAAAATCAACGCGTCAGAAAACGCAAAAGGACTCTCCATCACCGTATCTTTCTCCATCCACCACGAAGCAGTCCATCAGCGAGGCGTTTTCGCTGCACTTTTACCTTTCAGAATTAGTGCCCACTTGTCTGAAAAGCTTCACTTCATCTTGTTTCCTCGTTGCATCATCTGCATCTGCCCGTTGTTACTTACCAACAAGAAGGCAAATGGATCATACAAGTAGTGGAGCTTTCAGCTCTCAGTAGTAGGTCCATGGCTCCACTACTGCTAGTATAGTAGAGAAAAGGGCAGCTGCATGCAGAGAGGACCGTGCATAAAAGCATAAACAATAATTGGCGATTTGGCATATATCTCCTTCAGATTTGCTTGTGAGATAGAGACAAACAACACGCAGCACTGATGTATGTTTAGTGCAAATCATTAGGGAATCTGGAGAAGGGATTTTACTAGGGGAAAAGGGGGCAGCAGTGGAGTAGAGCACCTAATCAGTTCATGAGACATGATTATATTAGTTCAGTATAATGTAAGCTGCAAAACTCTTTTTTCTGAAGGCATGGGCACCCATCAGATTCCAACTTGCAGGATAAACAACAACAGGATAAACTTGCAGCAGTGTTCAAATTACCAGCTAATTAGGTAGGTAGGTGTCCTCCCCAACCCCATGTATCAAATCCAGCTTGGAGATTATCCATTGCTTCTGGTAACCTTCTTTCTGTGATTTCTTCTGTTGTGTGAGTGTTTCTAGCATATATTATCATTTAAATTGTCACATCAAGCAATAAGAATATGCCATCCCGGAATATGTTTTCAACAATGATTACCATACTAGTCAGGACCATGCAGAGATAAGATTGAGCTTGAGGGTTTTGGAAATAGACACGCACATATATTCCTATACAACTTATCTCTCAAAAATCATTTTCTAATCTCAAATTTCCTGTATTTCCAAGTTCATCCATAGACCACAGACTGACAAATCACAAATGCAACCTTAACAAATATGCGACTATCAGATGCTTTGCAGACCAGGAATCAAAAATATTGCCTCTGTGTGTGGATTGTTACCCGAGAATATACAACCAGATGCAACTATCAGAGGCTGGATGGTTGAGAATTCTACTGATTTCTAATCTTGTTAGTTGATCCGTAAGTCAGATTTCTAACTGTGTTTTAGTTGGCCAATAAGCCTGAATATTAGCCAACCTTCTCAAACCGGCTAATCACAAGTTCATAAACCTCTAATGGTTCGCAGATAAAAAAGAATTGCGTCAGGTACTCCACAATCCCACAACAACTGTCTTGTTACAACGACCATCTTTTTTAAGAACAGAGTTACGTGCTCCTGTCAAAAAAAAGAACAGCTCTGTGCTTCCATTTCCGACCAGTTCATCTTCAAGGATTCTCTTACTGCCTATACTACTAAATCCATTACATGCTACTCTTTCAAAGTTCAGCAAGAAATTTCAGCGTCAACAAAAGAAGAGAATTGCAGTACTCTACAAATATAAAGCACTATACTGTTTGACTCATGGAACAATTGTCTCAAAAAACATAACTTGGTCACTAGTTTCTATACTAAAATATCTATAAACATAAGGAAATCATTTTCTGGTTTTTTTGTCGTTTGCAAGACTCATTCAAGCTGCTAAAATATGCACAATACGATTTCTTTTTGTTCCAAACCAAACCAAACCAATCTCGTACAGTAGGTGTACTAGGACAACCAAGTAACCAGTAGGCAGGAGCAGCTAGCCGCACAGCGGAGCAGGAGAGAAAAGGGCAACGCGATGCAGGCGCCATGAAGCGACCTGATAGAACTAGAAGTCATCGCCGAGGTGCCGTTCCGACGACGAGTGATTCCTCCTCTGTCATCGCGCGCATAGAATTCATCGCCGCTCTCACTTTCACAAGTCGCAACCATGGATGGATCCGTGCTATGATTAGAGGCTTCTCGTTGGGTGTATATGTTAAATTACCGAGGAAGCCCAGTGTTCCCGACTTTTCCCGTCTCTCTACGCTTCTCTTCTCTTCGCTCGTCTCCAACTCTCTCCTCTCCTCTCCTCGCCTTACTCCCCCACCGAGTCGCCGTCAGCCGTCCCCTCGCTTTCAACCCCACGCGGAAGCGAGAATTCTTCATCAAAATCCAATCTTTCGCGTGCCTCTGTGGATTCCTTGTGATCCCGTTGTTGTCGTGGGCTTCTGATCCGGGGTTTCTTGGATCTTGGGAGGAGGTGGGGGTGGGAGGCGGCGATCTGGCCGGGAGATGGCCGGCGGGAAGGAGCCGATCGAAGTCAAGTTCCGGCTGTTCGACGGTACGGACATCGGCCCGAGCAAGTACGACCCCTCCACCACCGTCTCCGCGCTCAAGGAGTTCATCATATCTCGGTGGCCGCAAGGTGAGGCAGCAGATTCCTGGCGATTTGGTAGCGTGCACATGATCCACTTGTTTGATTTGGTGAAAAAACATGGGGGGTTCTATAATTCTTGATGCCGTGCAATTTCTTGGATCATGTATTGCTTTGTGTCCTTTTGCTACCTCGTCTTGTATGGTTTTGCTCGTGGCAGATGACTGTTAACTGGTAGCTTGATTTGTTCTTCTCCGGATGGATATGCTAGCTAGCTGAGTAGCACGTAACAGGCTAACAGTTGTTCTGTTTCTTAGCCTCAAGAACTGTTTTCGAGCTAGATATGCCATATAAACGGTCAACTGATAATTCCCCTTCTCAGTGTACGTGCATCATTTATAGAAAACCTGGCGGGTTTTAGTATTGCCAGAAGAACATATGACATATCTGCCAATTAGTGGCAGACAGCTAGAAAAACATATTTGGCAACAATTGGGCTGATCACAATTTTGCTTCTTCGTCTTTAGTCTTTACACATCTTAGGTCCTTAACTTAAATGCGATAGCTAGGTCATTTGCCAAAAGTAACAATCAAGTCTGAACTCTGAACAACAACCATGGTGCTTATGAATCTTTTTTTTTTGTGTGTGTGAAACTATCACAACAGATGTGATGATCATGATTTCAATTACCGCTGTATTTCTATTAACACTGTGGAATGTTTGTACACTTGCATATTGATCATGATATGGATGTTTGTACACTTGCATATTGATCAGCAAAGGCCACATTTGTCTCATGGAGTGCTAAAATTAATGACAGGCAGCAGAAATATTTTGCACAGCTAACATCAACCTTTTTGTCTGGCTGATCTTTTACCAAAAAGGGATGCTGTCATATAAATGGATGTCTGTTTACATTGATTGGGACCATAAAATAAAGATTCGGTGCGTAGAATGGAAAATCTAATAACTGAAGAAATGGATGGACTAATACATGGCAGAAATCTGATTATCACACTTAAAAAGTTAAGACACGAGTTTGATATGCAAGTGCTTGGATGAGAATCTTCTGCTTGAGTAAACTAGAACAAGTAAAATCACATCCTTTCCCAGCTGAATCAGCATGTGCAAGCAATACAGTCCTTCTGGAGTACTTATACTTTCATTGACTGCACACACAATGCATTACGAACTGGAAGTCTATTGTTTACGAATGATAATTAATGTTGTGTGGATGTCCTTAGATTGATCTGCATTCTTGACTTTTTGGTTATTATTTTTAAAAACTACATTTCTCCACATCCATACATGTTCCTTACTGATTTCCAAGTTTATTTTATTAAAATGAACCGTTCTTACCATTTTTATGACAGACAAGGAAATAACTCCAAAAACTGTCAATGACCTGAAGCTCATCAATGCTGGAAGGATATTGGAGAATAACCGGACACTTGCTGAGTCTCGTGTTCCAGTAGGGGAGGTTCCAGGTGGTGTAATTACAATGCATGTGGTCGTGCGCCCTCCACAAGCTGACAAAAACAGTGGTATTGCCGACAATTTTGTCTCCTTTTTGTTTCCACATTGTTTTTTTCTGGTTGCGCTGATTATCTGTTTTGCTATCCATTGACATAAAATTCTTAGTAAATTCAACAAATGAAATTGTTGGCTACAGTAAGCTATCATTTTAAGAACACAATGCCCCTTATTCTTGCAGTTGTGCTCCAAGATGAGTTATAAGGATAGATTTCCGTGGTGGTCCTAATACTGTGGCCCACAAAAAAGATCTCATTTTTTTCCAACTGCTGTTTTTCCTTCTTTTCATTTTGTGTAGGTTTTTGTTGATCAGAGCATATTGTTGGTCAGTTAATTGCATTCACATTATAAAGCAAGCTGAGCTGGTGTTTGCTAAGCTCATAGAGATATGAAATGAATATTTGTGGTTCCTTTTTTCCATAAATTACATGTGTTTTTAATATTAACAGGTCTATGATAGTGTTTCACTCGTATTTTTTTAATCTATGAAGGTGCACCAACCTGTAGTAACTTTTTGATCGCTTTGATTTATGTGTGTTGTTGCACATTAGATGGTTTTGGTAGGAGAATGTCTGAATGTGATGCCTGTATATGTATGGATTGACTGTTAGAAACTATGGTATTTATGCTGAGTTGTTTTTAACCATGTTTACACATTACACATAAATGATCAACCTACATATCGACAAAATCTTTGTGTTTATAGACATCTGGCTAGAAAATATTACCTCCAATCATAAGTATAATATGTTTTTAACACTAATTTTAGTGTTAAAAATGCCATATATGAATGACTGCAGAGAGTAATTAGTTACTATGAACTAAAGTATTTGAACAATCGCCACGTTGCGATGATTCTTGCCTGACTCTCATGGGCTCTATATTTTTGTTGTTTGTATGGTGTTGACTATGCATTGCTTAAAGCTGTCATCCAATCAGTTTGACACCTCCAGGCATGCCTATAATGTGCTGTTGATTTCCTCTCTCCAGAGAAGCAACTTGCGAATTCCCCCAAGCAGAATGGATGTGGATGTACCATACTGTGACGATACGGCGTCTGCCTGATGATGATGATGATGATGATGATGATGATGATGATGATGATGATGATGATGTACAATGTGGCTAGCTCTAGGATTTTGTACCTGCTTTCTTGTGTTCACAGCTCTTGTGAATTCATTTTGACATCCAATTCTTAGAGCCATTCAAATCCTAGATATATATACATACTTAACACCCGTCAGATATGCTTGGGAGCTGGGATTAAAGATTTCTCGAGGACGAATTGCCGGGATCTTAATGTTGTAACGAGTGTGCAGAAGGCAAGGATTGTGCTTGCTGTTGTATAAATTATAATGTCAAAACAAACAGCTTGAGATCTCCCTTTGTTTTTCTTTTTGCCACATTGACATTTTATCCATTCTTTTTAGCGCTGGTGTTTGTCATATAAAAGCAGAATATTGTACTTGTGTATGAAAGCTTGGGAAAATGGTGTTTTGTTCTGTTATGTATCTGGTGTTTTCTGCCCATCTGGAAGCACTTCCTCTGGCAAATTGCTCAATGGCACTACAAGAATCTGAGTTGCAAGAGATGAAAATAACATTTTTGTGCCACTGACATATTATGTTTTTTTCACTGACATGTTATATGTATATAATTTGCCTCACTCGAGGGAGTAAAAATAAGGAGATTTTCATTTTTTTCTTACATAAATTAGTGGATTTTATATTTTTACCACATATATGGCACTTGGTCAATACAGAGTCCAACTTTGTAGAGAACCATATTGATAAATTTTAAGGTAAATCAAATTAATAATCATTATTTATTTTTATAGATCTAGTGGTTTAAAAGATATAAATATCCTACCCTCAAAAAAATAATTATTTTTATAGTTTTAATGGTTTAAAAGATATAATATAACACAGGAGCAATCGAGCAAAACTTTTGTTGGTCAGCCCAGTCGATCTGGACCTGTGTTTCCGTTAGTCACTGACATATGGGTCCTGATATTATTGGACCCACATGTCAGTGAAAATGTCGGTTTGAGTGACGGCAGGATCTCATTTGCCGCAAGGCTCGCTCGTCGCCCCGCGCCTCCGCTTACGGCGAGCCCGATCCCGGCGACCCCTCGCACGCGCCGGCGCCGCGCGGTAGCCGGCGAGAGGCCACCGGTCAAGCCTCAGGCCTACGAGGTCACCGTCGCGCGATCCCCAGGAGCGACCGGACTCGTCGCTTGGGGCCTTGGGCTCGTGCCACCTAGCGTCTCCGAGGGTTCGCTCCGGTACGGGGTCCTCACCCCTCCGCTGTCTCCGCGGAGGGTGAAGGCCGGACGTCCATCCGGCGGGAAGATCGGGTTTGCTTGAGAGGAGCGTAGCCTTACTGACTAGATATCGGCTTACGCCAGATTTGATCTCTTCTCAGGTTCGCTTTTGATTTCACCCCTCTGGACTCGTAATTTATCAAGCTTGGACGGATATGCTTACTTGTGAATGGCTGAATGCTAGTCGAGGTTAATCTGGCTCAGGTATTCAGGCCCAGCTACCTGTTCCGCATCAAATTAATTGTTAATTGTTACCACCTTGCTAATTAACTTGAAATATTTGATGATTTGCCACTTCTAAAAATTAGCTTCGATTATTTTTCACTCTGGTCCACTGCTATAGATTCAGAAGGCATCACTTATCATCCACATAAGTGGAAAATGATCAAATTTCTATAAACTTCCTAACTTTTCCCCTTCCTATTTTGTTTCTCAGTGTAGTTGAACACTTGAACCTACCTGCTTATCTGCCTTTGTTAGTAATTGCAATTTCATTTTGTCGAACGAGTTGGCTTACCAGCAAGCCAGAGCGACTAATCTTCAGTTTTTTCACACGTAGGGTTGCATGCTACAAATATTTTCGAGGATAGCAACTCGAAGCCCTCATCGTGTAATCTGTGCATCTAATTCATTTAGTTTAAATTATCGAAGTACTAGTACAAGCGATCCCATGAAGTCAAATGAAATGCTGGGAGCTCAGGAAACAGTGTCTACCGAGGCAGACCACAGCTGCTCTGCAAATGTTCAGTCCACTCCTGACATTGAGAAGAAGTATGTGCATCGTGTATATGATGCCATAGCTCCACACTTCAGCTCAACACGCTTTGCAAAATGGCCCAAGGTTGCGGGATTCTTGAATTCATTGAGGCCAGGATCACTCATACTGGATGCTGGCTGTGGTAATGGCAAATATTTGGGCTTCAGTCTGGATTGTTTCTTCATAGGCTGTGATATAAGCCCACCACTGATTGAGATATGTGTGGAGAGAGGACATGAAGTGTTGGTTGCCGATGCTGTAAACCTCCCATACAGGGACAATTTTGGTGACGCGGCAATTTCAATAGCAGTATTGCATCATTTAAGTACTGTTGCCAGACGAAGGAAGGCCATAGAAGAGTTGATCCGTGTTGTTCGGAAAGGCGGTCTTGTGCTTATCACTGTCTGGGCTGTTGAGCAGGAAGACAAGTCACTTCTTAGCAAGTGGACTCCCCTCTGTGAGAAGTATAATGAAGAATGGGTTGATCCGAGCAGCCCTCCAGTGCGTAATCGATCCACTACTGTGCTTGAAAGCATTGCAGAGACTGATGAAGACACATGTGCAGTTAAGCAAAGGGATGATAATCTGAAAATAAGTAATGATTTTTTGGATGATAAGGCCAGTTTAACTTGCAGTAATTCCTCAAATATTAATGAACATCAGAAAACCCAGCAGGAATACTTTGTTCCTTGGCATCTTCCATTTCACCGAGCTGAAATTGGCGGCGCATCTGCTGCTGCTCTTGACAATGGATTTGCAAAGAAAGACGATAAGAAGGGTACTGTGGTCTACAGCCGTTATTACCATGTTTTTGTTGAAGGAGAACTTCAAAGGTGAAGTATTCTTACTCAGAATATTAGCATGAAGAAGCTCCTTTCTTTTATTTTCAATGGAAATGCATGATTTAAACATGTCACATTCTATGTGTTCACCCTGATATCTCCATTTCATGGCACTGATTTGAAATTTGTTACTGTTTGGCTTGAGATATTTTCACACAGCTTACTCGGTCAATATCATCCTGTGTTTAGCTACAAAACAATGGACTGATATACAACATCAACCGTTTGCAATTCTGAAGCACACCTTTTTATGTTGGCTTAATCTCTTTTTATGGTTTGCTTAATCTTGGGTATTTTGGCCCGAAATATCTAATATCTCCGGCTCATTGTCTCATACTCTCACTGACTTCATTTCAGGTTAGTTGCTGGTATAAATAATGCAGCTGTTGTTGACCAATTCTATGACAAATCGAACTGGTGCATAGTTCTTGAGAAGCTTTGAGCTTGCAGCTAGAAGTGCCAGGGAGAAACTCATCTGGAGCCCGTGCCCTCGTATTTCCTCAAGGACTGTCAGTAGTAGTAGGCGAACACAGTTTTAAGCTCGAAATGTATGACGCCTGGCACAAAAAACACTTTATTGAATTTATCAATTTAATGTGTCATAGTTCTCTGTTCACTTAGCTCATTCAGCTTGTTGTAGGTGAAGATCACACATTTTCCCTTTTTGTGGGAATCATCAGGCTTATCCTTTTTTCAGGATTGCCCAATTTTTTTAGGGCCATCCGGATTTGCTGAAGTTTGTACGTATACTATTGTTCTTATCGAGCTGGTGAATTTTGCAAGTTTACTTGAACCTTTTCTCCTGCAATATGAGGGGACAATTTACATTGTCTGATGTATACACTAACTGAGCAATTCTCACATTCTCACAGACTTGTCACACTGTATTTGTGTACCCCTGCATGTAATAAGTTTGTTCCGTTGCACCGTATGCATGCTATTTCGGAGTGGTAAAATTGAATTGCCAGGTTGCACCATTCACCATTGCACGATGTTCTGATTTTGGGGCGCAGCTTCTTTACCAGCTTAACATAATTCATGTATCAAAGTTATCAGAACATGAGCACATGAGCACGAGAGACGAACAATAATGGCATACCATCTTGGGGCTTCCACAGCAGAAGCTAGAAGGTGAAGGCAAGGTCACTGGCAGTGACAATTGCGGCGACACATGGAGGAGGTGAAACAAAAATGCTAAGCTGATTTTACAGCACAAATATGAAATCTACAAGCAGCATTTGCTGAAGCACAAAAGATTTCAGCATTCACATGAAATAACCGAGTTAGGAGCAAAACAATTGCTCATATCTCCAAAGATACCGGTATACACAGTTTCAAGTGTAAATCAATTGTGTGGACCATGCTGTCAGGCAATGCAGAGAACGAGCTTGCAAGGACTAACTGGGGGCCAACATCACGCAGCAACTTGCCAAACGCTTACAGAATCTGGCTTGCTTGAAGTATCCGTTCCAGAATTGCTTGCAGAATCTGTATCTGGCTTGCTTGCAGGGTTTGTGGAGCGTAATGTCCGGGATTTCTTTCCAGAGGCGCCAAATGCTTCCAAAGAATCCAAAAAGAACTTTTTATTTGGAACAATACCCTGTGAATTCATCCGGCTGAGCAACTTCTGGATAAGCTCCTTATCATTTGATTTGGTGTAGGCCTTGTAAAGCAATTTGAATGTGGAAGAGCTGGGAACAACACCTTTCTCAATTACAGAATCCAACAGCCGATCTGCTTCCATAGGCAAGCCATTCATGCAGTAGGCATCAAGCATCGCATTCAGTGATGACAGGTGCACATTACTTTGTGAGCTTACAAGCTCATCAAATACCTGTCTGGCCCTTGAGACACAATCACAATATGCATACATCATGATGAGACATTCTTGTGTCACAGAATTTGGGTTGAATCCCATTTCAGTCATCTTCTCAAGCACACACTCTGCTTTCTCCCTGAGTCTCGCTTTCCCATAGTTGGTTATCATGGAGTTAAAGGTTGGGTGTGTAGGCCTCTCCTTAGATCGGAGTAAGCTCTTGAACACCTGCTCCATCTTATCAAAGGCCTGCTTTCGCCCGTATGAATCTATGAGTATGTTGAATGTGATCACATCTGGACGGCATTCTTTACTTTTCATTCGTAGTAGAATTGATTCCATCTCTTTGATCATGCCATTCTTCCCATAAGCATCAATGACTCCATTATAGGTATAGATCTCAGGAGAGACAATGCTTTCATCCAGATCCTTAAACAAGACTTCTACCTGTTTTGTGTCACCAGCCTGAGCAAAAGCTCTTAGGAGAATGTTATATGTCACAATATTTGGTTGACATCTATCTATACTCTTCATCTTTTCAAAATAGCCAAGAGCTTTCGCCAAAGCCTTGCTCTTGTCGCGTGAATGCAAATGCGCGCCGATAAGAGAATTATACACTGAAGTGTCTGGCCTACACCCACTGTTCCGCATCTGAGAGAACAGCCAC
Organism: Zizania palustris; assembly: GCA_019279435.1. Taxonomy (NCBI): domain Eukaryota; kingdom Viridiplantae; phylum Streptophyta; class Magnoliopsida; order Poales; family Poaceae; genus Zizania; species Zizania palustris. The sequence goes on along the minus strand of JAAALK010000283.1, from coordinate 40,402,228 downwards.
ATAGCCATCCGTATCTGGCCTTTCCTTCCCATCACAGATATTAACTTAGAATATATGCCATTATCAGCAACATACCACCTTTGTTTCTGCATCCATCTGAAAACCTAGCAAAACACAGAGCAGTAAGGAATCAGTAGAAACATCAAGCTTACAGCAACTTCAAAATTCATCTCTTGTTAATCCACATTCACAGATAAAATGCTACACATGAGACTATGTGAGTAATCAAGGCATTAGTACATCGACACAAAGAGCTGTAAATCAAACTGTTCCTCAATTTTACAGGAGAGGTATAGTCGTATAGAGGAATAAAAACAAACCAGATTCGAGTCATGTAATGTCCAAAGTGCAAAGCAGAATGCTACAACAATCCAATGAAACCATCCAAATTCGAGTCAGCGATGAGGCGCAGAATTACAGACACAAAGGCGTAGAGGGAGGCAGGGTTTATCAGGCATTGAACACTTCGGCATCCCTACCTCGAGGCACTGGAGCCACCCGTCTCGGCGGCCGAGCTCCTCGAACAGGAGGAAGCAGTGCTCGGTCCGGACCACCTTCACGTGCCGGTCCAGCACGGCCACCAGCCGCTCCTTGCCGCCGCCCGTCCTGCGCAGGAAGAACCGCACCAGCTCCGCCGCCTCCGCGGACGCGTCCGCCCCCTCGACCGCGGATCCCGCACCGCGCCGCTTCCCCCTGGCCGCCGCAGCCGCCAGCGTCGCTTGTCTCGCGGCGGGGCCGGCGGCTGCACCATGGTGGCGCGGCGACCACGAACTCGACGTGCTGGGGTAGGCGAGCATCGGGCTGAACCAAAATGAGATGTTTTCAGGGTTGCATTGGATGGGATTGGCCGGCGAATGTCGGTAGCTCCGAGGATTCGCGCCGTCGCCCGTCGGGAGGGAGGGGCTGTGGCTTCTCGCTCGGTGGGAGAGAGGAAGCCGAGGGGATAGGGGTGGAGGAGATGAGTGAGTTGATTAGGGGGATCTGGACGGTTGAGATCATCGTCCGGATACGATTAGTGGAAAATGGACGGTGCAGATTGATGCGCAAGTGAAAAAAGTAAATCCGTTGACTTTAATAGTTAAATTATTAATATACGAAAAGAACACTATACTCCTGTGTTCTGATATGAACTTCAACTCTAGTCCATGTACGTTGTATTGTTGAACTAGAGCAAAACGTTGTTAGCCTTGGAGAAACACAAGCAGCAGAATAAATAGAGCATTAGAATTAGAATCAAATGCTGCATAGACTTCACTTTTCATACGAACTTCGAACTTCAACCCTAGTCTATGTATGCTGTGATTGCTGTCCTAGAGCAGAACGAACAACACCGGAATATTTGATTATTTGCCACTCTTAAAAATGGGTTTCGATTATTTGCCACTTTAGCCCACTGTCATACATTCAAATGGTCTCACTTGTCATCCACCCCAGCGGCAAATAATCAAATTTGTCAACAACACCTGACACATGTCGAAGCAAAAGTGCTGAACATGTATGAATAAAACGGAGCACCAACATGATATATTGATCTCATTTATCGGCTGAAAGCAATGGCACATCCTATACATATCTGCACAGCTCTATCGATGTGGTTACCGCGGCTTGGAGGAGCAAACTCGCCATAGTTTGAGTATTTGAAGCAAATTACAAGGGTAACGAAGAAACAGAAGAGAAAATTACATTGGCTCCTGCCAAAAATTGGAAGAAGAAATGCACAAAAGAAGTTCTCCACACGTATATTTGAGCCTCCTCCATTACTTGTTCAGCTCTGAAGGAAATGATACCAGCATTCTTGACGAACCTTGAGATTCCCTGTGACAATGGCAGCTGCAAATGGATGAATAGTCGTTACAAATTAAACTGCATCTACATATTAGATTGACTGTGCTTGCAGCTTAAGAGCAGCCTCAAGTGATCACTACATTTTTTTTTAGAAAAAGGCACATCATTCACAAAGTCATTTTGCTCTTTGATCACAAACTATGAATTGCTTGTGACGAACTTTGGGCACTTCTGAAATAATTCAAAGATTGTTTTTTTTTTCAATTTTCTCTGCTCCACCGCTGAAGACAATATTCTACTCTGAACTTGGCAGAGCAAATTCATTCAAATTTCAACCATATTCTCCTTTAAAATATGAACACCAAGATAATCAAACAGTGCATATCTGGGAATCGAGCTATGTATTATTTCAGCCGTAGCGTTTACCAAGCATTCAGCAACCAAATGAGAGCAATGTATGTTGCACAAGAGTAAGAAGAAAGAACAGGAGGAGAGGACCTAAGGGCCAAGACGGCGCCGCGGGGAGGGGATGGAAGCCGATCAGACGTCGAGGGTTACGGCGGGCATCTCGAACTCGGAGGTGATCTCCTCGATCTGCTTCCGGACGCTCATGTCGATGAGGTTGGAGCCGTCGCGGCCGTACTGGATGGTGAAGCCGGCGATGAGTTCCGGGTCGATGCGGGTCTTGACCCGGACGTTCTGCGCGCCGGTCAAATTCTGCACCTGCTGCGCGATCTGTGCGAGGTCCTGCGATTCGAGCTGGACCACAGAGGCGACGGTGGCCACCTCGGTGCCGGTGAGCGCGTTGTAGGAGTTCTCGAACTCTCGCACGATCTGCGTCATGAGCCCCGCACGGCCGTTGTCAACCACGACGTTGAGGAAGTTGACGACGTGCTGCTGGAGCTCCGACGACTGGGCGATCTCGTCGATGAGCTGGCCCTTCTCGTCGCGCGGCACCGTCGGGTTGTCGAAGAACTCAGCGATTGCCTCCTCCGCGAAGATCTTCTCCAGCTTCTCCAGGTCCGACACGGTCGCGTCGAGGGTCCCGTTCTCCGAGGCCACCTCGGACAGCGCCGTCGCGTAGCCCTCCGCCGCGGAGTCGGCCGCGGCCCTGGGCCTGACGAGGTCCCCGCGGCGCCGCGGCGCCGCCAGGCGGAGGCCGCGCGCCGCGGCGCGGGCGAACGAGGCGGACCTGGGGGCGGCTGCCGCAGCGGAGGAGGGGGAGGAGGCGGCGGGACGGAGGGTGACGGAGGCGAGGCGGAGGGTGGCCATCGCGTCGAGGTCGGAGCGAGCGCGGTGCGTGTCGGCGGCCTCAGGGAGTGGTGCGGTTTGGCCCTTTTGGATTGGGCGGCAGGGAGGCGCGAGGAAGAGAGGGGTTTGGGTGGGGAATGGACAGGCGAGATCAACCCGTTCCCCGATCGGACGGCGACGGCGTCCGAGTAGCGGCGTGGCCGGCGATGTGTGGCGGCGTGGCGCGGGTGGCGGGGATGACGAGGAATTGAGGATAAGAAACGGATGAGTGTGAGGCGGCAACTGCACATTCGTAGCAACCGGTTCATTTCATCACTATACTGACATACTGTATAAACCGTAATAAAGGCAGCAGTCTCTTTCCAGTAAATAGCACCAATGACAGCGAACTGAAACGAGGTAAGGGGACTGTTTGCTGAAGCCTGAAACTGAGATGAATTAGAGCTATGGAGTTAGAGAGATTTGGCAGGGAAATATCCTCTACAATAACTTATATTAGTGCAATCGTGTAATCAAACGATCTAGTGCATCCAATCAAACGATCTAGTGCATCCACCTGAAACCTAGTATTTTTTACTTTTAACCCCTTTCATATGTAACTGTTGGATCGCTTGATTGGATGCACCAGATCGCTTGATTGCACAATTGCACTAAATGAGTGATTGCACATGATATTTTCCCAGATTTAGCTCCATCATTTCCATCATTTCTATATATTTTTCTCTACTATCTTCATTCCTAACAAATTGAGGACATAAACAGTGTTTAGTTCAACCTTGTTACACTAGACAAGTTGACGCGCTGCCAAACAAACCTTAAATACGAACGTGATCACAAACATGTGTTAATTCGGACTGGGACTGTGTTGTGTATATGAGCTGAATAGTCTGATGTGTCTCGGAAAATACAAACTATTTCGACAGGGCCATATATTGGTCCAGGCAGTGAAGGTGAATACGAATAATAGTTCGGTTATAGATTGGATTTCATAAGAATCCAAATAAGCCCAAACCAGACGTGCAAAGTCTTTCGTAAAATTAATATGAAGCAAACTCAACCGCACACCTTCGTACAATCATCTGAAAGGTATGTGTAGTTTAGTCAACACTGTCAATTAGACACATATCAGTTAATTAGTATATTACCACGCAATATGATTATATGACAGCCTCTGCCTCTCCTGTTGGGCATTTGAAGACGATTATTCAGGCAAAACGTGTTCTGGACTCTGGAGGAGCATTCCTTCCAAGCCTCAGAGATGCCTGCATTCGGAGAACCAGATCAGTTTTCTCATTGTGTGGAGAGTACTAGCCTTGTGCTGCAACTTATCTTAGCTCGGACAGTTCATTTTCTCTCGTTGAACAATGGAGATGTACAAGATTGTGATGCCAGCTTAAAACTTAATGTGAACCAAAGGACACAGTTTTATATGGAAACAACTGAATATTGTTCAATCAGAAATGGCCATTTTCAAGGTTATACACATCCCACCCTGTTGTCAATCTACTGCAATAAACCTACCCTAAATGACCATGAATCTGCCGTGTCTACTATAGTTCATCAGTACAATGAAGTTATCCAATGGAAGTAGTGGACCACGCCTCTAAATTCTCCTTGCAGCGCAGTTCACTGCTCAATGCATTTCTGCCGGCGACTTCCCGGCGCAGGCAGACTCGTAGGCGTCGGCGAGCCCAGGGACGCCGTCCTCGAAGGGAGCAACAGACTTCTCCAAGAACTTCTCTTCAGTTGGCGGGCGGCGAGGAGCATGGCTGATTCTTTTGTTCCTCAGATTTTAGTATTTTACCGTAAAATAGCAACCAAACTGAACCAAGATATCTTCAGAATGCAAGAGTGGAACGAGCTCGGAATACAGAAAGCAAATGGTATAAATTGCATGTTTTCGTGTCTGCTATCCCAACTCATACCAAGTTAACAACAGTCAAGCAAACACCTACCAAAGTGAAAATCAATGACAGTAAGCAAAGGAACTTACATCAACTCTCTTGAGGAAAAGATACTTTCTTTCACAAAAGAACTTGGTCAGGGTTAATGAAATCATTCGGTAACCATGTTTACCGCTCGTGATCGGTATCGGCCTACCGGCCGGTTTCGTTTGAAATTCAATTTTTAATTTGAATAAAATTAAAAAATTCCTAAAAAATAGTAGTTAAATTAAAGGTTTTTTAGATATATGTCATTACAATTACCGTGCTTTGGAACTTTGCCACTACAATTTATCTATTTAGATATATGTTATTTTGAAATTGCAGCTCTCACAAAATCTAATGGCATATTTTAGATTTCTCTAAAATTGTAATGACATATTTCGGAATTATCTAAATTTATAAATGGTATAGTTTGGAGTTATCTGAATTTGTAATGGCATTAATCTAAATATGTGAATTGTAATGGTATTTCTCCGAAGTCGCAAAATTGTAATGATATAGATCTAACTTTCCCTTAAATTAATATGATTAATGGTGAAATTAGTTTTCAAAAATGTTGAACTATCACAAAGTTATGAACCTAACAAGACGAATAAAAATAAAAAATAATTCATTTTCCAATCTTCTTCGCTCATTATTATTTGATTCGCAGAGCTCTCGAATTAACGTCATATATTTGATCAAATAAAATATCTTGCTTGATGAGAATAAAACAAGCATTCTCGCTTCACGTACTTACAACTAATGTCTACATATTAATACAGTACTAACCAACAATAAGTTAGAAATATTCAAATTGTTAATTAACCCTGTTATCTTGTAATTTGTATTTTATTATAAACTTATAAAATTTATGTCATTATAAGTTTTCTATTTATCTCGAAAAATAATTGCCTAAAATTTTATAGTTTTTATTTTTTCCTAAAAATTATTTGAACAGTGACAACTAAAGTGCATATGGACCGAAATGCATACCACGGTAATCGAAGTTATACCGTGGTAACCAAATTTAAAATCATTTCACAAATTGATCTAACTTCAGATATTTTTTTTGAAAAAACTAACTTCAGATTTTGAAATGCAAAATCTGATCGAATTTTTTCGGTAACCATTCAGCTGGTAACTGTTATATCCAGTCCTAAAACGATTTTGTTAACCTGACATTGGTCACTTTATCATCTCTTTGCCGTCACAAAACCAGGACATGAGGTGTACAGAACCACTATTGACTTGCAGTTAGATCAAATACAAACTCTCTATTGTGGTGAGCACTGCAAATCACTCCTGTTGGACTGAAATTGTAACTGCAGGAGTGGCGTCGTCATCACTTATCAGAAAGTCAGACCTATGGTCAACATCAGGCACTTGCCTCTTCCATCGCACTTTATAAATCAAGTACGGTACGTAAATCACAGCTTGGTTTATTGGGCCCTTTCCTCAGGCCGTTTCGTGTATGTCGTTTGGGCCGAAAAACTCTACTAGCTTTTGTTTAGTAGATACAATATACGAGTCACGAGTGTAGATATTACAAACGTTGTTTAGTAATACTGTGATGATATATAAGAAACAAAACTGGACTATTACAAGTGCTATTAAATATCTATAATTATAAATGTGACATAAAATAACATAAAAATGGATGCGAATTCAAATTACGGAGGTCCTTTTATGCAAGAAAAGGGTATTTTTTTAGAATTTTTAGCGAATCTAACGACCCATACGCAAAATTCATAGCTTTGTGTGATTTCTCGTAAATCCAAGGGTTTTTGTGCAAAATTCATGTTTCTGTGTGATTTTTCAGAAATCTCAGGGTTTTATGCAAAATTCATACATCTGCACAAAATACAAAAATTAAAGGATTGAAATGCAAAAGTACAATATTCTTTTATTTTTTTTGGTTGTTGCGGTATGTGCATGATTTTTATTTTTTTCATTTGCATGCACAGTTGTTGTGGTGCAGGAGCGCAGGCAGTTACATACTTACATACAGTGCGTTGTGACTTTGAGCGGACGGACGATTGTTTATAATAGCACAGAAATACATCGCCAGTTCTTCGCCAATGCGGCGCATCAGTTTGAACTGTCCAAACTCCAAACTTATCGCCCGACGCGCTATGCAAATGCAACTACCAATCGAATCGATCACCTTGTTGTCATGTTCAATGAATGGTTTGGCGGCAATTTGTCCGACATTTTTGATCGTTCGAGAAATTTTTTGACGCGGACACTTTGGAAATCCTCTTGGTCGCCGCCTCGACGGGCGCCCACATGCACGTGACCCCGGCTACGACAAAAGTCTGTTCAAGGTCCATTTCCGCGCTCGTCGATTACTTCGTCAGGTCGATCGCTAACAACCTCAACTAATAAAACAAATACTCCATGTGCTCAATTAAGCTAATCATCACGGCCGCCCCAGACCCAGCAGATAGTCTGGTAAAGCTACGTACACGCGTGTCTGGAGAAAGCGAGAAGCACTTTGAGGTGTTTGAACAGTTCCACACTTCCACGTACCGTGACCAATAATCCGATAGAGAGGCATCTGAATTCTGAAGATATGATGTCGTCGCCAGTAGATACTTTACTTCAAGGCTAGCTTGGACTTGGCACCGTCGTCGCCGCAGTAGCAAGCATGCATGCATGCATATACGAGCGCGCATTGAGAGGCCAGCAATCAACTCACGCCAGTTTCACGCCGCGGCTACTCCAGAACAATTTCGTCGTCGTTGTCGTCAAAACGTGGGAGAATGGGTAATTTATTAATCATATTTGAACGGTATAGTCTGACGTCGATTACAGCATGCATGCATGCATGCGTCCAGTTACACGCAAGGGCCGACGACGTTAAGTTTCAGTATAAATACCTTGGTGCAGCTTGGTCTGATGGCCATCTCACAGCTTCGTGCAACTAGCTTAGCTAGCTCCTGGATAAGGATTACAAATCTGCTCACACAGCAGGCTTTGGATACTACGCACATATACAGGGTCTCAATTAGATCAGTTTTCTTACGCTTGAATTCTGTGGGTGCGCGGGGCGATCGATGGGTACAGCAAAAATACCTGCGGCGCTTTGGTTGCTAGCAGGTGTGGTGTTAACGTTTGGAGTTGCAGTTAGCCCGGCTCAGGGAGCCACTCGTCACTACGATTTCCTTGTAAGTGATCTACGACGAAAGCACGAGAAATGGATCGATTAAGGGCGCCATGACGACCTTTTAATAACCTGGTTGTTGTGCAGATTACGGAGACTAACCAAACGAGGCTCTGCCATGAGAAGAGCGTCCTCACCGTGAACGGCCAGTCCCCCGGCCCGACCATCTACGCGCGCAAGGGCGATGTCGTCGTCGTCAACGTCCACAACCAAGGCAACAAGAACATCACCATCCACTGGTAAACCATCCAGCCCCCCAGCTAGCGCTAAGTTGCCGATTGCTACTACAGAGAAACGGCATGTGGTGGTCCTTATTAGCCAGCTCGAAGCTAATAACAGTGTCCTTCGATTCGTGTGCAGGCACGGCGTGGACCAGCCGCGGAACCCGTGGTCCGACGGGCCGGAGTACATCACGCAGTGCCCGATCCGGCCGGGCGGCAACTTCACCTACCAGGTGATCTTGTCCGTGGAGGAAGGCACGCTGTGGTGGCACGCGCACAGCGACTTCGACCGCCTCACCGTCCACGGCGCCATCGTCATCTACCCCAGGAGCGGCGCCACCTTCCCTTTCAAGAAGCCGGACAATGAGATACCCATCATCCTCGGTATGGTACGCCGCCCGGCCGGCGCGCGCGCGCGCGCGACGTTAGTGTAGATCTTGTTTGATCGTGCAAGCTAGGCATTGTGTAAGTTTTGATCTGAATTTTATCATCGCTATGATTGCTCACAGGTGAGTGGTGGAATGAGGACGTGAACCAGCTGCTAGAGGAGGTGAAGCGGACCGGCGAGGACGTCAAGCCGTCGGACGCGAACACCATCAACAGCCAGCCCGGGGACATGTTCCCCTGTTCCAAGGACGGAACCTTCAAGGTAGCAGTGCAGAACGGCAACACGTATCTTCTCCGGATCATCAACGCGGGTCTCACCAACGACATGTTCTTCGCCATCGCCGGCCACCGCCTCACCGTGGTTGCCATCGACGCCCACTACACCAAGCCGGTCACAGTCGACTACATCATGATCGCGCCGGGGCAGACTATGGACGTGCTCCTCGAGGCCAACCGCACCTTGGGAGCCAACAGCCGGTACTACATGGCTGCGAGGACATTCATCACATTACCGGCCGACGCCACCATCGCCTTCAACAACAGCACCGCCACCGCCATCTTGGAGTACACGGACAGCGCCGCGGCGACGGCGGGGCCGCCGGACTTCCCCAGCCTCAGCCTGCCGGACATCAAAGACGAGAACGCGGGGATGGCGTTCGTCAAGCAGCTCAGGTCCCTAGCCAGCAACGACCACCCGGCGCACGTACCGATGAGCGTCGACGAGCGCATGCTCATCGACCTCGCCATCAACGTGCTCCCCTGCGACGCGACCAACCCGAACAACCGGACGTGCAAGGGACCCAACGGGAACCGCTTCGCAGCGAGCCTCAACAACGTCAGTTTCGAGAACCCGTCCATCGACGTCCTCTACGCTTACTACTCCGGCAACGGCCTCGGCGTGTACGAGGAAGACTTCCCCAACAAGCCGCCCGGCGGCCCCGTCAACCTCACCGAGCTCGGTTTCACGAAGCGCGGCACCAAGGTGAAAGTCCTGGAGTACGGCACCGTAGTGGAGGTGGTGTTCCACGACATGTCCTCCGAGAATCACCCAATGCACCTCCATGGGTTCAGCTTCTACGTCGTTGGACGTGGCTCCGGTGAGTTCGACGAGCGCCGGGACCCGGCCACCTACAACCTGGTCGACCCGCCGTACCAGAACACAATCTCCGTGCCCAAGGACGGCTGGGCCGCATTCCGCTTCCGCGCAGACAACCCAGGTAAACTTTTTTTTTTTGAAGCAGAGAGGGCCAAAGCCCACTCCCATTTCTATTATAGAAATGAACAGAGTACTGACAAACATGACATGAACTATATACAAGGAGAAACCCACAGAAAACACAGACACGAACCAACAACGAGTGCATCGATACCACTACCCATCAGCAAAGCACTGAGAACTAAGTTGTTACAGACAGCAGAACCGAAATTCAACGTCTTAATCATTAGCGAAACATAGGAGAATCTAGCTGGAAAACTTTAGACAAAAGGACCACAAAACAATCAGTTGCCTAGCAGAGGTCTTGATAGATTCCATCCGTTTCTTCTAATGAACACTTCACTTGCCACCTGCTCGATTAGGTGCACCGCCAGAGCCAGCTTTCTTTCCCTTTCCTCCGATCTCTGCAAGATGGTCCAAGAAGACATCCAGAAACAGATTAAGTTCACCAACTCCGAAGGATCTCCAAGTTTTTTATTTTTGAAGCAGGCTTCATTCCTGCACTTCCAAATACCCCAGAAGATTGCAGCTAAACCCACCCCCACAGTCTTTTTAACATGTTTCCCCAAATTTCTAAACCAGTCACACCACAAAGTATTTATATCAGAGGGAGGACTAATGCCGAAGCAAATATTGACCAACCTCCAAATAAATTTGGCAACATTACACTCAAGAAACAAATGCTTCACAGTTTCAGGTAATCCACAGAAACAACAACCATTTGTGCCTCCTTTCCAACCCCTCTTAATCAAATTGATTTTAGTCAAAATTTTGTTCTTCCTCATCAACCACAAGAAAATTCTTACTTTCAAAGGAACCTTCAAATCCCAAATGTCTTCAGAACAAACACTTAAATTTTGTACCTTGAGAGCATTGTAAAACGATTTAACTGTGAACACTCCTTTTTTTGTTAAATTCCACCAAACTGAATCTTCTTTCTCAGAGAATACCACAGTGTTAATTATATGTTTCAATTTCAGCCAAGAATGGAATCTTTCTCTAGAAAGATCCCTTCTAAATCTAATATTATTCCCATTATTCTCACAAGCCTTTTCCACAGTGATATTCTTAGAGAAGGTCACATTGTACAGTTCAGGAAATTCCTGAGCTAAAGTTCGGTTCCCCAACCAATTATCCTCCCAAAACAGAGTTCTCCTCCCATTGCCAATTTTCTTAGTACAAAACTGCAGAAATCTATCTCGAATAACCAAAAGAGATCTCCAAAACTGAGAATCACCAACTCTCAACCTTCTCTGAGACATTGTGACATTATGCAGGTATTTAATTCTGATCAAAGTTTGCCAAATTCCCTCCTCATTCTCCAACTTCCACAACCATCTGCCCATCAAAGCCACATTCATAATTTCTAAATCCAAAATTCCCAAACCACCACAGTTCTTTGGCATACAAATTGTAGGCCAATTCATCAAGTGGTATTTTTTGATACCCATATCTTCTTGCCACAGCAACCTGGCTCTAAAAAAATCCAATCTTTTCTTAACACCTTTAGGTAGAGGATAAAAGGATAGCATGTAAAGAGGAATACTGCTCAAGCATGAATTAATCAGCAGCAATCTCCCTCCAATATCAAGGAGTTTCCCCTTCCAGCAGCCCATTTTAGTCTCAACCTTATTCTCACAATCTACCCAATGTTTGTTCAAAATTTGTTTTTTATCAATAGGCACACCCAGGTATTTGATGGGCAAAGCACCCAACTTACAGGTGAGAATTTGGCCAAATTCCTTTTTTCTCTCATCAGACATACCCACTCCAAAAACTTCACTTTTGTGGAAATTAATCTTCAGTCCAGACATTTGTTCAAACAAGCACAGAATAAATTTCAAGTTTTTGGCATTATACAAATTATCTTCTAAGAGGAAAATTGTATCATCTGCATACTGAAGCACAGAGATGCCCTCAGGAATGAATTCTTTACCCAAACCATTAATGACATTATTTTTAACAGCTTTATCCATCAAAAAAGCAAGTGCATCAGCAGCAATATCAAACAACAAGGGTGAGAGAGGATCTCCTTGTCTCAAGCCTCTATGGGTTTTGAAATACGGGCCTATTTGGTCATTTAATTTAATACTCACTTTACCTCCCATCACTACCCTCATTATCCAATCATTCCATTTACTTGGGAAACCTTTAGATTCCAACATCTGAAAAAGAAAGGGCCATTTTATTTTGTCATATGCTTTTTCGAAATCCACTTTGAACAACAAACCCGACTTTTTTTTGACATGTAAAGTATTAAGCAATTCATGTAAAACCACAACCCCATCAAGAATAAACCTATTTTTAATGAAAGCAGTTTGAGTCTTGGCAATCAAATAGCAAATTACTTTTTCCAAACGATGCATTAAAGCTTTGGTCACAATTTTGAAGCTCACATTAAGAAGACAGATAGGTCTAAAATTTTTGATCTCATCAGCATTATGACATTTTGGAATTAAAGTGACCACACCACAGTTAAGTCTATCAATGTCAGCTTTCCCATTTTGAAAGTCAACCACCACTTTCATAAAATCGTCTTTAATTATTTCCCAGAAGTGTTTATAAAATTCAACAGGAAAACCATCAGGGCCAGGAGATTTATTACTTTCCATACTAGTGATTGTTTGTTTGATCTCATTTTCAGTAAATGGTTTCAACAACTCCTTTTTATCCTCAGTTTTCAGTTGTACCATTTCACCATCAGAAATTTTAATGGAAATTCTTTCTTCTTCCCCAAACAAATTTTTATAGAACTCAGTGGCATGATTCAACATCTTCTTTTGATCAGTAATAATCACTTCTCCATTTTTTAAAAAAGGTATCAAGTTTTTCCTTCTCCTGCCATTAGCTTTGGCATGAAAGTATCTAGTGTTACTGCTCCCTTCCAATAAATCTTTATCCTTACTTCTTTGCACCCATTTCAAGTGTTCTTCTTTCATGAGATCACTTAATTGAAGTTCTAATTCTCTTTTTTCTTTTCTCTCTCTCCAACTCATACCCATGCTCTCACATTTTTTATCCAACTCATCCAACTTTTCCACTAAATCTTTTTTGGACCTCTTGTAAGCACCTTCCCAATTTATATTCCATCCTCTCAACTTTTTCCTTAGGCCTTGCATTTTTTTCTGCCAAGTGTTCAAATGAGAACCAGAAGGTTTTGTCTTGGTCCAGACTTCATGAATAACATCATGAAGATCAGCCCTGAGTAACCAACTATTTTCAAATTTGAAAACAGGACATTTTCCAACAGACTCACCAAAATCAATGCAAAGGGGCACATGATCAGAAAAAATTCTTTCCAAGGGCACCACATTTGCTAGTGGAAACAAAGCTTCCCAATCATAGGACATCAAAAATCTATCCAACTTCTCAAAAGTAGGATCCGAATGGTTATTACTCCAAGTATATAATCTACCACAAAGAGGAATTTCTCTCAAATTATTCTGCTCAATAATTGCATTAAAAAGAAAACTCCATTTATTATATCCCCCATTTTTATTCTTGTCTTTATCACTTCTCAAAATATTAAAATCCCCTCCATAAAGAGTAGGTTCAACACAATTTATACATATTTGAGAGAACTCAATAAGGAACTCTTCTTTGTACATAGGTTGGGCAGCCCCATAAATCACAACCAGATTCCAAGATTTCTTATCTATTTTGTTCACCAATTTAGTTTTAACAAAATAAGAACCCACAGAATGATCAACCCAGGTAAACTTATTTTGGATCTTGGATTCTCAAACTTACGATTCTTTTGTTCTTGAAATAACGCCTCGTGTTGTTTTGATTGTTCAGGTGTGTGGTTCATGCATTGCCACTTCGATCGCCATGTGGTGATGGGGATGGACACCGTGTTCATCGTGAAGGAGGGCAAGACGCCGAAGGCTCGAATGCTACCTCGTCCTTCGAACATGCCTCAGTGCTAGTTGATTGATATTTAATCATTTATTTTTTTTATTATGTAGAGACATGCTAAAATAAAGTAAATGGATATCTTCTTTCCCTTTTTTCCGGCCGAAAAAAAAGGAAGTCATTTTGTTCTATTATGTAATTAATTTTGTTTCAATTTATAAATACAGGCATATCTCAATTTGTTGTTTTGTTTATATATCCTTGGCTCCTCGTGCTCTCTGCTTCTTTTTTGTGCGTTACAAGATATTTAATTAAAGGAGAAATATTCTGTGCATATCGTCTAGCCGTGCACATGTGAGATCTTCACCTTTAATCTGTAATCCAACGGACAACAGCTCCACCAGATCATTTTGCAGAAAACACCTGCCACCTCCCCTCATTCCGTTCCTTGCTACATTTGCGATAATCCCCAGCGAAGCTGTTGTCCCTTGAATTACATATTGAAGGTGGAGATCTCACATGTGCACCATGTACACGACCAACCGATGTGCACAGGACTTCCCCTTAATTAAAAGCAACCCTTAAAACGAATGAATAGGCAATAGCTAGTTCATTATTTATTATGACACACGAGAGCATCTCTAAAAATGAAAAAAATCACTTTCGAAGAAAATTTATATCTAAAATCAATAAAAAATTAAAACAACTGAGTTATATCGTTCCTTATTTTTTTTAACTGCAGTCTTTAATATTTTGGAATATTTATACTTTATATACCTTACACAAATAACTACGTGAATGGCTTTGAAAACCACATGACATATTTTCAAAACAATGTTTATTTTATTTTATATAGATCGAAATTGAATGAGAAAATAATAAATATTTTTTTAAAAAGAAAAACAAAAAATCAAGTGTGTTGAAGTTTAGAGGTTTAGATGACATTAGATTTTATGATAATATTTAATCGAAATAGAAATTTAGGATTCGAAACATAAATTGTCAAATTATCGAAATATAAATTGTCAAATTATCGAAACGTAAAATGTCAAATTATCGATTTTTTTCGAGAGTGAAAGAACTGAAGAAAACGTCAGCTTGCAAGCGGTCAGACCCGTTCGTTTCTTTCTCTTCTCCCCGCAAGTCATCACCGGGGTCTGGAACGAAACTACACCGCGCCTTCTTCTTCACGATCTCCGTCTCCTATCCACGCGGCGCCCTCCTGCTATCACCGCGGCGAGCACCCGTCCGCCTCGGTTCGCGCGCGGCTGCGCGGCAGGTCGGGTAGCGGGTGGCTGGCTTCGACCGAGGTCGTCGTCGTCGGCGGCGGTCATGGAGGATCTGGGCATCGAGGCGAAGGATGCGGCGGTGCGGGAGGTGGCGAAGCTGCTCCCGCTCCCGGACCTCCTGTCCTCCATCGCCTCCATCAAATCCGACTACCTCGCGCGGCAGCAGGTGATGTGATCCTTCTCGAACCCCGATTCCCGCCAATTGTGGCGGAATCTCTGAAGTGATGGGAGAAATGGGATTGTAGATTTGGCATACTCTGATAGGCATTCTCGATTCCTCATTCTCCTTCTGTGTGACTACTCACAGTAAATTAGTTCTTGTTGCTCCGAGGTCTGTTGTATTGCATATGAATGTATGATATGGCTGCAATTGAGTTAGTTGTGTGAATCGCAGCAGGATTTCATTCTCAGATTTTGAGAGAACTAGGAAAGAAACAAGGATATGTCATAGTTTAGACTTTTTATATTATTGCCTTTTGTTTACGTTTTTTTAGTGTGGCCACTTGCTACTTTCATCTTAGTCAAATACATGAATAATCCAAGCAAAAAAAATTTAACCATTGCTTTTGGAATATCCAAATTGCTTGCTGGACTTATATGCTAAATGATATTTGAGGCATCTAATGTGTCCTCTCCTCAATCTTACTATTGATTACTGCAGGGCTTAGTTTCTCCATATTTAGGTTCGCTGCTTCACTCTTATGTATACAATGTACTCTCCTTCTGTAGTTCTTAGTATTTTTTGGATAATCTTCCCATAGGGCAGTATGTTGAAGTGCTATTATTCTTCATATTTTTATGGGGGACATCATCAAAAGGGTTTTATAAATACTAATCAAGTAACTATTTTTGTTAGGCTAGATTGGACATTTCTTTAAAGGGTCTGAGTAGAGTTGTCTCAGTTCTTGGGTTTGGTAGGGATTGCATGTTGTAGACATCCAAGTAATTAAATGACAAAGCACGGCTAAAGTGTGTGCGCTTTGCAAAGTATAAATTGACGTGCATAACATCTTCACTGAGATTATGAGCATATTTACTATTTGGATCACTTTATATACCTCCAGATTTCTGACTTTCTTTATAAAATTTTCAGACAAATGATGCACAGCTCAGTACAATGGTATCAGAGCAGGTATTCCTTCATTTCCTTACTTCCATGAGCTGCCAAACTTATTGTTTTGGATGCTATTGTTAATCATGCTTGAGTTACCGTTTCTGCTACTATCATTTGCATTCCCTCCTTAATGTTTGCCTGCTGGACTATAATTTATCTCTGTGTGCATACTTTATGTTGTACAGGTTGAACAAGCCCATGCTGGCATCAATGCTCTTGCACTATCTCAGGAAACAATAAACAAACTACGTGAAAACTTCATAGATATAGACAAGTAAGCTAATTATTTTGATATGCTCTTGCATGATTGATATAATAGACCTTGCCACTTCCTTGCGAATATGCGTTTCTCTTCAATTTTCAGTACTGTTTACCATAAATGTGTGGCAGGTTGTGCCAGGAGTGTCAAACATTAATTGAGAATCATGACAAGATTAAGCTTCTTAGCAACACAAGAAACAACCTGAACACAACTTTAAAGGTTTGCTGAACTTCACTTTAACAATACTAATTGTGTTACAGTTCAACTTGTTATATGTTATCCCTACATATTCTTATCAATGCACTAAGATAACTGAGATATTGAGCATGACAAAAATTAATCTTGAAATGTTGATTGCCAATGCCTGGTAGGATGTGGGAGGTATGATGTCCATTTCTGTTGAAGCAGCTGCAGCACGGGATTCGCTAAGTGATGACAAAGAGTTAATCCGCACTTACGAGGTTCTCTTTTTTCCATCTTTGGATCACCAATCAACGACGCGATTGATATAGTAGTTATGTACTATTTACCTCACATTGTTGTTTGATCTTCCTTGTTGAAATTAGAGATTAACAGCTCTTGATGGAAAGAGACGTTTTGCCTTAGCTGCTGCTGGATCTCACAAGGAAGAAGTTGGTCGATTGAGGTGGGATTTCTCCTTTGGAGGTAGCTAAGATTAATGATTATATGAAAAAATGTTCCCCCTCTCACGTCCCCTTTCTTGTTAGAATCATGGAAATATTCTAACAGAGGTTTGGTTCAGCTTGCTGACATCAAACAGTCTGTTCAAAGTTTTAGTACTCCGCAGTCTGCATCATCCTGAGCAGAAGTACTATTGAAGAAAATGAACATAATGATCATCTGTCGATTCCTCTATGTTATGACATGATTAGATTTACAAGATCCACAGAAATGATCCTTTCTGCATACTGTAGTACTACCGTTAGGGTTAACACTGGTTTTCTATCTTTCTTCAAGTCTGTATTGCGATGAAGTACATAACTGTAATTCGTTTGATGGGTTATTGTCTTCACAGAGAATACTTCGAAGATGTCGATCGTACATGGGAAACATTTGAGAAAACATTACGTGGCCATATCACTAACTTCTTCAAACTTTCAAAAGAGAGGTACTCCCTTTTTCTTACAATGCGCTTTGTCTTGGCTATTTAGCATGGTACATGAAGTCTTCTTGTCTTTGTCTGAACTGCACTTTGTATTTTCTTTTTAAGGCATCTCATGTACAAATGCGCCTGGTATTAAAATTTGCACTCTTTTTTTCTTTTCTGCAGCCCTCAGACATTGGTTCGAGCACTAAGGTATGACTTACTATTCAATACTACTTTGACTATTTTTGAACAGTCAATCATGAAAGCTGTGTTGACAATAGACTTATATTCCAATGGGCCAACATGTATACACGCAAAATAAGCAGAAAACACCCTACGCAATATGCATCTAGCATCCCCTCAAACTCACGTGGAGAGTTTGGAGAGGATAGCCACTTTGATAACTAGTTTGGGTCTTTGTGAAGAATTCTGCTAACTGTAGCTAGGGCACATCCTGAAGCGCTAACCTGACGCTACAGTGCGGCACCTGTGATCTCACAAAGAAGCATCAACAGTTCAACACCAATGAGCTCGGTGAGCCAAGAGAGGAGTTGGCGAAGTAACATAAACACTAAAATCTGCCAGGAGCCAAGGAAGCCGAGTAATCTCAGCTGTCAATGCTGCCATAGCTCGCAATCGCAGCTCTGCCTCGGTACTTCGAACAGGAAACCACAGTCTGCTTGGTCTCCCAGGCAATCTGAGAGGAACAAGGAATGCACAATAAGCAGCGTGCACACGAGAGAGAGAGAGAGAGAGTAACGATCGGAGTGATCTGCCGTAGAGCATAACATGATCACTATCCCAAGTCGCATCAAAGTACGCCTGAAGCTGTAAGGAACTAGCGTAAGGGAGAGAGATAGAGTCTGGTTTCCCAAAAGGTGCCATCACAACGTCAGGTTCGAGGCGCAACTTAGCATGGGCATCGGCCAGGCATTCTCACGTCGAGCAGAGGCGGAGGACTGTTCACGCACTCAGCCGCGCGTGGAGCAAGGAGATGAGAACCCCAGGTCGCAGCAACGTCTGGCGGCGGCACATGGCGTGAGTGGAGGCACAAGCAGAGCAGAGAACCGAGCGGCACATGTTGGCCGTGCATGGAGCAGAGGAGAACGCCGACGTGTGTTGGCGGCGGCAACGGCCGTGACCAGTGACAAGGTGGTGGAGTGGAGGGCTGGAGGAGGAACCGAGGAAAGGAGAAAACCCTAACCCTAGCTGGGTTCGTGATACCATGTTGTGTATAGACTCAAGTCTGTTTGATTCAGCTTGGGATTGTAACAATCCAACTTACTTTTATAAGCTGAGATAAATAGACCAACTTATTATAATCTGGACTCTGGAGTATATATTATAACAATCTAGTAAGTTGGTCCAATCTAGTTTTTTCTATAAACTGGATTGTTATAATCACAAGCTAAAACAAACATATCCTTAGATTTCAACGGGCCTTCATGGGGCAACATATATACAAGAAAATAAGCAGAAAACGCCCTATAAAATATACATCTAACAGGCCGAATGGTCGGAACAGTTCATAGTTGAATGAAAGACCTTATATTATTTATCAGAGAAATAATTTATAAATACAAGCTTCTTGATTGAGATTTAGAAAATTGGTTTCATTCTCTCTCACTTTTTTTTCTTTTTTATTTAGTTTCTAGGTAACAAACATATACTCTTGATTTTTTATGTAGGTTGTTTTGGATTTGTGCACAATAATTAAGAAATCAACTTAAATTACTTTGTTGCCTCTTATTTATTCTGCTTTGGGAAATGTGAGTTGTTTATTTGTAAGATGGTAGCATTTATTTGTTAAGAGTAAGCATGGAAAAAAGTGGCTATAAGTTCTAAAATGACTTATATTTGGGAAATAGTTGTGAAGACTAATGATTTATATAAGGAATCAGAGATAGTATATATCAGGTCTGTTTGGGGGAGCTTCAACTGAGAAACAGTTAGCAAATATCTACTAGCTAATAAGAATCTAGAGAAGCTGATATTTCTCAACTTCTAGATTCTGGTTCATTTTCAGATTCTATAGGTATTTTGTTTCACAATCTAGAGTTAGAATTCACACCGTTTGGGGAAACTTCAGATTCTAGGAGTAGTTGTAGCTACTAGAAGCTCTCCTAAACAAGCCCTTTCATTTCACATGATCTTGCAAATTCATTCTTATGTCAGGGTTGTTGAAATGCAAGAGATCCTAGATCAACAAGTCGCAGAAGAAGCAGCTGAGGCTGAGGGTGCAGGTGCCATGGCAACAATAACAAATCAACGTAGAACTGCAAAGTACGCTGCTGCATTTCTTTGCTTCACGCATGTTTCTGTTCTTCGAGTAGGCACTAGGTAGCAGGATATTAGATCTTTCATGTTCAGAGGAGCAAAGTCATGATATATCTCAGGCTACATCATTTTTATGACCCTTCACTTTTATGTTATTAAAAATGTACTGAATCTATGAGCACTTAGCGCACTTCTCACTCATATCAGCATCTGCCATCTACACACTTGTACCACTGGAAATGAATCAACAGCCTGTAAAGGCAGCAGGAAAGTTCTTTAGCCAATGCATCATCTCGTCCTGGTGGTCATAGTGCAATTTACTGCTTCACGTCTTTAATACTGGAGAGTGGCCATAATGGTATGTATAGTTCAAGTGTTCAACAGATCAGTAAATTTGAGCTATTGAAGTATGTTATACATGACCCCTATGGGTGTAACTAACTTGGTTGTTTTGCTATAGTATGCCTTGTTTGTCCTATTGATTGCTTTGCTTTCATATTGTTGCAACGACTTGTACAAGATTTGGTTTTAGCCTATTATCTTTAGGTGTCTATTATAGTATTATCAGCTAACAGCCCAACAAGCGTAACATATGTGAAAACCACTCAAATCGTAGCTTATTAACCACTTCATTACCTATTGACTGCTGATAGTTTTGATTCATCCTTTCCCAACTGTAGCAGAAAAGGTGCAGGAGCAACATCTACCCCAAGGAGCACTCAGGATAAATCAAAGGTCCAGGGAAAGGGCTATAAGGACAAATGCTATGAGTGTATCAGGGAGGCTGTTGAGGCTCGCTTCAACAGACTGCTCACTGAGGTATTGCTTAAATAAATCCTAGACTCAAGATTTCTATTGTCTTCAGGGGCGGATCCACGGAGGGGAGCTATCTCCCTCCGGCTTGGAAAAAAGTCAAAATCCTAGGTGTAGTCTCTTGCTAATCAGCTGGCTCTTCTACAGGCTTGCGATCTTGCTATTTTTCTTGCATCCGTCTGCGTGCAGCCTGCCTATCGCTAAGCGTATGTGTTAGCGTGATGTATAGGCCCACGGGCCCAGGGGGGTTCGGCTGGAACCCTAGAGGTGCCTCCCTCCCTGGTTTTTGGTAGTATTTATATTTGGCAAGGATTCCCTAGATTATTTGGCAAGGATCTCCTAGATTAGCTGGATTAGCTCCTTCCTTGTTTAGCTATTTCCTTGTTTAGCCCTTTCCTTCTAGATTAGAGCTTTCCTATTTCTTGGGACATCCTTGCCTATATATATTGAGCCTTGGGCTCCCCCATAATCAATCTACTAATTCCCAGCCATCCTCTTTCATGGTATCACGAGACCGGGACTCTTCCCTCTCGCCCTTCCGCTGCCCCTGCGCACACTAGCTGTGCACCGGTATGGTTGGGACTCCTCCCTCCTCCCACGTCGATCCTGCTGATCAGCCTCGCCTAGATGGCGATGCTTCTTCGCAGACCGACGCCGAGGCTCGCCGCGCCCTCCGCGAGGCTGCTCTGGCCGCCGCTCAGGCCGCTGAGCAGGAAGCCGCCGCCGCCTCCAACGAGCGCGACGCTGCCGCGGAGCGCGTCCGCGCTGCCCTCGCTCGGGCGGCCAAGGCCCGGGCCGACGCCGCCGCCGCGGTTGATCCCGTCGATCAGCCTCACGCGGGCGGCGACATGAGCGTCACCCACGCCATGATGCTCCACGAGGCCGCTGCCGTCCTCAACCTCCACGCCCAGGCAGTCTCCGTGCAGAATGCACGCAGCCTGGTGCCAACCGTCCTCGACACCGCCGGCAACTACCCCCGTTGGCGCGAGCAGTTCCTCCTCGCCGTCACCAAATACTCGCTGCTGGATCACGTCCACAGCGACTCCGTCTCGGCCCTTGCCGACTGGACTCGGATGGACGCCGTCGTCAAGTCATGGCTCTACAGCACGGTCTCCGCTGACCTCGCCGACGCCGTGATCGACCACCGCGCCTCCGCCCGCGAGGCCTGGCTCGCCATCGAGGATCACTTCCTCGGCAACCAGGAGACCCGTGCCCTCCACCTCGACGCCAAATTCCGCGCGTTTGCTCAAGGTGATCTCTCCATCACCGAGTATTGCAAGCGCTTCAAAAAGATGGCCGACGATCTCGCTGACCTCAACGAGCACGTCACTGACCGCACCTTGGTCCTCAACGTGCTTCGTGGGCTCAACGAGCGCTACAAGGACATCGGCGTCCATCTCCGGCGCGGGCGCCCGTTTCCCTCCTTCGCCGCCGTCCGCAACGAACTCCTTCTCGAGGAGATCAACATGGTGCAGCACCCTGTTGCCCCCTCCACTGCTCTTGTCGCCACTGGCTCCTCTCGCCAGCCTGCAGCGACCGGCGGTGGCCCTCCTCGGACCAGTGGTGGCGCCCCCAAGCCGAAGAACAAGAAGAAGAAGGACCGTCGGGCTGGCAGCACCTCTGCTCCAGGTCCCAATGCTCCCTCCTCCGCACCTGGGGCGCCTGCTGGGTCTGGCGCGACCTGGCCCTCCGTCTACAATCCGTGGACCGGGTCCATTCAAATGTGGCCCGGTCCCCGGACTCCCCCACTGGCCCCGCTCCCTCAGGGCCGTGCCGGCCCTCAGCAGCAGGCGCTGCAGCAGGCTCTGCTGGCTCAGCAGATGCAGCTTCCCCAGCCGGCCTACCTGCCAGCCCCCGGCGTCTCCGCCCAACAGGCCTTCCAGCCGCCGCAGCTGGCGCCGTCCCACTACCAGCCCATGGTAGGCTCTCCGGTTTGGGACCAGAACTCACTGGCCTCTACATTCAGTACCATGACGGTCACTCCGCCGGTGAACAACGACTGGTACCTTGACACCGGTGCTTCCTCCCACATGACTTCCGATGATGGTACTCTCTCTCACTCCTCAATCCCTCGGTTTCCCTCTCCCACATCCATTGTTGTCGGTAATGGTTCGCTCTTGCCCGTCACTGCCACCGGCAAGGCGCAACTTGGCCCCCTTGCTTTAAATAACGTTCTTGTTTCGCCTCAGCTTATCAAGAATCTTATTTCTGTTCGCCAATTCACTGTCGATAACAACTGCTCTGTGGAGTTTGACCCGTATGGTTGTTCTGTGAAGGATCTTCTCTCGCGGAACGTGATCATCAGGTGCAATAGCTCCGGTCCGCTCTACCCCTTGCAGCTGCCTGTCGCTCACTCCCTTGTCGCCAGCTCTTCGCCACCGTACCTGTGGCACCGTCGCCTCGGCCATCCCGGTCGCGAGGCCCTCTCCAAACTCGCTTCAGCTATTCCGGCTTGTAATAAAAGTTTGGATTCTCTATGTCATGCGTGTCAGTTGGGACGACATGTCCGTCTTCCTTTTGGTACTTCAGCGTCTCGGGCGTCAAACAACTTTGATCTTATTCATTGTGACCTATGGACATCACCTGTTGCTAGTGTCTCTGGTTACAAATATTATCTTGTTGTTCTTGACGATTGCTCACATTACTTGTGGACATTCCCTTTACGCTTGAAATCTGACACTTTTACCACTCTGTCTAACTTCTTTGCCTATGTGTCTACCCAGTTCGGCACCCGCGTTAAGGCCATCCAGAGTGACAACGGCAAGGAGTTCGACAACTCCAGCGCCCGCACCTTCTTCCTCACTCATGGCGTCTTGTTTCGCATGTCGTGTCCCTACACGTCCCCACAGAATGGCAAAGCGGAGCGGATCATTCGTACCACTAATGATGTCATCCGCTCTCTTCTGTTTCAGGCGAGCATGCCCCCTCCATATTGGGCCGAGGCGTTGCACACTGCGACCCTCCTCCTTAACATCTTACCAACCAAGACGCTCGATTTCTCGACCCCGCACTCTGCCCTGCTTGGTAGTGCGCCGTCCTACGATCATCTCCGCGTTTTTGGTTGTAAGTGTTATCCCAATCTCTCGGCAACTGCTCCCCACAAACTTGCACCTCGTTCTGCCCTTTGCATCTTCCTTGGCTACTCCGCTCACCATAAGGGGTACCGATGCCTTGATCCTACCACCAATAGAGTCATCATCTCTCGTCACGTTGTCTTCGACGAGTCCACCTTCCCTTTCGCCGAGCAACCCTCGCCACCCACGGCTACGGACTTCACCTTTTTAGATGAATTCCCTAACCCGACAGTCCCTTTAGGACTGCCGACCATGTCTTCTGCAGGATCTCCAGGCTCTCGTGGTGCCGTTCTTCCTGCACCCCCAGTCCCCCCGGGGTTCCCCGCACTCCCACGTGCGGGTACGGCGTCACGTGCGGCCTCGACTCCCTCCTCGACGACCGGGGCGCTGTTGTCCTCACCAGGCGCGGACACGCCGGCCCCCTCTGCACCCCCACGTGCGGGACAACCGGGCGACTTCCCCGCGCTGCCACGCGCGGCACCGTCTCCACCAAGCGCGCAGCCCCCAGTTCTGCGCGTCTACTCCAGGCGCCCCAAGCCGGCCGCTCCAGCCCTGGCTGGACCGGCTCCTGCGCCAGCCCCTGCAACACCGGCTGCTTCCCCATCACCCGGCCCTCTTCCCCGGGGTGCTGTCGCCATCCCACCTACAGTCAACCAACATCGCATGGTGACTCGGGCCAAGGATGGCTTCCGCGTGCCGGTACTATACCATGTTGCGCCCCTGTCTCCGGTTCCGAAGACCTTCCGTAGTGCCCTTGCCGATCCCAATTGGCGGGCTGCTATGGAGGAAGAGCATACAGCGCTTCTCCAGAACCAGACTTGGGACTTGGTTCCTCGCCCCCGACATGCCAACACTGTCACGGGCAAGTGGATCTTCAAGCACAAGTTCCACGCCGATGGTTCTCTGGAACGCTACAAGGCTCGTTGGGTCCTTCGTGGTTTCACCCAGCGTCCTGGAGTTGACTTTGCCGAGACTTTCAGTCCCGTCGTCAAGCCTGCCACAGTCCGCACGGTGCTCTCTCTGGCTCTCTCCCGCCAATGGCCAATTCACCAGCTCGACGTCAAGAATGCCTTCCTCCATGGCACCCTGACAGAAACGGTGTTCGCCGCTCAGCCCTCCGGATTCGAGGATCCTGCTCACCCCGACTTTGTTTGTCGCCTGAATAAGTCGCTTTATGGGTTGAAGCAGGCTCCTCGTGCTTGGTACAGCCGCTTCGCCACGTACCTGGTCTCTCTCGGCTTTGTGGAGGCCAAGTCAGACATCTCGTTGTTCGTCTACCACCAAGGATCTGACACGGCCTATCTGCTCCTCTATGTCGACGATATTATTCTCACTGCTTCTTCGACACATCTTCTGCGGAAAGTCATCCTGGCTCTCCAGCGGGAATTTGCCATGAAGGATTTGGGAGACCTTCATCACTTCTTGGGGATGCAGGTTCAGCGCACTGCTGATGGTATGGTTCTCTCTCAGCGACAGTATATGTTGGACATCTTGGATCGTGCTGGCATGGCGGAGTGCAAACCTTGCACTACGCCTGTTGACACCAGTCCCAAGACCTCAGCCGACTCTGGAGCTCCAGTCGTCGACCCGTCAGATTACCGCAGTCTTGCTGGCGCCCTGCAGTACCTGACCTTCACACGGCCCGACATTGCCTACGCCGTGCAGCAGGTCTGTCTTCACATGCATGATCCGCGAGAGCCTCACCTGTCCGCTCTCAAGCGCATTCTTCGGTACATTCGGGGTACTCTTCACCTGGGTCTTCATCTCCGACCATCGACTCAGGATGACTTGGTGGTCTACTCTGATGCTGACTGGGCTGGTTGTCCCGATACGCGCAAGTCCACCTCGGGCTATGCTGTGTTCCTCGGCGACAACTTGGTCTCCTGGTCCTCCAAGCGACAGAATACTGTCTCTCGCTCCAGTGCAGAAGCTGAGTACCGCGCTGTCGCCAATGGTGTTGCTGAGGCTTCTTGGCTACGCCAGCTCCTCCACGAGCTCCACATTCCGCTTCGCCGCGCCACAATTGTCTACTGTGATAATGTCAGCGCAGTCTACATGTCCTCCAACCCGGTACAACATCAACGGACGAAGCACATCGAGATCGATCTTCACTTCGTCCGTGAGAAGGTCGCCATGGGTGCCGTGCGGGTTCTTCATGTCCCCACGACATCCCAGTTCGCCGACGTCTTCACGAAGGGGCTGCCTTCTTCGGTGTTCACTGAGTTTCGGTCCAGTCTGAATGTCCGTGGCTAAGCACCGACGTTCAAACTGCGGGGGCGTGTTAGCGTGATGTATAGGCCCACGGGCCCAGGGGGGTTCGGCTGGAACCCTAGAGGTGCCTCCCTCCCTGGTTTTTGGTAGTATTTATATTTGGCAAGGATTCCCTAGATTATTTGGCAAGGATCTCCTAGATTAGCTGGATTAGCTCCTTCCTTGTTTAGCTATTTCCTTGTTTAGCCCTTTCCTTCTAGATTAGAGCTTTCCTATTTCTTGGGACATCCTTGCCTATATATATTGAGCCTTGGGCTCCCCCATAATCAATCTACTAATTCCCAGCCATCCTCTTTCAGTATGACACCATTTGCCATGGAAAGGACTAAAGGAAGCTTGTCTGATCCATGTGTTAATGTGTTTGAGTGGTCAGCTTGTTGGAATGTTGGTCGTTGATCGCCATGTGATCTTTTTCTGATCCACCTCGCAATAACTGGAATTTCTTCAGGAATCAAGAGCACATTATTTTTTAGAAGTTAAAAACACATGCACGCTGCCAAGTTTCTTTTTCATCAGTTATCGGTAAAGTCTTGACAAAGATTCTCATCAATTATCTCTTTGAAATCTTTCTTACCCGACGTATTGCCGCTACTTGTTGTCTGGTTATTGGATTACCAGCTGACCATTTCTTTTTCCTTGGAAGGTTTTCTTATCAGAACCATTTGTACTCTAAATCGCTAGCCAAATGACATTTGTTTAAGTTACACTTGATCAACGGCTTTCTCATTCTTTGCTTGTAATAATCCAACATTCCAGCCCCCCCCCCCCCCCTTTTTAAATTCTGTCTGGATCCGCCACTGATTGTCTTGTTATCACAGTCCATGTAGTTAGTAGCAAGTAGCTAATGTTTTCATTGCACAGCTTGTTTTCTCAGAAGATCTGATGGAAGCTTTGGAGGAAGCTAAGACAGTAAGTCTCTTTTCAATACAGATATATAGTTCCAAGACTCAGATTTAAGTGAATGCTGGTGCTTAAGCTGTCATGACCTATGCTTATTCTATTCATTTGTGTTCTATCATCTAACAAGCTCAAAAGAAAGCAGATGATGTGGTTGATAAGGAACTGGAATCCACAGTATTGTTGTTCACATGAAGTATCATCACCATTGTTTCTTTCTTTTTTTGCTCATTTTATGCAATTTTTGTTATAAATATTCCATTATAATATAGTATCTGTCCTATGCCCTATACTCCTACTTGTTCTACAAATTGAGAACTGGCAAATAATAGCTGATATTTCTGTAGGACTCACTTTTCCTGATTTATTGAACGATCTAACTGATTTGTGGATAATTGTTCTGTTCCTAATGCAATACAGATTGGAAATGAGCTTGGTGATATCTATGACTATGTTGCGCCATGTTTTCCTCCTAGGTACGTTTATAATTAGTATAAATGATACTTATCCTTGGAAAAGATCTTTACAACCATTTATTCTGCATACACAATGATTGATAATCTGTTCAGTACAGCAATGCAAATATATAGGTTGAGGTCTCGTACAATGGGCCACACTATCTTGTCTCATATTCCAGTGGGTGGGGATACTCCATAATGTGTTGTGTTCTCAGTTTTGAGTCTTGAATACATCAACTCATACACAAATTATGTATTGCTTGAAACTGATATGATAGGGTGAAAAACATGATATTTTTGCTATTACTTAGTTCATTTTGATATATCATCAACCACTTTTTTGGGTGGTGCTGGGTGTGGTTGGTGTGCGTGGGGGGGGGGGGGGGGGGGCTATGCTTACTCCTTTTCAGAAAGTCCCTAACTGTTTCATCATATTCCACTAACTTCTATTATTCTATACAGATATGAAATTTTCCAGCTCACGGTAAACCTATATACTGAAAGGTTCATTCAGATGCTAAGACTTCTCAGTGATAGAGCAAATGATATTCAAAATATAAACATCCTTAAGGTATGTGACTTCAAATGTCATCCTTTTATTTTCCTAGATTTACTTTCCACAAGATGAATTATGAAAACAGCATGTGTTGTCAGTGTATTGCTTTCCTTGATTCATGAATATCACCTGTTTAATTTGCTTTCTTGTATACTGCAAATGCATTAATTGACTGGTCGTTGTAGGTAACAGGTTGGGTTGTGCAATACCAAGACAATCTTATTGGCCTTGGTGTGGATGAGTCTCTTGCCCAAGTTTGTTCAGAAAGTGGTGCATTGGATCCCCTCATGAATATGTATGTCGACCGTATGCAAACAACAACTAAGGTACTACTTTTGATCTGTTGAATTTATTTTAAACTTAATCATGGTAATCCATGTACATTTACTCGCCTTCTTCTGTAGAAATGGTACAACAACATTTTGGAGGCTGACAAAACACAACCACCAAAAAGTACAGATGATGGGAAACTGTTTACACCTGCAGCTGTGGATTTATTCAGAATATTAACTGAGCAAGTGCAGATTGTTAGAGAAAATAGCACAGCTGTCATGTTGTATCGTATTGCTCTTGCAGTTATTCAGGTATTAACACAGTTACCCTTCAATATGATATATTTACATGATTTTGCTTTGCTTTGTGGGATGAATTACTGAAATATGCAAAAATCATCTTATTTGTGTCCTTATAATATAGGTCATGCTTGATTTTCAAGCAGCTGAGAGGCAAAGACTCGAGGAACCAGCTGCTGATGTTGCTTTGGAATCTCTGTGTGCATTGGTATGTAGCTTAGATCTCTGCATGTGACTATGTGAGCTCCCTGCTACTTTATTTTCATATTGTTTGACCTGAAATTTGTTGAGCAGATTAACAACAACCTGCGGTGCCATGAACTTTCATCAGAGCTAAGTAGCAGCACATTAGAGGCACTTCCACAAAACTACGCTGAACAGGTGCAAAAGGGTCATTTATCATGCCCTTAAGATCCATTCTTTCAACCATCTTCTAACTTCACTAGAGAATTTTTTCCAGCAGAAGCCAGTTTCTCTGGCAAGGATAAAAAGATGATACTTTTTTGAATTCACAATTCGAATTTGGTTGTAGAGACTTCATCATAGATATGGCTAGATCACCTCACCTATATTATGTCTTATAGGTGTACTTGATTTGAATTGTGCAAATCTGGAGGCATGTCCATGACCATTTCAAATGATTGCATCAGAAATCATCAAACATTGTACCTATCGACCTCTCTAATCAACATCAAAGTATATCTAGTCTAAATAAGATTTTAGGAATTTAGTTTTGGTTTGCAAAAGATGTGTTTCTGTGCAGTTTGTCCTTTCCAGTTACACTTTTAAGCATTTTAGAACTCTACAAGACAAAGCAAAATTCTGTTTTGCAGGTTAATTTTGAAGATACCTGCAGAGGATTTCTTGAGGTTGCCAAGGTTTGTTTTCCATCTTGTGAGCATAAAACATAACTACAAATGTATTACCTTTTATGATCCTGAAGCCAACATTCATGGTTAGATATACTTGAATTGTATAAAGGTAATTGTCGACTAAAATCTTGGTTATTTCAACAGGAGGCGGTCCTTCAAACTGTTAGTGTTATTTTTGAAGACCCAGGTGTACGGGATCTACTAGCGAAACTTTACCAAAAAGGTAATTCTTTTGTAGTATGTCATGAGCAGAATAGATAATTTCGTGCCCTAGACCTAAGATTGTATTTGAAAGAGATGGCTGGCCTTGGCCCCAGACCTCACCGGCGCGGGGACGCGCCGGCAAAGGGGAAGGGAACCAATCCGGCCAATTGACAAATAAATTGGATGCTTTATTATGTTTAGCCTGAAGGCATATTTATATTACATCCATATAGCTAATCCCACTAGGACTCTTCTTGACATAAACTAATCTTACTAGGATTCTTCTTGACATAATATCTAAAGATAGCACTATAATCTAAACAGGATTCTTGAAAATCTATTCCCTAGGGATACTATTCCTAAATAGAATCAGTATACCTAATTCGTGCTACATTACTGCATGGGTACTATTCCTATGGCAGGGTTGTGCCCTAGCCCAAAACCCTGGCCCAACACCCATGACACTACACCCCCCCCCCCTCTCTCTCTCTTTGAGCAGCTCATCCTCGAGCTGCAGGGCGATATTAATCCTAACTTGACACCTAACATAAAGAGGACTCAAGCCTTTTACATCTCAGCTTACTACATTATTCTGAACAAAAAATAAATCTAAGAGTATTATGGTCATGAACTCTCCTAGCTCGAGGGGGACCCCATCCCATACCTTGTAGAGAAAGGGCAGCTCCAAGCCAAGTATGGATCCTAGATATTCCCTTAAGATGGTTGCCAAAGTTCCTAGTGAAAGATCTAGATGCCTCCAATTTGAACCCAACTGACCAGCCCGAACACCGATTTAGGCGTTGCTTCGCTCTAGCGTTTGTTGTTTGCATGGGTTGAAGCCATGGCCATAGGGGTGATGATTTATTGCATCGTACAAAGACCTTTGGTGGTGTAGTTGGACCTGCTGAATCCTTGCCATTTGTCACCTGCTGCTCGGTATGCTCCTCCGCCTTAAATTTGTTCTGTTGATAGAATCTTGCTTCGCCGGACTGGTTTCCCTCGTCGCTGTCCCAAGATGGTGGAGTTGATCTGCGGGGAATAGATTCGGCACTTCCAGGGAGCACGTTGGCATCCTATGCCTGGGGATGAGTCTGTGGAACGTCCTGGGAGGCCTGCTGGGACTGCTCGATGCGCTGAACAGCGAGGTTCAGAGCGCGAACCTCCTGTCTGTACTCATACTTGGTGGCTTGCAGGGCCTGCACCTTATCCGCCAGACCATCCAGGCATTTAGGCGAGGACTCTAGCGCTGAAAATTGTCGAGACAACGATTCCACCTGAGAAGAGAGTGAAACCAAAGCCTTAACAAGGTCGTCCGGCGTAGAAGATGATGACGCCATGGATGGAGAAGAACGTGGGCAATCTGATACCAAATCGTCGTTTCTTATCTTCCCTCTGTTCATGTCATGTGCGTGATTAGATTCAGAATTGAAAGCATCAGCAACTCATGTTTGTCTGTGAAAGCCTTATTGATAAGCCTAGAAAAACACTAAGATGTTTCTAACATTGTATGCCTTCACAATTTACTTTGTGCTTAGCACCAAGTAAAGCTATCAATGATGTGTGGTTTGGTAGAGAAACTAACGACATTAGTCTAAGTTTAATCCTCCAATGTGAAAACTAAACTGTGCTATTTTAATATATTTTGTGTGCTAGGCTTTTCTTGTTTGTAGTGTCCTCGCCTGAGTTTAACCTTAATGGGTAGTGCACTCCTGTATTTCTTTTTTTAGTGGGTCCTTTTTTTTCTGACATGGTTTCTTTTTGTTCAGACTGGATGGATGGAATGGTTACAGAATATCTTGTTGAGACATTTGCTGATTATTTCGGGGATGTCAAACTGTAAGTTCTCATAGAATTGAATATAGGTGGTATGGAATGTAATATTCGAAGAAATGTTGTATAGCTTATGGCTTATTGTTACTTTCTCAGTTTCACAATATAAGTCGTTTGATTTTTTAAAAGTCAAACTTCTTCAACTTTGACCAATTTTATGAAAAGATATACTAACTGAAAGAGGATGGCTGGGAATTAGTAGATTGATTATGGGGGAGCCCAAGGCTCAATATATATAGGCAAGGATGTCCCAAGAAATAGGAAAGCTCTAATCTAGAAGGAAAGGGCTAAACAAGGAAATAGCTAAACAAGGAAGGAGCTAATCCAGCTAATCTAGGAGATCCTTGCCAAATAATCTAGGGAATCCTTGCCAAATATAAATACTACCAAAAACCAGGGAGGGAGGCACCTCTAGGGTTCCAGCCGAACCCCCCTGGGCCCGTGGGCCTATACATCACGCTAACACGCCCCCGCAGTTTGAACGTCGGTGCTTAGCCACGAACATTCAGACTGGACCGAAACTCAGTGAACACCGAAGAAGGCAGCCCCTTCGTGAAGACGTCGGCGAACTGGGATGTCGTGGGAACATGAAGAACCCGCACGGCACCCATGGCGACCTTCTCACGGACGAAGTGAAGATCGATCTCGATGTGCTTCGTCCGTTGATGTTGTACCGGGTTGGAGGACATGTAGACTGCGCTGACATTATCACAGTAGACAATTGTGGCGCGGCGAAGCGGAATGTGGAGCTCGTGGAGGAGCTGGCGTAGCCAAGAAGCCTCAGCAACACCATTGGCGACAGCGCGGTACTCAGCTTCTGCACTGGAGCGAGAGACAGTATTCTGTCGCTTGGAGGACCAGGAGACCAAGTTGTCGCCGAGGAACACAGCATAGCCCGAGGTGGACTTGCGCGTATCGGGACAACCAGCCCAGTCAGCATCAGAGTAGACCACCAAGTCATCCTGAGTCGATGGTCGGAGATGAAGACCCAGGTGAAGAGTACCCCGAATGTACCGAAGAATGCGCTTGAGAGCGGACAGGTGAGGCTCTCGCGGATCATGCATGTGAAGACAGACCTGCTGCACGGCGTAGGCAATGTCGGGCCGTGTGAAGGTCAGGTACTGCAGGGCGCCAGCAAGACTGCGGTAATCTGACGGGTCGGCGACTGGAGCTCCAGAGTCGGCTGAGGTCTTGGGACTGGTGTCAACAGGCGTAGTGCAAGGTTTGCACTCCGCCATGCCAGCACGATCCAAGATGTCCAACATATACTGCCGCTGAGAGAGAACCATACCATCAGCAGTGCGCTGAACCTGCATCCCCAAGAAGTGATGAAGGTCTCCCAAATCCTTCATGGCAAATTCCCGCTGGAGAGCCAGGATGACTTTCCGCAGAAGATGTGTCGAAGAAGCAGTGAGAATAATATCGTCGACATAGAGGAGCAGATAGGCCGTGTCAGATCCTTGGTGGTAGACGAACAACGAGATGTCTGACTTGGCCTCCACAAAGCCGAGAGAGACCAGGTACGTGGCGAAGCGGCTGTACCAAGCACGAGGAGCCTGCTTCAACCCATAAAGCGACTTATTCAGGCGACAAACAAAGTCGGGGTGAGCAGGATCCTCGAATCCGGAGGGCTGAGCGGCGAACACCGTTTCTGTCAGGGTGCCATGGAGGAAGGCATTCTTGACGTCGAGCTGGTGAATTGGCCATTGGCGGGAGAGAGCCAGAGAGAGCACCGTGCGGACTGTGGCAGGCTTGACGACGGGACTGAAAGTCTCGGCAAAGTCAACTCCAGGACGCTGGGTGAAACCACGAAGGACCCAACGAGCCTTGTAGCGTTCCAGAGAACCATCGGCGTGGAACTTGTGCTTGAAGATCCACTTGCCCGTGACAGTGTTGGCATGTCGGGGGCGAGGAACCAAGTCCCAAGTCTGGTTCTGGAGAAGCGCTGTATGCTCTTCCTCCATAGCAGCCCGCCAATTGGGATCGGCAAGGGCACTACGGAAGGTCTTCGGAACCGGAGACAGGGGCGCAACATGGTATAGTACCGGCACGCGGAAGCCATCCTTGGCCCGAGTCACCATGCGATGTTGGTTGACTGTAGGTGGGACGGCGACAGCACCCCGGGGAAGAGGGCCGGGTGATGGGGAAGCAGCCGGTGTTGCAGGGGCTGGCGCAGGAGCCGGTCCAGCCAGGGCTGGAGCGGCCGGCTTGGGGCGCCTGGAGTAGACGCGCAGAACTGGGGGCTGCGCGCTTGGTGGAGACGGTGCCGCGCGTGGCAGCGCGGGGAAGTCGCCCGGTTGTCCCGCACGTGGGGGTGCAGAGGGGGCCGGCGTGTCCGCGCCTGGTGAGGACAACAGCGCCCCGGTCGGCGAGGAGGGAGTCGAGGCCGCACGTGACGCCGTACCCGCACGTGGGAGTGCGGGGAACCCCGGGGGGACTGGGGGTGCAGGAAGAACGGCACCACGAGAGCCTGGAGATCCTGCAGAAGACATGGTCGGCAGTCCTAAAGGGACTGTCGGGTTAGGGAATTCATCTAAAAAGGTGAAGTCCGTAGCCGTGGGTGGCGAGGGTTGCTCGGCGAAAGGGAAGGTGGACTCGTCGAAGACAACGTGACGAGAGATGATGACTCTATTGGTGGTAGGATCAAGGCATCGGTACCCCTTATGGTGAGCGGAGTAGCCAAGGAAGATGCAAAGGGCAGAACGAGGTGCAAGTTTGTGGGGAGCAGTTGCCGAGAGATTGGGATAACACTTACAACCAAAAACGCGGAGATGATCGTAGGACGGCGCACTACCAAGCAGGGCAGAGTGCGGGGTCGAGAAATCGAGCGTCTTGGTTGGTAAGATGTTAAGGAGGAGGGTCGCAGTGTGCAACGCCTCGGCCCAATATGGAGGGGGCATGCTCGCCTGAAACAGAAGAGAGCGGATGACATCATTAGTGGTACGAATGATCCGCTCCGCTTTGCCATTCTGTGGGGACGTGTAGGGACACGACATGCGAAACAAGACGCCATGATTGAGGAAGAAGGTGCGGGCGCTGGAGTTGTCGAACTCCTTGCCGTTGTCACTCTGGATGGCCTTAACGCGGGTGCCGAACTGGGTAGACACATAGGCAAAGAAGTTAGACAGAGTGGTAAAAGTGTCAGATTTCAAGCGTAAAGGGAATGTCCACAAGTAATGTGAGCAATCGTCAAGAACAACAAGATAATATTTGTAACCAGAGACACTAGCAACAGGTGATGTCCATAGGTCACAATGAATAAGATCAAAGTTGTTTGACACCCGAGACGCTGAAGTACCAAAAGGAAGACGAACATGTCGTCCCAACTGACACGCATGACATAGAGAATCCAAACTTTTATTACAAGCCGGAATAGCTGAAGCGAGTTTGGAGAGGGCCTCGCGACCGGGATGGCCGAGGCGACGGTGCCACAGGTACGATGGCGAAGAGCTGGCGACAAGGGAGTGAGCGACAGGCAGCTGCAAGGGGTAGAGCGGACCGGAGCTATTGCACCTGATGATCACGTTCCGCGAGAGAAGATCCTTCACAGAACAACCATACGGGTCAAACTCCACAGAGCAGTTGTTATCGACAGTGAATTGGCGAACAGAAATAAGATTCTTGATAAGCTGAGGCGAAACAAGAACGTTATTTAAAGCAAGGGGGCCAAGTTGCGCCTTGCCGGTGGCAGTGACGGGCAAGAGCGAACCATTACCGACAACAATGGATGTGGGAGAGGGAAACCGAGGGATTGAGGAGTGAGAGAGAGTACCATCATCGGAAGTCATGTGGGAGGAAGCACCGGTGTCAAGGTACCAGTCGTTGTTCACCGGCGGAGTGACCGTCATGGTACTGAATGTAGAGGCCAGTGAGTTCTGGTCCCAAACCGGAGAGCCTACCATGGGCTGGTAGTGGGACGGCGCCAGCTGCGGCGGCTGGAAGGCCTGTTGGGCGGAGACGCCGGGGGCTGGCAGGTAGGCCGGCTGGGGAAGCTGCATCTGCTGAGCCAGCAGAGCCTGCTGCAGCGCCTGCTGCTGAGGGCCGGCACGGCCCTGAGGGAGCGGGGCCAGCGGGGGAGTCCGGGGACCGGGCCACATTTGAATGGACCCGGTCCACGGATTGTAGACGGAGGGCCAGGTCGCGCCAGACCCAGCAGGCGCCCCAGGTGCGGAGGAGGGAGCATTGGGACCTGGAGCAGAGGTGCTGCCAGCCCGACGGTCCTTCTTCTTCTTGTTCTTCGGCTTGGGGGCGCCACCACCGGTCCGAGGAGGGCCACCGCCGGTCGCTGCAGGCTGGCGAGAGGAGCCAGTGGCGACAAGAGCAGTGGAGGGGGCAACAGGGTGCTGCACCATGTTGATCTCCTCGAGAAGGAGTTCGTTGCGGACGGCGGCGAAGGAGGGAAACGGGCGCCCGCGCCGGAGATGGACGCCGATGTCCTTGTAGCGCTCGTTGAGCCCACGAAGCACGTTGAGGACCAAGGTGCGGTCAGTGACGTGCTCGTTGAGGTCAGCGAGATCGTCGGCCATCTTTTTGAAGCGCTTGCAATACTCGGTGATGGAGAGATCACCTTGAGCAAACGCGCGAAATTTGGCGTCGAGGTGGAGGGCACGGGTCTCCTGGTTGCCGAGGAAGTGATCCTCGATGGCGAGCCAGGCCTCGCGGGCGGAGGCGCGGTGGTCGATCACGGCGTCGGCGAGGTCAGCGGAGACCGTGCTGTAGAGCCATGACTTGACGACGGCGTCCATCCGAGTCCAGTCGGCAAGGGCCGAGACGGAGTCGCTGTGGACGTGATCCAGCAGCGAGTATTTGGTGACGGCGAGGAGGAACTGCTCGCGCCAACGGGGGTAGTTGCCGGCGGTGTCGAGGACGGTTGGCACCAGGCTGCGTGCATTCTGCACGGAGACTGCCTGGGCGTGGAGGTTGAGGACGGCAGCGGCCTCGTGGAGCATCATGGCGTGGGTGACGCTCATGTCGCCGCCCGCGTGAGGCTGATCGACGGGATCAACCGCGGCGGCGGCGTCGGCCCGGGCCTTGGCCGCCCGAGCGAGGGCAGCGCGGACGCGCTCCGCGGCAGCGTCGCGCTCGTTGGAGGCGGCGGCGGCTTCCTGCTCAGCGGCCTGAGCGGCGGCCAGAGCAGCCTCGCGGAGGGCGCGGCGAGCCTCGGCGTCGGTCTGCGAAGAAGCATTGCCATCTAGGCGAGGCTGATCAGCAGGATCAACGTGGGAGGAGGGAGGAGTCCCAACCATACCGGTGCACAGCTAGTGTGCGCAGGGGCAGCGGAAGGGCGAGAGGGAAGAGTCCCGGTCTCGTGATACCATGAAAGAGGATGGCTGGGAATTAGTAGATTGATTATGGGGGAGCCCAAGGCTCAATATATATAGGCAAGGATGTCCCAAGAAATAGGAAAGCTCTAATCTAGAAGGAAAGGGCTAAACAAGGAAATAGCTAAACAAGGAAGGAGCTAATCCAGCTAATCTAGGAGATCCTTGCCAAATAATCTAGGGAATCCTTGCCAAATATAAATACTACCAAAAACCAGGGAGGGAGGCACCTCTAGGGTTCCAGCCGAACCCCCCTGGGCCCGTGGGCCTATACATCACGCTAACACTAACAATTACAACATCAAATTAGTTTCATTAAACCAACCATTAAATATGTTTTAATAATATATTTATTTGATATTGTCAGTGCTAATATATTTTTATTTAAACTTGGTCAAAGTTAAAAAAGTTTGATTTTGAAAAAAGATAAACAATCTATATTGTGAAACGAATGTAGTATTTGCTTAGTTTTCATTATGTATATAGGTGCCTCTACACATATTTTGAGAAAAATGCATCCCATTCAAACCTTTTTGTCATGACATAAAATTATTTGCCAAATATGAAAACAGTGCAAATTGATAAGTTTCAAAATGCAGGTATGAATTTGCAAAAAAAAGCATAGGTAGCTCCAATGCAATCTTACGTACATTTTTTGTTTTGAAAGTTCCATTCATATTTTTGTGCATATCATTAGTATTCTTTATGGCATGTAAAATGTTTATTGCTGATAATTGTCTTGTTTTGATCCACACTTGAGTTGAAGACTTATGGGCCTTTTTTCCTAGATATATTGAAGAAAGATCATTTCGAAGATTTGTGGAGGCTTGCCTAGAGGAAACAATTGTGGTATATGTTGATCATCTCCTTACTCAGGTTTGCAGAACTAACCTTAGTACTGAATAATTGTATACTTAAATAGTTGTGGCTCATTGCACCCACAAATGAGTGTTAACAGAAGGTGAATTGTACAATGTTACATACAACTATCCTGTACTTAGCTGTTGCTAGTTGCAGCCTGGGTTCAGACAATATTTGTACTGATTACACCCATCATTTCACACTACATGTCAACTTATCTCAGGCTTCTCATGTCTGTTAAGTCCTTTGACAAGCTAATATGTGTTTTATTTTCACCTTCAGAAAAACTACATAAAAGAAGAAACAATTGAAAGGATGAGCCGAGATGAAGAAGTGCTTATGGATTTCTTCAAAGAACGCATTAATGTGTCAGTAAGTATATTTGCTACTACAAGTTTATTATTTACAACTACTGTTCCATGGCATTCATTCAAAGTTGAAGCTAGCCACAATTCCATGTGGCAGTTTGAATTCCAAAAGCATTCCCTGCAATAGTTGACTACATGTATTTTATGGCACAGTATATAATTATACTTGGTAGTGTAATTTTAGCATCAGACACCTGTAATACCAGGATTTTCTCCACATATTGCTGATTTGATGCTTCTATAACTTGAATCACATCTCTGAAAAGCTGTATGTACATTGTGCTCCAGAAAGTTGAAAACAGAGTGCGGATTCTGGCTGATCTAAGGGAGCTTGCTTCAGCTGAGAGCCTGGATAGTTTTACTCTCATTTATACAAATATCCTGGAACATCATCCAGATTGCCCGGTAATGTTTTCACCAAGCATACTCAATTTTGTCAATCAGAAATAAGTAGTGGGTTAGCAGTAGTGTATTCATTTCTTTTAATGCACTGAACTTGGTATCTCCGTTATGTAGCCTGAGGTTGTTGAGAAGCTTGTGGCCATAAGAGAAGGCATTCCACGGAAGGAAGCCAAAGAGGTAAGGAGTAAGGACATAAGATTTCTTACATCATAATCACATGCATGCGTACTTCAACTTTCTTTGTGCAAACCGGTGCAAATTTGACCTACCCCAGTGGTGGCCAAATTGTGCTTTTTGAAAGAGAGAAGTTTTTACAGTTAGAGATTTTTTTTAATTGATAATTATGTGTTCACCATTCCTTGCTCGTTTCTTAGGTTGTACAAGAGTGCAAGGAGATATACGAAAACTCTCTAGTGGACGGCAACCCTCAAAAGTCTGGTTTTGTGTTTGGCAAATTGAAGTGTCTTACCGTACGGAAAGGCATATGGAGCAAGCTTGGACAATAAAGCTGCAACTTTGAGTAGAGTGAATTCACGTACTCATAAAAGAGATTTGTTTTCTGTTTTTGCGCTCATTCTTTTGTTCGTCTGTTAAGTTATTGTCACCACTCATATAGCATATCCTTGTGTGATAATTTTAACCTGAAGAGCTTAGAATATATATTTCTCTTTGGTAGCAACAGATGCATTTATCTGTATAGACGGAAACTTTTCGAAATTCTTTTAATTTGTTCAATAAAGTGGTTGGGGTGAGCACATTGTTAAGCATAAGCAGTGGGGTTTGTCCTTTGAAGTACCTGCTAGCCTGGTTGTATCTTTCGGTCAGGCATCCTAATGTATGATTTTCCATGTCTGTTTGGGGACTTGATGATTTCCTTAGATTTTATAACTATTTAGTTTTATAATCTAGAGGAAAAATCTATATATGTTCAAAGTGTAGCTATTAGAAAGCCCTCTTTCTAGGCGAGGCAGAAGCATGGTTGCAGAAGGAAACTGGTCGGATGGCCCCCTCGCTTGCTTCGGTCTCCATTCATCCGGCGCAACGAAGCAGCTCTTGGAGAAGAAAATGGAGAAACCTGTCAGACACGGCAGCAATCCTCACTTGCGCCGACGGAGAAACTCTGTGTCACAGAGCACGTACCGTTTGTGTGGTCTTCGTAGTAGAGCCGGCGAGATCGTCAGCTGACCTCATCATCGTCTTCTCCGACTCGGCCAAGTTGGCAGGCGGCCTCGCCGTCGTCACTGCGGATGGTGCAGGGAGATGATCTGCCACAGGCCGCCGGCGAAGAGGGAGGATAGCTAAGCGTACGCGATAACAAGGACGGATCAGCCGGTGGTTGCCCGCGTGAAGCTCCGCTGCTGTAAAAGGGATATGAGTTAATTAGTACTAAATCTATTCATGCAGAAGTAATACTAGTACGAGTGATCTCCTGAAAAGATATCGTATCACATCTCGACACACTCATAACCTTTAAATAAAGTCGAACTCTCGTGATCTGTTAAAAAAAACTATGCTCCCATGCTAACCTGCGCAGCTTTTCTTCTTCCTCAGATTCGGGGAAGCATAGGTACAGATTGTCGCGTCGTTTCCATCCAAATCTAGACCATGCAGACTTGATCGGATGGCCCTTTTAAACCGAGCCTAAGTTTCGTTCGCCCCAACCGGATAGCATGCCATCTAAGTCTCTAAGAGCATCTATTTATCTAAAATATTTATTTAATAATTTTTCAAACTGATTTATAATTTTCAAAAGGTAAATTTTATTGAGAAAATTATCTATATAATAATATTAGAAGTGTGTTTTTATCCTTTTTAAGATGCTCTAACTTGAATATTATTTGAGACCAATTTATCAATTTGGTTTGCTACCGATTACCGAACCTGCTTTTATGCAAACAGGTCCCTCTCCTCTCCCGCCGCCGCCGCCATGGTCCCCCTCCCGTCCGCAGGGCCATCGTCGGATGCATCCTCCTCGTCTTGGATCTCCCCGCTGCAAGCGCCTCCCCATCAGAGATTCAGAGCAGCCGCCAACTCTGAAACCACCCCACCTCTTGTCCTCTTCTGGAATTGTACGCGGGAATGCACGGTGAGGAGGACGATCGCAACAAAAAAAATTGTTGTTTACGATGATATTTTTGATCTTAATACATAAGGTCACCAACTGAATCAATAAAAATAAATTTAGATATAAAAAATACAAAAAATATTTTTTATATATCAAAATAGCAAATCTCTCGAATGCACCGAGGACTAAGAACGGAGGGGAGGGGGCGTATTAGGTCTGAACTAACACCGAGCTTTTCCTGGTATGAATTCCGCCTTGCTATCTCCTCCGGCTTCTACAACTGGTGATTGGGTGGCGAAGCAAATCGGAGGACGCTGGAGTGCTGGACACATGTGTATCAGATTACGCAGCAAATAGCCAAATAATAAGTGTAATTCGAGTACCACCCTTTTATTCTCCTGGATTTATTTTCCACGAGATGAATCATGAAAACTGCACGCATGTTTTTCTTGATTCAGGAATGGCACCTGATTGGCTTGCTGTCTGGTACAGAGGATGGGATACTATGTACTCCTGCAGCCGTCGATTTATTCAGAATATATTTCCTGAGCAAGTGCAGATTGTTAGAGAAAATAGCACAGACGATGAGATGGCATATTGCTCTTGCAGTTCTTGATGTATTTCACAGCTATCCTTCAAGATGAATT
This sequence comes from Zizania palustris, assembly GCA_019279435.1. Lineage (NCBI taxonomy): Eukaryota > Viridiplantae > Streptophyta > Magnoliopsida > Poales > Poaceae > Zizania > Zizania palustris. The sequence continues at coordinate 40,361,161 of JAAALK010000283.1, read as the reverse complement.
TGTTTACATGGTATTATTGTGCTTTTCTTTTTTGGGGATAAATTCCTGAAATATGTCAAATTCATATCCTCTGTTTAGTGCAAATGAGGCTCCTTCGTTTTCATTCCTTCAGCCATCTTCGACTTGTCAGGAGATGAAGGGATGTGGATTTCTAAAAATCAGATTTCTGCTGTCGGCCGTGAAAAAGTTGTGAGCTGACAACTGTTGAAAAGCTGAAAGTTGTTTGGTTGAAATAGCTGTCAACTATGGATTTATATACTGATTAATCGCATTGACATGTAGATGACCATTTTGAAAATAAATTTATCGTGTTATAAACTGTGAATTTATATGCTGATTAATCCTTTGAAAACCTCGGAACATAATTGCTATGAACATGTGAAGAATTTGTTTCTTCTATATTTATCATACTCTGCAACGTTTATAGAAGAACTTTGTTGTACTACAACATCAAACCAAAACGTGATACATGTGTGCCGCCAAACTTTGTTCTACAACAACATCAAACCAAAACTTTGTTCTACGATGTTGAAACCGAACTTGCCGCACCAGAAAATCTAGTCGGGGAGGATGGTGGCGCAAAGAGGGGAGGCCGCACGAGAACTCTGGCCACCGGAGCTGGGGAGGATGGTGACACGAATAAGGGAGGCCGCACCAGAACTTCGGTCGCCGGATCTAGGGAGGATGGTGGCACAAAGAAGGGAGACCACACCAGAACTCCGGCCGCCGGATCTAGGGAGGATGGTGGAACGAAGAAGGGAGGCCACACTAGAACTTCGGACGTCGGATCTGGGAGCAACGCGGGGGTGCGGCTGGGAAAGGGGTAGCGACGGCCGACGGAGTGGCGGTGGTTGGGCAATGGCTGGCGAAGAAGCAGGCCGACGAGTGGCGGCAGCAAGGGACGTCCGGCCGGGTGGCGGCGCCGAGGGAGTTGGAAATAGGGGTGGGTAATCGATTTTTCTGTTTTTTTTGGTTCAATTTTTTCGGTTCGGTTTTTTTGGTTATTTGGAATTTCAGTTTTTGAAAAACAGTGACTGAATTCTACATTGAAATTAGTCAAACCGAACCAAAAAAACCGAATTATTTTGGTTCGGTTTTCGATTTTAACCGATTACAAGGTGGCGTGCAGGTGGCTAGGGAGCTTGGACCGCAGCGGAGCGGCCGTGCTGGCTTCCGCGTGCAGCACGCCAGCAGGGACAACAATGATGGGCTAATTTGTTTAAATCAAGTCCATTAACCAATGATGATGGGCTAACATGGACAGCAGGCTTTTTTCTTTTTTTTTTGAGAAAAAAATGGGAAGAGTGCTTCATCAGTATTATAATTCAGTTTATCGGTTGTTTCGGTTTTCCACAGATGAAAACCGAACCAAAAAATGAAAGCCAAGTTTTTAAATATAAAAACCCAATATTATTAAAATAACCGAAATAGTGTTTTTTTCGGTTCGGTTTTCGGTTAATTTTTATCCACCCTTGTTGGGAGCGCTCGGCCGCTCGGGAGCGGGGGTCTTGCAGGAATCGGTGAAATCGAGGGTCTGGCCAGATTTCAAAATGTATCACTCCACAGCCAGAACTTGTTTGGTTAAGATTTCAGATTTTTTTGGGCGAATCACTTTACGGCATCGAAACCAAAGGTACCCGAAGCGTGGAGACAAGACAGTGGAAGGAACAAGGAAGCAGATCTCCTGGGGGTATGGAGCAATTCATGGCGACGAGTGTGTGCTCCGTCAGCTCCACGCGGCCACGCCGGCACCTCCAAACCATGGAAGGATCTGCGACAATGACTAGATGCCAACCATGGATTGGAGCTGGGCCATCCTTATCCGAAACTATATGTGTTGGTGATTGACAAGGGTAGTGCCCTGTTGGCCTTCCAAGCCAGGACTACTCAACGCCACCTACATTACTCCTTTTGGAATTTGGAAATAGCTTCTGGGTTCTGGAACGATCGCCAGTTGCATTTCGTATTTTTGGGGCCTCATATGCATATGTTCATTTCATTTCATTTTTCCTTTTGAAATTCTGGTGTTCAGTTGTTCACCTAAGGCTCAAGGTAAAGGAGAACTCCACAAATCAAATTATGCCGTGGTAAAGTCAAATGTGTTCCAACCCACACGGATTTTCTGATTAGTTCCATTATTCCCTTTTTTACAGATTACAAGGAAAATACACTTCAGTTGTTCATCTTATCGGTGCAACGAACAAATAATTCAACAACGCCACAAGGTACCCTACGGTACAAAAAGGATCAAAATTTTACAAGGTTTGTATCCTCTGAACATGCGAGTCAGCTTGGGAGTCGCCGACTGGATTGTCAACGGTATGTTCAATGACAAAGCTCTCGATCTTATGTAGCGACTGTAAAATGAAAAGAATACCATGATTGAGATGAGAAATTATTTCAATGATATATTAAAATTACACTCATAATGGTGGATGCAAAATAGTTTATCTTGTATACCTCAATAGCGATATCAGTTGGTGTCAGCTTAGAGACATCATCATGACCCTGTTTAGATGCAATCTCTGCAAGTTCCAAAAACATAAATGTTATTCCATGCAGGGAAAATGGAGTTATCAAGTATATTACTTAAAGTTAGTATGTCGAACATAGCTTGACACATATTATTTAAACAGAAAATCATGAGTTTATAAAAGATCGGTGTAATAGTAGAAATTATACCTTCAAGAGAAACCCTCACATCAGCATTTGCATAAGCATCGCCCCTTTTCTCCGCGAGCATGCTGAGTTTAGAAAAAGCCTAAGAGAGAGAATTCAGTTAGCCATTCATACTAACATTGTGACACAAAAATGCAAGCACATGTACACAAGTACAACAAATAAAGACAAATCCAGGTGTGTGGGATCTTCCTTGCAGTTCTTTATTGCTAAATCAAATGGGTGATGCATAATCTTTTGACTGATTAAAAAAGACACATATTCATGCATAATGGCAGAAATTTATGGGTGAAGCAATCACCATGGTGTATGGATCACCAGATGGTTGGTCTAGAAGAGGACGGGAAGCAGTCCCCACTTTAGCAATACGTCTAGCAAGAGCCTCCAAGGGCACATCCAACCAAACAGATAGACCCTTCTTCATGTGTTTCCTGATAATACAACAAAAAGATCATAATATTGTTAGTCAAAATAAGAGAAGTTATGAACTAAACTATTCCAATAAGAAAAATAGAAGTTCAACTCCATATACCAGTTAACCGGTCGGATAACAGCACCACCTCCAGTAGCAACAACTAATCGCCGCATTGAGGACAAATCCCTCAAGACACTACTCTGTAATGCATACAAGATGGCCACAAAGAAAAAAATCAGTTAGTGTCTTCTCTTATATAACTACAAATAAACAGATGCTAAGATAGTCATAGTACTAGGTCGTGTAAGTAGCAGATGGATCCAGAAAAAACCATTACCTCATTATCCCTAAAGAAGGCTTCACTATGAACCTTGAATATTTGAGCAACTGAAGGGATGCCCACAGCTTGTTCGACCAATTTATCACTGCAAACAAATTACACAACAAAATCTTGCATCACTATGAGCACCAAAGGCAAGATTCCCTTTGCAGATGGGAAAATACAAACCTGTCAAAGAATGAATAACCCAAAACTTCAGACATGATCTTTCCCACGGTACTTTTTCCAGAACCCATCATTCCTGAAGAAATGTTTTCACATATCAGTTAGAAATTCAGATCTATAAATTGATCGTTTTCGGTAAATGATAATTTGAGAGAATCAAAACTAACCAACTAGATAAATACACCGCCCATTCAAATAGAAAAGGACTTCTTCTGATTTCCTCTGAAATTACATTTGACGATTAGAACATATAGACTGCTGGAAGAAAACAGGCAAACTCGAGCGCCACGTTTGATTTGATTATGCAGTACCTTTAGCAAGAGGGCTTCATCAACCGAGTTATGCAAGGTGCCATGACCTGCACAGTCCGAGATAACGATGAGCTTCGATTTGACTGAATTTTGTAAGTGCATAAATAACATCTCGTGTAATTTTCAGTGTTAGCTTTCTCTGGAAGGGGCCAATCCTAGGTCAATAAGAGAAACTACGTCCCATCCTGCCTCTCCAATGATCTCAACCATTTTTTCCATTTGAATAGTCATTTTGATAATATAATACGAACAAAAGGACTCAAAATCTGCATCGAGGTAAAATTTTCCAAAGAAGTCGATTCATTCGAGTCAAGCTCACCATCTAATGCCTTACGCACAAGTTTTTGACTGAATCACACCCATTCCATGTGTTCCTCCAAATATGAACAATCCTAATCGGCAAAAGCTGATACCGAAAATGGGTCCAAATGGCGCCAGTTCGACCAACAACCACAATCTCTTGCCAAATCAAACCAATCTGACGACACAAACAGAAAAAGGGAGCGCCTCCGTACCTCCGGACGATTTCTTGGCCCGGAGCGGGGCGACGGGCTTGGACCCGCCAGCCCGCACGGCGGCCTTCGCCGGAATCGCCGCCGGGTCAGCGACCCTCCAACTCCCGATCCGCGCCCGTCCCTCGCCGCCGTAGAGCGCGCTCCGGCGGCGGTCCGACACGAACCCCGCCGCCCGCGACTGCAGCGCCAGCCCCACGCCCGGCTCCATTGCTGAGCTCTGCAGAAGAGGCGCAGACAGAGAGCGAGGGAGGGGGAGGTGAGCCGGGGCCGGCGAATGGTGGGAAATGTGGGGACGTAAAATAGGGCAGGCGGCGATCGCCGAGACCGCCCAAGACGCGGCCGAGTAGTTGCGTAATTTGGGAGGAAATTACAACTTTACCCCCCTCAGACTTTGACTCGGATTCCTACCATTCTCGTAATTTTGCACCGTGAAACTTTGAAAAAGTCAAAGTTATTGGTCCGAAAAAAAATATCGATACTCCGTGTGATTCTGATTAATGGTATTTCTGAATTTATGATTTTTTCGAGGGTCGATATTATCCAATAGGACTGGGCGTTTTGGTATATCGATTGGGCTTTTTTTTTCTAGGATAAAAAAATAGGTAAACAGCGGTGGATTCAGTACGGGGATGACCCACCTACCGCGGGGTGCCACGTCGGACTGACGGGGGTTTGGTGCGGAGGGGGCATCTTGAGGTAAACGGGAGGGAATCGTGGAGCCCACGGGAATAGCCTCCTCCGTCCGGTTCTCCACGGAAAATTAACGGGGATGGGACAAGGCAAAAAAAAAACTATGTATGTTTCAGTTCCTCCTGGTTGTTTCATTGTTAAGATTTTAGTTAATTGATTTTAATTTTAAGTAAATATATGATATTGTCTAACCTAACTATCATAGTTGACTTTTTTATTTCTCATATGAAGATGACACTGTTTTGAAAGAAATTTCTCTTTCTAGTTGGAGACGGTGAAAGGAATTTCCTCTTAATTAAGAAATGTTACCCGTTCCTCAATTTTTAGTGACACCTCTGTTGTAGAGCAGAGATCACTCCCATGTCCTGAACAATCTATAATCTGATTTAAAATTTTATAATACAATAAATCTATATAGTATCATAGTATAATAAATTTAGTTAATGTCACTGTCTAAATTCGTTGTACTATGTCACTGTCTAGATTCGTTGTATTATGAAATGTCAAATTTAATTATACTTTGTTATATTATGTGTCGAGGATATAACCATAGGTACCCTTCCGAATGGTTTCTGTACCGATTGCACAACGGGCGGTTACCTCCTGAAGACTAATGTTGAGGGCCCCGAGTCCCTCAACACCCACCCTCGAGGAGCCATCTCCAGAGTGTCGATATTCCAACAGTCTGCTTTAAAAGGTCGGGACATCATCAATCACCATGAAGATTGTCATCAATTGTTATGGTCATTCTTAGCAATTAACACCTATTATTTGACTGTTTTTTCGGTCATTAGTAGGTAATTCATCATCATTTGTAACTCTTGATCTTTCTCATATAAAGAGATAGGAGGAAGGCTCTATAAGGGGTAGTCGAAAAAGAAAATCCCAGCAATATAATCACACAGATAAGAATAGAGCTATTATTTTTCGGGAGGCCTGAACTTGTCTAAACACCTGAGTTCCCTCTCTTTTGTCTCGTACGTCGAGATAACCATTGATTCACCTTCACGACTCTCTTTTCTACCTACACAAATCAAACTGCGGATACCCCGTAGGTTATTGTTGTTTCCACGCAACGACATTACGAAATTGAAGGAATAGAACTGCATGTGGATAAGCAATTACAGAGTATGTTCGATTAATTTAGCCAAAAGAAATCTTGTGAAAATTGGTAACGTAAAATATGATATTGTAACGTATATTTAAGTTTGACATGTGCTGCTGTAGAAATAAAAAACCGGCTATGGCAGTGCATGATTAAGTTCATGCTTGATTTTTGTGAGATCTTGGTTTGTACCTTATCAAAGTTTTCAAATTTTGCTGCCTCTTTTGGAGTCTTTTTAGAGGTACAACAGGACAGGTAGTTTGAATTATTGCAAAAGAGACGGATGCATTGTCAATGAGAAACTTGTGGTTTCTATTTTTATTTTCTTAATGTGATATGAGAGCCGCCACCAACCCCAAGAGACTCTCGTGAGGTGGTGGTGGTGGTAGGATGAGTCAGACGCTGGACCATCTGTGTTCAAAGTTGCAACAAGTCACCAACCAATCTATTAGTGCTAATGCTATGTATCGTGGGCCGGTCTAGTCCAAAAATTAGCACATAAACTATGCGATGTGCTCCTCGGGTCTACAAAACAAAATCGTTTTAAGATTTTATTTAAAGTTTATTAAAAAACGTTGTTTTGTATTTTGTGTGTAATTTAGACGTTTTTATTCTCAAAGTAGTACTCTGGTAACCAATGGTACAGATAAATTATTGGTTTTTGTTAACATGCACCCTATTTAATACGAACAAACATGTAAACATACACACTAATTAAACTTTCGTTGGTATCAAAAATTATATACAAAACTATTTCCTTTTGAAAACTAGATTGAGTAGATATGACAAATTCGGTCTCAAAATATGAAATTACATGGCGTCTTTGTTAGAGCAGCTCCAATGATAAGCTATTTCACTAGCTAGATTTACTCTCTTTTTTACGTGGATAGAAAATGTGGGAAAAAAGGGATAGCTAGCGACGAGCTAATAAATAGGAAATTTCACGTATTCTAAGAAACCGAGTGTATTACGTGTGGAACCAAGTACTAGTGGTGAAATAAATTATTGTTTTTATTTCTCTCTTAGCTCCACATCAACTAATTATTTGAAATAACCATTGTTTACGCTCTTAGCATAGAGAAATCGGCATGTTTTAACGAGTCAAATACATTAATTTGGGGACCTTTAGCTCCTCTGCGCACAAAAGTAGAGTCATGATATTTTACGCCCCTCTACCTACTCTCTTGTCTCTCTTTAACTGAAGCAAAATCTGAACATTAGCAAATAAATGCTGAAAAATATGAGCATTACTGAATTTCACGCGTGCATTCGCATACACAAATCCTTCAAAAAGGACTTTAGGGGGTATCTTTTAGTGAAACCCCCTGATGATTATATGCCTGCAAGCTCCTGGCAGCAGTTATGCCCGGTTGAGATCCAGTTTTGGAAATACTGTAGAAGACAGGTGAGCCTACTGTGCACTCTGCAGATAGAGCGTATTACTGTGGTACGATATATGTACAGCACCACAGGCTACATCTAGTCAGCAAGCCATTGTTGAGAGAAGGATTGGCCATGGATCTATGGACGCGACGAAAAGAAAGAGAGCTGGTCCCTTCGATCTGGAAGGCTGGAACATTACTGCGCGTCGGCACGAGGAGCATTTGATTGCCCAGCTGATTAATAAATTCGATTCTCCACCTGCCCGATGTACATCACATTGATAACGTAGTGAAGCTCCCTCCATCTTGCGATCCCTGCGACGCGACGCGAGGGCGAATGCTCGAGTGGCCGTGAGAGTTGAGACCTTGCCCATGACTCCATGAGTAGCTCGCTAGATGCGAACCTGCTGTGTCCACGTTCGCCAATTCAAACCACTCCAAATACTCGCTCGCGTGGACTCACATCTCATTCGCCTTGATATGATTGAACTCTCCAATATACCCTTTTTTTAACGGACCATGTGTCTCTGCTGCACTACACGGTACACATAATCAAATGATGATTCATCACTCGGCTAGTTACACCAAGAGCTATCCCGTTCACAGGAGAAACGGATGAGCCGTGAGCGCCCCCCACAGCATCCATCTACACACTCCAAAGCCTAGGTTACAGGATTCTTTTTACAGAAGAGATTAATACATACTTGGGCTTCGAGCCTTTTTCTCTTGTCATACCAGAAAAATGATCATAATGAAATGAAATACCACATTACCCCTTTGATAAGCTTTTTTCTCTTCCTCTGATGACTCAGGCAGGACTTTCAGATGATTTTGATGTTGTGCCTTCTTCTGCACCAGCAATTCTCTAGAGTCACAAGGAAATGAAGAAGCATTATCAGCAACAAATACTGAAAAATACTACTGCTTTATATGTGCTTACTTTTCTTCTAGGAATAAAGGGATAGAAGAACCAGCACATAAGTGTAGTCTGGTTAAGGTCCATGCTACAATACCAACATCAACATTTTTTTAAAAAAAATTATTGGCGAAGAAGCATGATTTTTTTTTCACATTTTGAAGTATAAAGTTCTGTTTTTATTAAATCATTCAATGGTATTTTATTTACATTATTCTATTACTTTCATGCAATCATTTAGCATTATAATTTACAACCTTAGAAAGCCCTGTTTTGCGGACATTGTAGGGAAAAGGATGCCAACTGATGCAAATAAGAATATGATAGTTTTTTAACAACAAAACAATGGTGAGGAGAAATATGATAACGTCACTTGGCAGTGATTTTCACGGAATTAATAGAAACTAATATTTGAAATTATATAAAAGGGTAGCTGGTCGAGGGACTAGGGATACAAGCAGGCTATGCCTGAACTGAATACTCGACGACTTATTCTTGTGCACAGGTCCTATTTATATAGACTGAAGATCGGTATAATCTAACAACCAGAATCCCTAACAGATTGATTGCTAAAACAGAATAAATCCTAACTTGCTATACTTAAGGACTAATCAATATATACTTGCTATTCTTAAGGACAAATCAAATCCCTTAGCTGATACTAATCTGATTTCCTTGGGTCCCCTTCCCTGTTCGGCCTAATCTCCTGCTGCCGTCCCTCACAGAGAACTTATTTCTTGATATGGATGGATAGGTTAATAGAATATGACCTTGGAAAGAAAATTCCTCAATATTACATGGGACCAACTTCCTGGGGTCATCCACAGACTTCTTCAGATCTTCTACAGATTTTAGAGCATCCTCATCGATGTCATCATCACTTTCACCAGATTTAGATTCACTACTTCTTGTCCAGTCATCTTCAATTCCAGATTCTGAGACTTCGTCCTCAGATTCAGCTTCCTCTTCCTCACTTTCTGAATAATCATCCCCATAATCCTACAAGTTAAGGGATAGGTAAGTTTGTGATCACTCCTTTATATTTAGCATGTAGAGGTGCAGTATCTTACATATGGAGCTAGAACACTACTGTCCAGAACCAGTACAGGCACCCACAACTCATGTGAGAAAGCTCTAACCAATCTCTCCCTGTAAAGCTCAGTTCCTGCATTAAGCAAATCTTAACCCAGGCATTTGACAGCACTAATTATGTGAAGCATGACAGATCAATACCTGGCAAGCTCTGGAGAACCATACTCTGCCGTGATGCCGTGACGCCGTGACGCCCTTGTGCTGCAGGTGGGACGCCACACACTGACTCAGCAGCTGCCTTGCATCCTCACTTGCAATCCAAAATAAGTGAAAGCACATTTCCTAGTCGGTAGCAAACCGGTGGGACTCACTCAAACAAAGCATCGAGCAGATGGTGCGCGCGTCTCAGTTGACGTAGTAAGGGAAATTTTGCCACGTGAGGTTCCCCTTCTCCCACGGCACGACGCGACGCAGGAACTCGTTGTGGAACCTCTCCCGCCTGGCGAGGAACGACGACTCGTGCCTCTTGCAGTCAGTGAGGAACCTCTCGAGTCTCGCCGCTCAACCACTCCTGCTGGTCCCTCTCCCCAAGCCGCGCGTGCTCCTGCTCGATGCACCTTCCGCTGCTCCATGCGGCTGAAGCGGCACCCCTATCCTCCAACCTGCCCACGCCGCCCTTCGACTTCGAGGAGCCATAGAACCGGCACGGCCGCCGCCCCGCGCCCCACGGCCGCGGCGCCCCGACGACGCTGAATCTCCTAACGGGGCATCCCCCACCGCCTCCGCTGGTTGATATTCCTTGGGATACCGGCGGGCGCGTAAGGAGGCAGCGCAGCCGAATCGCGTGGTACATCTCGGGGAGAGGCGGCCTCGATAGGGGGAATGGGAAGGAATCGACGGGGTTAGGCCGTGGTCCGTGGAGTCGGGCATGCTGTGAGGAGAATGAGTGGACGCACCGATGGGAACATTGGAACCCGGACTTGTGTCGCGGCAGTGGCGGAGACGGTGGCGCACGGTTGCGCTGCGTCGGAGAGGAGGGAGACGGAGACGCAGCGGCTAATCCGCTTCTCGCACCAGGCCGCTCTTGCCTCGGGAAGTTGGACTTGGGGACTTCTGATGTTGGGCCCATTTATATAGTTGGACTGGAGTGGGCCTATTTAATCGTCGCCCCTCGGCTCGTCACTACCGCCATCGCCTTGCCTGAGATTCTCGGCACGATCGAACAGATGGACCACGTCGGTGACAACAAACTGCCCGGCGAGGCCCAGGATGATGCTGACACAGTAACACTACTAACACATCACTAGATGGTGATCCGATCCCGATCGACGAGGCGGCAAACATGTCTGGGAATCGATACCACGAGTGCAGCAGCAGTAATCAAGTGTTCCCTTTTTTAGACCCAGCAATGAGCTCATGCATGAGGCTTAGTTTAAGTTTAACCGATAGAGCTGGAAAGAACGGAGGAGGTGAGCTGTAGCGGCGAGTGGTCGCCCACGAGGCGTCGACCTTTGCCGCGATCGACCTTTCTCTTTCCCCGATTCAGCCGGCAAGCAGCTGACTGAAAGGCGCCAGGCGATTATGCACGTTCGATCCGCTGCCCCGGCCGATGAGCTGGGAGGAGCGTGACAGTTTTGATTCCTGATAAATAAGCGACACATCCCCGCACCTAAACCGGCCAAGTTGCTGACTTGCCGGATTCTGCAACGAGAACGTGTGAGTGTTCAATGATCTGATAGGTCCTAGGTAGGATCTCTAGCCTAGGTCTAGCAGTGTTCACTTAGATCTAAAACATGACATAGGTTCTTAATAGGTAAAACAGAGAGGGTTAGGGTTAGTGTACCTTCACCGGAGGGGGCCGGAGTCGATGAGGACGACGCCATGGCGTCAGTGCGGCGAGGGAGGCTTCCCGCCGCTTAGCGCAAGAGTAGATCGGGTCTGTAGGGATGTGGGGAAGGTGTTTGGGCGTGCAAGGTATCAGTACCTTGACGTCTGAGCCCTTCCCCCTTAATATAGCGCTCGCGGCAGGGGCCCCTCAACCATGGTTCGGTTGGGGCGCCCCCGATCAGGGCGCAGTGAGAATAGGAGGTTTGTTGGGCGAACGGGCTGAGTGCGCATGTGGGGAGAGAGATCCGAATCTCTCTCCCCGAGATCTTATCCTAACATTCTCCCCCTAGATCTCGACTTAGTTCTCAACTTACTTAACGTTACCTCTATCTCATTATAGATCAATGCATAGAGCATGATGCATCACAATAGTCAGTTACGTACTACGTGACTCAACAGCTACAACACATTTCACCACTTTGAAATAGTTTCTAAACTTATTTTGGGCCCTTATAAATCCAATGATCATAGGCTTTCCTTTAAACCCATACCGGTTAAGTGTTCTCTGAACACATTGGGTGGTAAGCCTTTTGTGAGCGGATCCGCAAGCATACGCTTGGTACTTATATGCTCTAGACTTATAGTGTGATCTTGGATTTTCTCCTTAACAACATAGTAATTAATATTGATGTGTTTGGCAGCACCACTCTTCTTGTTGTTATGGGAGTACAATACTGCTGGCTCATTGTCGCAGTATAGCTTAAGTGGCTTTTCAATACTGTCGACCACTCTTAAACCGGGAATAAACTTTTTAAACCATAGTGCCTGTCCGGTGGCCTCATAACATGCTACAAACTCGGCATACATCGTGGAGGATGCCGTCACAGTTTGTTTGGAGCTTTTCCACGACACAGCTCCTTTTGCGAGTGTGAATATATAACCTGATGTGGACTTCTCAGTATCCACACATCCCGCAAAATCTGAGTCTGAATAACCTACTATTTCAAGGTTATTAGTTCTTTCATATGTTAGCATGAGGCCTTTTGTGCCTTGCACATATCGCAAAGCTTTCTTAACTCCTTTCCAGTGATCTATGCTTGGATTTTTCTGATATCTGCCAAGCATCCCGGTGGCAAAAGCTAAGTCAGGGCGTGTACATACTTGAGCATACATTAGGCTTCCGACAGCAGAAGCATATGGAACCGACTTCATTTGATCGATCTCATATTGGTTCCTGGGACACTGAAAGTTCCCAAACTTATCACCCTTGACTATCGGAGCAGGCGAAGGCTTACAGTAGTGCATACTATATTTTCTTAGTATTTTCTCCAAGTATGCCTTCTGTGATAAACCTAATACCCCTTTAGTTTTGTCTCGAAGAATCTCTATGCCTAATACATATGAAGCTTCTCCAAGATCCTTCATATCAAAATGAGAAGACAAAAACTTCTTAGTCTCTAATAGTAGATTAACATATCTACTAGCTAGTAGGATGTCATCCACATACAAGACTAGGAAAATAAATTTCCCATTCTTGAACTTAGCATAAATGCAATTGTCCTCTTCATTCTCTTTAAACCCAAGCTTTCTAATTGTCTCATCAAATTTGAGATACCACTGCATAGAGGCCTGTTTAAGACCATAAATGGACTTAGTTAAATGGCATCCCAAATTTTCTTTCCCTTTTATGACAAAACCCTTGGGTTGTGCCATATAGACATTCTCATTTAGATCCCCGTTGAGAAATGCCGTCTTTACATCCATCTGATGTAACTCTAAGTCATAATGTGCCACTAAAGCCATAATGATTCTAAATGAATCCTTAGAAGAGACAGGAGAAAATGTCTCATTATAATCTATTCCTTCTCTTTGAGTGAAGCCTTTAGCAACAAGTCTGGCCTTAAATCTTTCAATATTCTCTTGGGAGTCACGTTTGACCTTGTAGACCCATTTGCAGCCAACTGTTTTGGCTCCTTTAGGAATTTCTTCTAATTTCCAGACATTGTTGGTACTCATAGACCTCATCTCATCCTCCATGGCCTCAAGCCACTTAGAAGAGTGAGGGCTTCTCATAGCTTCTTCAAAAGAGGCGGGATCGCCCTCCATTTGAATTTCTTCACTCATATAAACCTCATAGTCATCAGGAATAGCTGATCTTCTTACTCTTTGTGATCTCCTAGCGTTCTCTTGAACTGGGATATCATCATTTCTAATGTCTTCTTGAATTGGTACATCATTTTCTATGATGTCCTCCTCAACTGGTACATTATTTTCTAACACAGGGGGTTGTACTTCTTGTTCTTCATTAGCAACAACTGGAACTACAGGCTCCTGAATAACAGGTTCCTCATGAACAACAGGTGTCGCTAATGAAGGTCCAATTTCTGGAGCTGGACTAATAGGTGCTATCACAGGTATATGGAGAATTGGCTCTTGAATCATAGGAGTAGGTGCACAGACCCGCTTCTCTTCAAGGCTAATTTCTCTTAATACCGTGCTCCCCCTGATCATAGCGTCTTCTAAAAAGACTGTGTGTCTCGTTTCTACAAACTTGGTATGTCTACCAGGACAATAGAAACGGAAACCCTTAGACTTATCTGGGTAGCCAATAAAATGACAACTCACTGTCTTAGGATCTAACTTACCAATATTTGGGTTAAATACTTTAGCTTCAGCTGGACATCCCCATACTCTAAAATAATTTAGAGAGGGTTCTCGTCCAGTCCATAATTCATACGGTGTCTTGGGCACCGACTTACTCGGAACCCGATTAAGAATATGAATGGCGGTTTTTAATGCCTCCATCCATAAACCAACCGGTAGAGTGGAATAACTCAACATACTTCTTACCATGTCCATTAAGGTACGATTGCGCCTTTCTGCCACTCCATTTTGCTGTGGTTCGCCCGGTGTAGAATACTGGGCGACTATACCATTTTCCTGTAGAAACCTTGCAAAAGGTCCAGAAACTTGGCCATACGGGGTATGACGACCGTAGTACTCCCCTCCACGGTCAGATCTTACTATCTTAATCTTTAGATCATGCTGATTTTCTACTTCAGCCTTAAATATCTTAAATTTATCCAAAGCTTCTGATCGTTCTTTAATTGGATAAATATAACCATAGCGCGAATAATCATCTGTAAATGTTATGAATGAATCATAACCATCTACAGATGTCACAGGAAATGGACCACAAATGTCCGTATGAATAATTTCTAAAACTCCTGTGCTTCGCTTCGCGCCTTTCTTAATTTGTTTGACGTATTTGCCTTTAATGCAATCTATGCATTGATCTAAGTCTGTGAACTCTAAGGGCGGAAGAATTGACTCCTTAACTAGACGTTCAATCCTCCCCCTCGAAATATGGCCTAGGCGACAATGCCATAATTTCGAAGAAACGTCGCTAATTCTCTTACGCTTATTTGTTTTGCTAGGCGAGACTGTCTCACTAATAGTATTTACTGAATCACTTAAGGACAAAAGATAAAGTTTGTCATGCTCGAAGGCAAGACCCACAACTTTATTATCATAAATAATAGAACATTGTCTGTCGCCAAAATGACAATCGTACCCATTATTAACTAAGCAAGAAACAGAGATTAAGTTTCTCCGCATCGAAGGAACATAGAGAACATCGCGCAAAAGAATTACAAAGCCATTCTTAAATTCTAAAGGGAGATTTCCAATGGCTTCAACTTCTGCTTCGACGCCATTTGCAACTCTAATTGTTCTTTCGTTTCATTCCAAAATTCTCGTCGTAGCGAATCCCTGTAAAGAGTTGGCAACATGAACAGTTGCACCTGAGTCAATCCACCAAGTGTTGGTAGAATAATCTAAATACAAGGATTCATCTATATAAGTAATTTCATCGTTACCGTGTTTGTGCATCCACTTGAGGAATTCCACACAGTCCTTCATGTGGTGTCCTTCTTTCTTACAATGCCTGCAGACGCCTTGAGGGACATCATTGTCCTTAGGCGCCTTTCCTTTCTTCTTAAAGGTCTTAGTATTTTTCTTAGGCGTAAATTGCTTTTTATCCTTATCTTGAATTTGGTGAACTGAATCACCACCTCTAGCCTCCTTAATGCGTTCTTCCTCCTGAACGCAGTTGGACACTAACTTTTCAAATGTCCACACTTTCTGGCAGAGAATTGTAGTTGATGACAAAATGCTCAAAATCCTTACTAAGTGAGCTCATTATGACATGAACTATAAAAGTTTATGTCAGTGCGCACTCCATAGTCTTTAGGCTAGCAGCCCAGTTACTCATTCTTAAAATGTGGTCTCTTACGCCTCCACCGCGGTATTTCTCATTAATAAACCTCTTAATTGTTGAGGCGCAAGCTGCCTTTGATGATCCAGCAAACTGAGCATCGATCTTCTTCAGATACTGAGTTGCTGTCTCACAATCAGGGATAGAGCTCCTGATTGGCTCTAAGAGAGAATTCTTAATAATCATCAAGCACTTTCTGTTTGAGTGCTTCCATTTTTCGTACGCAATGTCGTATTTCATTCTTATGGGGGCAAAATCCAGCTGACGCGCAGCAAATGCGTCAGCTGCCTCACCAGTGCGTATCACTGGCTCAGTAGGCTGAACTGGACATGCTTCTTGCAAAGAATAGTCCACATCTAGGATGTCGAGAGCGATCAGCAGACCCTCTCGCCAAGATCCATAATTGTCCCCTCTAAGTTTCTCAATATGATTCATTTGAGCGAGTAAGCTTCCTGATAAAATAATAGTCAAAATGGATTAATTACAGGCATAAATGAGACATGCTAATTTAACGTTGGTCAAATCAGCATGTGAAAACTCAATAAATAAATAGGAATTAATTCTACATCACCGTTGGGCAGAAATATAATTAATTCATCTCAAAACACAGTGATTTTATCACCAACGTTGGTCAGGAGATAAAATTACTATGCAAAAATGACTAAAATAAACTTTTATTTCGTCAATTAAATTATCCCGTTGGTTCAAATTTAATCGACAAAAAATATAAACTTAATGTAGTGGATGAACATAAAATTTGATTAAACATGTGGTAGCACAGCGGAAGACTTAAAATATAGCAAATGTTTAATCAGTACAAAGAAATCAGTAGGAAAATTATTCTGAATTTTTAATAACTTAATAAAATTTTATTCTCTAATTTAAATAAAACGTTGGTCTTATAAAAATCAGAAAATATCAAAGAAAAGCTCTAAAAATACTCAAAAAAATTCAGAATAGTTCTACTGAATGTGATGAAATTTACAAAATTATTTCTGAATTAAACTTAATTTTATCTGATTTTTGGGCAATTTTCTCTTTTTCCAGAGAATAATTAAAACAGGAAATTAATTATTTAATTCTGGAAAAAGGAAAACCATTTTCTGGCCCGCACAGTGCACGGTCCGGCCCAAACACGCGAAATCTGCAGGCTGTCAAAGTCCTGGGCTTGGGCCGGAATTTCTTCCCGCGCGCGCACCACCAAACGTGGGCCTGGGCCAAAAATTTCTGTTTCCGCCTGGGCTCAATCTCAGTCCGTTAGATCTAAAACATGGCATAGGTTCTTAATAGGTAAAACAGAGAGGGTTAGGGTTAGTGTACCTTCACCGGAGGGGGCCGGAGTCGATGAGGACGACGCCATGGCGTCAGTGCGGCGAGGGAGGCTTCCCGCCGCTTAGCGCAAGAGTAGATCGGGTCTGTAGGGATGTGGGGAAGGTGTTTGGGCGTGCAAGGTATCAGTACCTTGACGTCCGAGCCCTTCCCCCTTAATATAGCGCTCGCGGCAGGGGCCCCTCAACCATGGTTCGGTTGAGGCGCCCCCGATCAGGGCGCAGTGAGAATATGAGGTTTGTTGAGCGAACGGACTGAGTGCGCATGTGGGGAGAGAGATCCGAATCTCTCTCCCCGAGATCTTATCCTAACATGATCTACCCACAAGCAGCAGCACAGAAGCTAGGATGCTCGATTGCTCGTTAATTCGTTTATTCCTGGGAGCTGGGACAGCTTGCAAAATGTAATAAGTAGAAGCAATATCACCTTATCTGACGGAATCAACAGAGCTAGTCAAATGGCCTTATCTGAATTATCGCATTTGGATCTAGACCAGCCGTAGGGGCCGAACATGCTCATAAACATGATGATGAAGCTTTCGGTTCCGAAGCGCCGTGCACTACGCAAAAACAAAAGACTAGAAAGAATCGGACAAACCACCGACTCGTAGGAGGACGCGGAGTGGTAGATGGATGGGTTAGGCGCCTGTGCAGGTGAGTGACATGCCAACCCACGCGCCAAAAAGAAGCCAGCTTCAATTCCCCTCTCCTGCAAGGCACGGAACGAGCCGACGCTCACGTCCACCAATTGACGTCACTGGTCGGCAGAGTCAGAGGCTCACAGCCTCTGGTCACCACCAACCGACGCGTCAAAATATTCAAACTTGTAGTTCTTTACCCAGAAAAGACTTGGCGATCATCGAGTTCGCATAGCGAGAAGAGCGGTCGAAAGATTCAAATGTTGTGGGAGCGTACGTTTGGCGAGAACAGCGTACCAGTGTTGGGCTGCGTAAAAACTTTGGGCGGGTCCGGCTGAACTCTCTGACGCCAACTCGGCGACCCGCTCTTGTTCCAGACGACGCAGATGCGGGATTTTGAGGAGCTGAGAGCAGTTACAGCTCTAGGCGGCAGGCTGAACTGAAGACCTCACCGTGCCACGTTGGAATTAACCAAACATCCACCTCAGCCGTGCGCGTGGTTCCAAGCCGAAAGAAGCGCCGAGTGCTTCACCTGGAAAAGCAACACGGCTGCCTAGAAAAGCTACCCTTTTTGCCTTTTTACCGTCTTGCTCTAATGCTCTCCCCGTCTCTGTCTTGCTTTATCCTCGCTTGCTCTCCCCGTCGGCCGCCGTCGCCGTCGCCCGCCGACCCCATTCCCGCCGGCGTCGGTCGCCCACCTCGCACGCTCCCACCGCCATCGATTCACGTCATCCTGGGAGTATTAAATCATTGAGCGGCCCTGGAAAATAACGCGATTTTTCCGGTTGTTGTGTCTAAGCTAGTTACAAGTTTATAACATGCTTTTTTTTCTCTCTTCCACCTCAACATTCAGCATGTTTATAGATTACTTACAACTTGTTATTATACTTGCTCTAATTGAAGTTTTTGGTGCTCGTCTGATGCAGGCAGTATTACTAGCAATATTAAATATATTTTACACGTGTATTTTTAATTAAACTTTATCAAAATTGAAGAAATTAAAAATTTTAAAAATTAAACTAATTACAATATAAAGCAGAGATGGTAGTAGCTGTCAATCTCAGTCCTATCCTTATAAAAAAATGACATGAGATTCCGAGCGGACAACTATTCCATCCACCTGACCTGACACGTTCCCCCGGGAACTCGCCTTCCACCCTCCACCGAGGCGGCCACTTCGCGGCCCCGACCAGAAACGCGCGAGTTAATACGCACATTACGCGCGGGAGCCGGTGCGTGCATCCGCCCGCCCCCGTGACACGAAACGCTCCTTCCGCCCGCGGCTTAAAGCGTTACCCTTTCCCCCGTCGCTCGCCGGCTGCCTCAGATCTCGCCCGTCACCTGCCACCGCTCGCCCCTACTGTTGCTTGCTCCCACCAGCAACTGTACCTCGCCGTCGAGCTCGCTCCACCTCCCATTACGAGGCTGGCCCCATCCACGACCACGAGCTGAGTTGGTGTTGGTGCCCCTAACCTGCAGGGCATCGATCTCCTCTCTCCGCGTCGGTGGGGGTGAGTGGCTTGATTGGGTTTCAGCGCGGGGGAGTGTAGGCTGATTGTTTGCTGGATCGGGTAGTGGCGTGGAAGGGGATGGGCTGCACGGGGTCTAGGCACTCGTTGCCGGGTGGCGTCCGGGGCGGCAAGTCGGCGTACGCGCGGAGCCGCTCCGACCTGGCGGCCGTGCACCACACCGTCTCGCTCAAGTCCTCCACGCTGGGGTCGCTCAGCCTCGAGAGGGACCAGGACGAGGAGATGATGAAGTGGCGCGACGACGGCGGAGGCGGCGTGGCGAAGACCACGCCGCTGCCACCGCAGCTGGCGAGACGGCAGGGGAAGGCGATGCTGGCCAAGACGCCGGTCCGCGAGCCTGAGGTGATAAACGTTTGGGAGCTCATGGAAGGCCTGGATGAGAAGGACGAGCAGGGCAACGTCCGCGGCGAGGAGCGACGGGAGCAGTCCACGCCCGGGTCTCCGGAGTTTGATCCAGACATCATCGCTGCTTTCCGGAAGGCGCTCGACGAGGTTCCTCCGGCTCTGAACTGCCCTCACGATGAGGTGTGCGTCAAGAAGCGTGAGATACAGATGTTTCCAGGCATCGTGCGTGAACGGGTCAGCGCGTTCCAGAAGAGAATCGACGCGAAGCTCGCCAAGATGGCGTCATCGCCGCCGCCTCCAGAACCAGAGCCGCTACCGCCGCCGCCGCCGCCGCCGGATAGCGACCGGAAGGTGGTGCTGTACCTCACCAGCCTCCGCGGCATCCGCAAGACGTACGAGGACTGCTGGGCGACGAAGGCCATCCTACAAGGCTACGGCGTGCTCGTAGACGAGCGCGACCTGTCGATGCACGCGGGGTTCAAGGAGGAGCTCCACACTTCGCTGGGCTCGCCGGGCAGCCTCCCGCAGGTGTTCGCGGACGGCAGACACCTAGGCGGCGTCGAGGAGGTGCGCCGCATGCACGAGTCCGGCGAGCTGTCCAAGGCGCTAGGCAACTGCGAGACGGCGCCGCCCGGCAAGGCCGTTACTCCGGAAGCGTGCTCCGGCTGCGGCGGCGTCCGGTTCGTGCCTTGCGAGGAGTGCTCCGGCAGCTGCAAGGTGTTCCTCGAGGAGCTCGACACATTCAGGCGCTGCCCCGAGTGCAACGAGAACGGCCTCGTACGCTGCCCGCTCTGCTCCTGCTTGTAAAATCTCGAGCTTTTTGCGGGATGAGCAGTGTGGTTTTTGTGAAATGTTTGAGGATTTGTTGTTTTAGTGCAGATTTGTACAGGGGAATTACACAACTGTTTCATAGGACTGATGAAGTAGTAACATTGTTGTTCGTCTGTAATGATCTTACTTATGTTTTCTTCTACGGTGTTGAATCTGTAGAAGAAACGATTGCAACCTGAAGAACAAGCATGGCTACCACTTCTCTCTTCTCAGCATCGTCTCAGGTTCTTCCAAAGTCCCAATTCTGCATTTTCTGCTGCGCATTGCATGAGCATGAGTGCATGACTGTGTGAGTTGTCCATTTCCTCCGGATGGTACTCTACGGGAGTACAGAGTACTGGCCTGTACTCTACAGGTACTTGCTACTACAAAGTATGGTTCATGTCCTCTGTTTCCTGCATTTCTTGAGGAGCTGTCTAATCAACCACCTCATCCTGTGATGTGGCATGTGAACTAAGGAAATAGACTGTTTTCAGAAGAAATATAAAAGATTTAGTTTGATTTCCGTAAAATTCTTATATTCTAAAGGAACTTTCGATATAGTATAATCAAAATATGATCTATGCCAACAAATCAACGGCACTCCTTCCTCCACATCTTGAGTCAGAAAAAAACATCACGAGCCTTCAACAGGCACACATGTTTTTATCATTATTACCCCCCTAGCTATTATCTAAAGCAATTTGTCAAACTGAAAGATCTAAGAGTCCAGCTGAAAATTCAAAATAAAATTAGGTATATTGCTGATCATTCCAATGCAAAACTGAATTCTCCCCGTCTCATAGAATTCACAAAAAAAGAATGTAATTTTAAAAATGGATCAAACCATCCGGTGTCTATAGGGATGTCTGGTCCTTTTCGTTCGGCCCACAACCGACCAGACGACAGGTACACGATCGCACGGTGTACGACCCTACGTACATTAATACGTATATGTACCGAGTATTTCCAATGTAAAAACTAAAAACACGTGCTGGGCTACATGCCAACACACGGGGAAGTATGGATTTTTCGATGGTTTTTGTCAGCAACCCACTCACAATCACAGCAAAAACACAAGAACAGTAGATAACATAGTAAACAGAAAAGTAATCTCAGCCTTGAAGCCCCCAAGCATGAGTCGCCGGTTCCTTCTATTCCTTTCTTCTTGTTCCCTATTACAATGTGTTCCTCTCTTTTTATAGTTATAGTTAACTTGGCCCTGAAGTTTTCTACTAACCCCTTACTTGATTCTCAAGATTGCTACTAATCTCTGCTGATTGCCTACTAATCACCTTCTAGATAGTTCCTGACAGTTTTGCTATTCGTTTTGGGCTGCTGTTTTTCCGGGCCCAGGTGCTACTGCTACCTCTATTTCAGAGTGTAATCGATTGGTTTTTTAAAAATCAATTTTCTTCAATTTGAATTAAATTTAAATACAAATATAATAGAATTTATAATATTTGATTTAATAAAACTAGTTTAACATTATTAATATTGGTTTATTTTTTTAATAAAAATAAAAGTTTTAATTTAGAAAGTAAAATATAATATACGCCTTTTATTGTGGGCTTCCGGCATGCGCAACGCAAGCCACCGAGCCAGGCCTAGACGTAGAAGGCTACTTCCAAAATCCAAATGCTATGCAGCCCATTGAGTTGGTCTCGTCCTCCCCGCTACAGATTTTTTTGCTACTTGGAATCAAGTATTCGAGTTTATTTACAAGGAGTTCATACGCAAATCTCCCATCTGAAACACATGGATTTTGCTTAAATCACACTGAAAACAAACAGCAAGTTCCAAAAAACAGTAGTAACATATACATGATATTTTTCTCTTATTAACCTTTTTCATAAAATTATACCCCTCTCTCTCTAAAATCTTTCCACCGTCAGAACTCGATCGAAAACACCGGTCCCTTCTCTTCGACATCTCGTTGTCAGGGAGCAGCAATTTAATTAGCTTTAGCCTTGCGCTACGTGACAAACGCTGACAGGGACAGGTGTGTGAGTAATCATATATACGTCGTGGTGGCAAGGCAAAACGTCTGCTATGTACAGTAGCAGTAATCATTTAACCATGCATGCATGCATTCGCCGGGGACGAAAAAAATACTGCTAGTTGTTCCAAAGTACTCACGTGGGATCAAACAAAACAAGGGGAGTTTAATTACTACTTGCTAGTGGTGCACAAGTACAAAATGGGCACATCTACTGCCATTCGATTGGTTGATTAAACTTGCGTTATTGGGCCCTTCCTTTTGAACATAAAGCCATCCATCAGTAGAGCGTTAACTGCCCCCAGTTACACTAGTAGCTTTATATATCACATCCTTTTCGTTCCAACAAACCGAACGACGACGCAGATGAAATTAAAAGAGATCAGATGATGTCGATCTCTCAACGCCGCGTCGCTTGATCGATCGATCGATCGATCGATCGCATTAGTGGCCGTTTGTGCGGAGCTAGTACGCGCGTGCTTGCATGCATGATCTCGTTTACGCGAGACGTACGGCGATCGAGATGGGGTCAGGCCAGGCCGGGCCGGCCAATCCTTTGGAGCAAGCAAAAGGACAGGGGAGTTAGTAGGAGTCCATGTCCAAATCCAATCACGACGAGACGGGATGAGAGAGTGTGGACAAAAGAGCGAAAGGAAAAAACGATCGACGGAGCCGGGCCCGGGCCGGTGTAGGGCGTTGCTCGCTGTCATGAAAGCGATTTCGGGGGATGTGCAGGTAGAAGAAGCAACAAACAACCAACCAAGCGCATGCCGCCGCCGCCGCCGCCGCCGCCGCGGCGGCGCTCCGATCATATACACCATCTGTATTTTTGACGAAACTGCAAGGACGACGACGCTTTCGCAGGCAGTCGCGGAACGTGCGCATGCATTTCAGCTTCTTCCAGATTCCACACGTTCGTTACGTTCACGCGTAAACCATCAGTAGCCACATTTCGTTCCACTGTTCTATCCTATCGCGACTTCTTGCAGGCAGGGTCGGCCGGTGGTGCTCTACTGGTGCATATGCCAAGTGCGAACCGCGTCTCGCCGTTGATCTCTTCCGCGTGAACGCGTTGCCCGTTCGCGTCGTCTACGAGCAAATAATTTTCCGTGTCGCACACGCTCGCTGGCAAATCAACAGAGAAAGAGAGATGCATGTGTTTGTGTTTTGCTCGCGACTCGCACGTCTCCGTCGTCGCGTCGTCTACTCGATCTGCTCCGTTTGCGGCGGTTAAACGGTCGAAACCCCGGAACGAGTCCGGCCGGATGCCGTATCGGGAAAGAGTCCCAACCCGGCCTGTCGCGCGTGGTGGTGCCTTTTAAGTACTACAGTATATATATCTTTTAGACTAGAAATCATGACAATATAAAAACTAAACATAACTAATATGAATTTGAGTTTAAGTGATATAGCTATTTACACGGAGAAAACTGCATGCGTATTTGCTGCTTCGGCTTGGTCTCCCTCTCGACCGGTGGGCGCCACAACACGTGCCGACGTGCGTATATAACGCCCGTGTCGTATTTGGAGTACGCACGTACGTACGCCGCGCGCACGCGCGTGATCGCTCGATCGATCGACGGCTGGCTCGTGCGATGCGAGCTGAGGCGTTAAGTTCCGGCTGCATTATATTCGCACCTGGCAGATAGATGTGCGCACGCGCGTGCGCGCGCACTACTGGCAGACTAGCTTTTGCTCTAGCTTAACCAGTCGCCGTGCTGCAGGCGACGCCCGTCATCTTCGCCGCGTCGTCAATCGCGGCTGAACCGGTCGTCGCAGCCGGCGTGTGCGCGTACGTGTACCCCAGTTTATCAGTTGCCGATGGAGCTGTGGCCGGAGATCGATCGAGCTAGCTAGCTAGCTAGGGTACATACGTCGTCGACGACGACGACCGGATCGGATGAATCAACGTTGCCATCGCCACCATGTGGGCGCGCGACGGCGTCCGTGCAGTGCATGCCCGAGCAGAAACGTGCGGAAACGAGGCCGACCGGAGGCCGGAAGTTACGCGTCGTAGAGACGTG
Source organism: Zizania palustris (assembly GCA_019279435.1). NCBI lineage: Eukaryota > Viridiplantae > Streptophyta > Magnoliopsida > Poales > Poaceae > Zizania > Zizania palustris. Next base: position 40,336,835 of record JAAALK010000283.1, on the reverse strand, counting down.
GACGCGTGCGCGAGCGACGACGACGATGGGTAAATCGACCGAGAGGAGAGCCAGGATCGGAGTTGGCGTCGAAGCCGCCACTGCACGTTGCTGGTGATCGATCGAGACTACGACGTCTAGCTTTGCTTGCATTCGCTGCACCCAGCTAACACCTTTGAGGCTTTGAACATTATATTGATGCTATCTCTTTCCTGTTCCCGCCGATTCGCTGCCAGCTCGACGTTTCATTTTTTAATAAGTCAAACTAATTTTATAAAAATCATACCGGTCATTATAATATCAAATTAATTATATAAAAATAACCGAGTGACATGTTTAAATGTTATATTTAGAAGTAAGTTGCACGTGCTTTGCTATGAACAAAAGAAATTTTATAATATTATTTAAAATAAATTAAATATATTTTATATGATATATGTTATTGACTTTTTGTTAAGAGTGCTCGTTTTGATTATATATGTGCTCAATATTAATTGTTGTGTAATAATATTAAGTAATATTAGGGAGCAAACTATACAAATATGTTAGGTGGCACACTCACTATCATTATATTTTTTCTTCCAAATTAGTATAGACATATATTTGACAATATATATAATTTATATTTATTGTAAAGTTTAAGAAGTTTAAGTAGAAAATCAAACCAATTATAATACATAAAAAAATGTTAGTTATTTTACGCGTGTTAGAAGAACGAGCTGAGCACATACAATTTCGATTGTTTACTCTTTGACTGTGGATGTTTGTTGAAATAAGGTGTGCGTTATTTTAATAAATGCACCGTTTCTGACTTTATTTGTATACAAACGTAGATGAAATATTGTGGATGAAAGCAGAGTTAATTTGTCAAAGTCAACGTCATAGCTGGCCTGGCCAGTTTACTGCGTTGGAGTCGTGCATGTATTATTATTCCAGCCACCACTGGCGTTCAGGTCCACAACTATATTTTCTTTTATAATTTTTGTGGAAGATTCTGTCTAATCCACAAGTATTGTACCCCTTAATACATGGTCATAATATCTTAAGTAGAAAATATTCAATATGGGAAGTATCTCATACCTCTAAAAAAACAAATTTTATGGTACACCAAAAATATTATAGATCGTTCATTTATTTTGATCTAATGGTTAGAATTAAAGATAGTGAAATATTACCTCCTAGAAGGTAATAGGTAACCCTTAATTTTTCTGCGCAAATTTTTCAATTTTATGTATTAACTTTCCAATTTTCTGCATATACCTTCTAATTATATGTCGGTACTAAGTATTTTAATTTTAGTTTAGTTTTAATTCTAACTAAAATCAATGATTCAGACTAATCTTCAGTATTACCTCTTAAGAGGTAATGGGTGTAGAGCCCACATAAAAAGCTAAACCACTGTACGCATGGAATGTGTCGTTTTAGAGATTACTACTATTTCTCTAATTTCTCTATTCGATACAAATTGTGAGCCGGATTTTAAGGATTTGTTCGGTTGAAAGGGATCAAAGGGGGTTTGGAAGGAATTGTAGTACTTCCAATTCCTCTGAATCCCTTTCCCTAAGAAGATTAACCGAACATGCTCTATTTTTCCATCTGAGCACTTTGCTCAACTTAAAAAGTGGGATTGGGTCTAACTAATTCTCCTGCCAATCACAAAGCGACCGACGGTCAAAGAAAAAACAATTCCACATCAAATTCGCCTGTGTGTTTGTACCAGGATTATATATAAGTATTTTCCTTCAATGACACGGTCAACCTGTCTGACCGTTGCGACCGGCCGTTGGCCAGCTGGCCATATTAATTATTTGTCTGAAAGGAGAGATCGAGTCCTCTAATGTAATATAATCTCACCACCCGAAATCATCTCTAATTATTCTATCGTGATCACGAGAAAATTCTGTTGGCTGCTGCACGTCTCGCTGACAAATCACCGGCCACATTACCAATACATTAAACAACCAGACGTCGAGCAAGTTGGAGATCACAATGCGTAAGGAAAAAACAATGAGAAAACGGAAGTTTAATTAATTAATTAATTACTCTATCACCTTTTATTTTTAGCAATTCAAGTACAAAACACAGTTTAAAAATCGTATTTTTATTACCAATATGATTTTTTCACTCTCTGTCACGTCATAAAATAGAATATATATCTTGTATTATTCACGGCCGCTTACTTGGTCGTTGGGCATTATTGCAGAAATTACATCGTGTTCCTATCACTCACGATCGCGATAGCTTAATTAAATTTCCCTTTTGGAGTAAGCAGTGGGTCACTACGCCACTAGCCCCTCGATCGCAAAGCAAAACGGAAATGCGTAAAAAGTTGGGCTCGTTTGGTTGTATTGGAGAGTTAACTCCCGCAAGAGATCGACGACGACGACGTTTTATTCTAAAACAATCTGACAAGTAGCAATAACCAATTGTTCTACTTTTTTTTTGTAAACAAAAAGATATAAGACAATTGCAGCAAACAAATCACACTAGACGCTAAGGATTAGCCATTGATTATTAACACACCAAATGTCATGAACAGGAAAGATTTGTTATTTTGCCACTAAAAAACGTGCACTTTATTATAAATATCACTTCTGAGGCTGACATGTAGAACCATCTAAATCAATAAAAGTAAGTCCAGATGTCAAAAATATGAAGCCGTTTTTTTGAAGTGCTAAAATAGCAAATCTCTCCATAAACGGTGTTGTTCTGTTTTCTCCTCAACCATTTCCGTTATCTAAAAGCTCGATATTTTCAACTTCTTTCTCCCATGTACGTCCCTTGGGACGCTAAAACCCGTTTTTTTTTTGCAAGAGAAGTCACATAGACTTAGGGGTCTGATTGGCTCACGCAGGCTAAACTTTAGCCCCCGTTACATCGGATATTCGAATGCTAATTAGAAGTACTAAACACGATTTAATTATAAAACTAATTGTAGAAGACCAAGGCTAATTCACGAGACGGATCTATTAAGCCTAATTAGATCATGATTTGATAATGTGATGCTACAGTAAAAATGTGCTAACGATGGATTGATTAGGCTTAGTAAATTCGTCTCGCGAATTAGCCTAGGTGTTCTGTAATTAGTTTTATAATTAGATAATATTTAGTCCTTCTAATTAACATCCGAATATCTGATGTGACAAGAGCTAAACTTTAGTCCACGATATCCAAACACCCTGCTAGTTTTGTTTGAAAGTCATGCGACGAGAACGTGATACGAATTTTTTCTGAGAGATCACTTATTCTAGTACCGTTCTTGCCAAAACATGTTTAATTAGAATTCTGATAGGATCCGGTATCACGATACTCACGTCTCTTTCGCAACCTGCTCGGTATTCAAGCATCGCGATCAACCTTATTTAGCTACCAAACCGTGCAATCCCCCGTTCCATACAATTACTTCTTGACATAGTTGGTATATGCCTAACTAAAGATCCACGGCCTTGAAATGCAGTTCTTACCTAACAAATAATGCCGGATCCATGCATCTTTGTCCTTGTTTGTTTGAGTGCTTGGTCACACCTGGAGCATCTCCCATAGATACTCTATAACTCTTTACAGTTATTTTTAATTTTTTAGGTTTAAAATATTCATGTAACAATTTTTCTATGTGGTTTCTAATTTCTAGAGGTACTAAAACCCAGAGAGAGTTAGTGTAATCCCGGTACAATAGAAAAGAGAAATTATATATATAATAACAATAATAATAAATAGAATTTATCTATTGACGATATAAAAGAGAAAATAAACTATGCATTAATAGCGTGTTGTGAGCTTATTAGAAAAGAATTAGATTTAGATTGTAAATTTTATTTGAAATGTTTTTTTTGAAATAGGCGCACGGGCCAGACCTTGTGAGCACGCTTAACATTAAAGTTCTAACGAGATTTGGTGTCAGCTAACTTATATCTCTTTCATTATACGATGATATTGAGTATGTGTTTTTTAAATTTTTATTGAAAATACTCTTACGACATCATAATCGTAGTAAAATATAGGTGTATGATAACTAGAGTGTGGTATTCAAAACAAAAACAAATGCTCTAAATGATAACTCCGATCTCTAAATTTCCGGGAATTATAACTACAAAATCAACTCCAATAGATACTCTAAATGACTCTCAAAAATAAAAGATCTCTAAAATCAATTCTTTCATTCCCTACTAAATTTAAGAAACATACACACAAAGACTCAAAACAAAAAAATAATCCCAAAATATGAGAGTCAAATTTTAGAATACTTAAAAAAAACTAGGTGTATCCACCGGTAAAACGATTGACCAAACTGCTGCCGGCTGCCGCCTACTTTTATTTTCCTTTTTGTTCCGAGAAATGAAAGTGCTGGAGTCTACCGAGGAAAAAAAAAGGAAACAAACGGGGGCAGGAATAAAGCAGGAGAGGCAAGAGGGAGAAGAGCAAGTACTCCAGTCTCCAGCCAAGGCAGCCATGCCCTTCCAAAAACTACAGCTCAGACTTGAGAGTGTGCGTGCAGAGAACGAACTCTAGAACGTGACCTTGCTCGCCTCACGGGGAGATTTCTGTGCAATCAACGAGCTCCGGATCGGAGTTAATTCCCACAGGAAAAAAAGGAAGGCAGATCGAGGAGCGGAGGTGAGAGCTGAGAGCTGAGAGGCCGGCCGGCAGCGGAGAGAAACTGAAAGAAAAAAAAGGGGAGACGCCCGCTGCACCGCATGCTGGTACTTTCAAGTTTGATCCAAGTATCCAGCCACAGTGCCGTGCCGTGCCGTCCTGCAGCCACCGTCATGGCATCAGCGGCAGGTAGTGGTGGAAGTGGTTCGGATGGTGTCTAAAAATTCAGATTTTAATTTTAATTTTTTATTTGAATATGAATTTTTCGGATATGGATTCAAATACTGAAATGAATATGATATAGATGATATCCGACGGATACAAATTTAGATAATCCGTACAATTCTTATGTGGATTTACTGGTCCATTAGATATTTAGGTTCACTTGTTTATAGTAATCCATTTACATAGATGTGTGTGCTAGGGTTAGAGCCAAACGCAAGGCTGGCGAGCCCTAGTCCCTGTCGCCACTGTTGCCGGTCTCCACTCTAGCCACCGACCCCCTCCTCTGTCCGCTCTTGCCGTCGACCCCCCGCCTTCGCCTTCTCTAGACGACGGCCCATTCATCACTCACACCGACGATAGCCCCGCTCAGCCGTTTTGTCTTCTTCTTCTTCTTAGGAGAAAGAGAGGAATGAATGAGTACCGAGAAAAGGAGAAAGAAGAAGAGAAAGAAAAAGATATGAAAAAAAGATAAAGAATACATTTTAAAAAGAAAATAAAAAGAGTGTTTGTATAAGAATCCAGGCTACAGACTAAAAATCAAGCAGAGAACAATTTTTGGATTGTCCGTCTAAGAATTCAGACATTCGGACTTTAGAATAAATTTCAACAAAACATGTTTTTAAATAGTTTAGACAGAGTTCGGACAATTCATCTTAAAAATTAAACTGAACAGAACCATGTTTTTAGAATGTCTGGATTATTCGGTTTGAATCTAACACTCTGGAATGCAAATAAAATCCAATAGAAAGAAAACTTCGGATAGTCTGACTTTTCTTGTAACCAAAAACCAACTTTGAAAAAAAAATCCAAAACTTTCAACGAAAAATATTGATTTGAGTACTTAACTTTGTGTCTAAGTACTACTTGATTCTAGAGAATGTAAAATATTTACAATAAGTACTACTTGAGCCTAAGTAGACAAATATCTCAATTTCTTCAAGATCAAAAGAGCTCCAATGCCACTTTTATTTCTTAATTCTCAACATTCATCTTAGCAATCATGTCAGAGACATTTGATCACTACTGTCATTAAAACACCAAAATAAATTATGGATCTAGACGCATCAATATGCACTTTCAGTCGCCCTACTCCACACCTCAACTCGACGATGTTTCCCCGTCGTAGATCCCCATCTACCACCTCCCCACCGCCGGTCCCTATCCGTTGCACCTCCACCATTGATCCCAATCCGTTATCAATACTCTTCTCTCTTGAGATCCTAGCCAAACCGTCGAATCTTGTCCTCTTCCACTGCTGCCCGCCTCGTCCTCTCTTGTCATCGTCCCCTGCTGCCACCCCCTCCTCCGCCCGCCCTCACCGCCCCTCGTCCCAGATGTCGTTGCCCCTATACCAGCCAATGTTGCCCCCATCCCCTGTCCTAGCAACCTCCCAGTCTGCCCGTTCTAACGTGACAGCTGCCCGCCCCACCCTATGATTTTTTCTATGATTCCTATGTAGTGTTCACCGCTTCAAGATCATCTCCGTTTAGGTCATTCTTGTTTTCTTGATCTATTTTTTATGTGTTTCTTGTTTAGTGTTCACCGCATCAAGATCATCTCTATTTAGGTCGGTTCTTGTTTTCTTGATCTATTTTTTCATATGTCAAGGGATTTTATGATTATGCCACATGTTTTCATATGTCAAGAGGAGCACAGAGAGGCAGACGAAGGCTGCAGTAAGCTCGCATTTCTTATGCTCTGGTGGTTAATCACGTCCACTTTTTGACGGAGACTCCAACCTTTTTTTTCCATCCTTACCTAAAAAGTCAGTCACAAAATACCGCCTCTATTTTATTTTAAAAAATATTGCGTCTAGTTTCCTTCCTCCCAAATTTGCTATATGTTAGGGGAAAAGCCTTATCCATTAAAAGATGGAACTTGAAGAGCAGCTAGGTCTAGAGGAAAGTTGTGAGCATTATGTTCGTGCATTACTTCTATACCAAGATTAGCACGGTTGATGATATCAGCCCAAGTGAATAGAACCAAAGCTCTCTGCTTTCTAGATGATCCTATAGAGTAGGAGATAGAAATTTGCCTAAATCTATCTAATCTAATTACTTCGTTCACTAATTTCATTTAAAAGATCCTGAAGAAAAGAATTGGGTTTCCACCGAGCTAAAACAATATGCTGATGGTTCTAGTAAACCGAAAATACAGTTTTTTTAGCTATTTGGCTTTGTTACCTTTATTTTTTACTCCTTCTATCATATAATACCACAATCTAGAATCGAATAGAACATTTCATACTACTAATCTGATCAGTGGTACTCAAATTTATTGTACTATAAAATATTTTATTATGTCTTATATTGTAATATTACATGACGGAAGGAATATTTACTCTCTTTTAATAAATTAAAAGGTTTTAGTTTGTAACACATGTAAATATACTTTATAATACTATTTTATTTTTATGTTTATCACTAATTTATATCAATTTCAAATTTTATTTTTAAAATTGACTTTTATTTTACACAGGTCATATTGTTTTTTTAATTTTATATCAATGTGATAGGTGCATTTAAATCTCAATCATATGCGTGATTTGATTGAGCGATGAGATGATAAGTAGGAGGAAAAGTCAGAAATGGTCGTGACCGGCCAAACGAGCCGAGGAGGGGGACTCGACCCGACGCAGCGCCACGCAACGAAAGCCGCCGCGTCAAAACCCGACGCCCTCCGTTCCGTGCCCATAAACTCCGCCTCCCCCCCTCGCCGCACTCGTAACCGGGCCTGCTCCCCCCGCATCTCCCTCCCCTCTCCTCCTCCTCCGCCTCCTCCGCATCTGCGCCCGGGCGCGTGACCCCGTGACTACCACCGCCACCACGCCTCCTCGCGGCCTCGTCTCCGCTTGGACCTGCCGCGCGCTGGTTGCCCCCGGCGTCCCAGCCGTCACAGGCTCTCCGATCCCAGCGGGGAGTGCTGCCGTGCGCGGGCAGGCGCGGACCTGATTTCGCTCGCCATCGCTGGAGCAGGGCGCCTTCCGTGTAGGCGGCCCTGGCCGTCGGCGGCGGCGGGGCGAACCGGAGGAGGGGCGTGCGCCTTTGTCGCCGCGCGGGCGGGCTCGGTTTTGAGGTGCGATTGCTGGCCAGGCAGCTGGCGTCTTCTCCTGTCTACGACTCTGCGCTTGTCCTCGCTTCTCAGTTAATATGTTTGTTTTGTTCGAATTATTCATCCTTTGTTTTTGCAATGAGCAACTGTGAAAATTGTGGTTACTCGAATTATTCATCAGTCGGATGAGCAATCCCTGGTTAGTTGTTACTGGTGGCTACAACGAGTTGGATAGTTCTAATTGTAACAAACTGGGAATTCCAGTGGAACATAATTTTGGTACTAGAGTATCTTTGACGAGACAACTGTTCAGAACATCAGATTTGCTGCCGTCCTTACTTTCAATTATAGGGAATTATGTGGAACTAGTGACACTAGTTTTTCCTAAGCATATTCTTGTAAGACAACCATATTTTTGTCCCCAACCTGTTAGGCATCATGCCAATTTTATTTATTGCTTAATTAGAATCACCATTAGCTAGCTGCCCTTGTTGAGTTAGGAATGTTCCTGTTCAAGACGAAAAATTGCATTATACCAGTGCTGTGCCGAAGTGATCCAAATTACCCAATTACCGAGCAAACCTAACATCAAAAGAAAGCCATAAAATGATGCCAGAACCCAGAAGTGGGTGGCAAAGTCGTAAATATAATTGTCTAATCCATTATTTTCATAGTATAGGTTAAGTCATTAGTGGTACATCACAAGACAAAAAGAAAACTAAATACCCAACTTGATTTGAGTTGTTTGATTTACCCCCTAACTTGAATTTTTTTTGGTCATAAAGAAACCTATAAAATGTGTTTATGAACTATTTCCAATATGATAAGAGATGTGTATGCATCTAGGACCTAATCAAAACATCAATTCGTCGAGTTTCTGTATCTTTAGTTGTTGTATTCAATGTTTATTGAGAAGTCTGAAATATGAATGGCATGATTGCCTTTAATTTGTTGATTGGATGCTTTGGGACATAAGGAAGTTTAAAGTTATATAAACTTCTAAATCTATTTTGACATATAAGCTAGCCTGTTGTTTTGTGCATGTGTTAGTGCTGGAATGTTTGGTTGCAGTGGTTCTCATTTTAGTTCTGTCAGATCTGTCTGAATTGGTATCATGAAGTGGTTTTTGGGTGGTATTATGTGTTTCTTTGGAATGATTATTGTTTGACTGACTTGGGTGATGCCTCACAATCTCTTGCAAATTTCAGTTCTGTACACAAATGTGACCATCTATTTTTTTGTGCACATCTAAAACAATATTTTTGTATGGTCTCTTGCAGATTTAGAATGCATTCAGAAGGCCAGGACTTTTGTGTATAGGTTCTCTCTCAGCTGACAGATTTCTGCAGATTCTCACAGAATGTTAGAGGGTCAATCTTGCTTGATCTCGAGGTCTCTGCCAAGCTCCCGCAAACAGGAATCCAGTTTAGCATACATGACCTACCACCTCCTTGAGATAACGAGAAATAAGCGCCTATCTGGGACCTCGTGCATTGAACATGACAGTGTCGCTGCAGCAATAATCAAGCGGCCTAAATCTGCCAAGAACCACAAATGTGAGCCACTGGATTGTCAAGGCAGTAATGAACATAACTTTTCAGATTCAAGCACCCTGATAAGTTCTATCGGTCGAGACAACTCAATCAGTTGCCTTGCCCGTTGCTCTCGTTCAGATTATGGTTCCATTGCATCACTCAATCGGAATTTCAACTCACTTGTCCGCAGTGGGGATCTGTACAAGGAACGGCGCCAGTTGGGGATTGCTGAACATTGGGTCTATTTCTCCTGCAATGTGCAGGAGTGGGAGGCTTATGACCCCAACCGTTCACGGTGGATGAAGCTACCAAGGATGCCACATAATGAGTGTTTCATGTGCTCGGACAAGGAATCACTTGCAGTGGGCACCGAACTCCTTGTTTTTGGCAAGGAGATTCTTTCCCATATTGTTCTGAGTTACAGTATTCTGACAAACTCGTGGTCGCCTGGTGTTGATATGAATGCCCCTAGATGCTTGTTTGGATCAGCTAGCTTTGGGGAGAAGGCAATTGTGGCTGGTGGCATGGATGCTCAAGGTCGGGTGCTTCGCTCCGCAGAGTTGTACAACTCAGAAACCAAGAGATGGATAACACTTCCATGCATGAACAAGGCTAGGCGCATGTGTTCTGGAGTCTTTATTAATGGCAAATTTTATGTCATCGGGGGAATGGCCAGTAACACGGAAGTGCTGACCTGTGGAGAAGAGTATGATTTGGAGAAAGGTACCTGGAGGCTGATAGAGAACATGTCCGAGGGGCTCAATGGTGCCAGTGGTGCACCACCCCTTGTTGCTGTTGTCGAAAATGAGTTATATGCTGCGCAATATGCAGGAAAGTTAGTAAGGAAGTATAACAAAAAAGATAACACATGGACAACACTGGGAGAGTTACCAGAACGGCCAGAAGCGGTGAATGGCTGGGGTATTGCTTTCCGAGGATGTGGAGAGCGGCTCTTGGTGATTGGTGGACCAAGAGTGCTGGGAGGGGGCATGATTGAGCTCCATTCGTGGATCCCGAGGGAGGGACCATTGCGGTGGGACATGATCGGGAGCAAACCTTCTGGTAACTTTGTTTATAACTGTGCTGTCATGGGGTGCTGATTTGTGTGCCACCCCCCGTGTCGAACATACAGTGAACAAGAAATACTGTGATATTGGTTTCATCAAATGTCATAAAGCACCGATTCTGCCTGATGGGTAATCTCTGCCTTTCCTTTCCTTTCCTTTTGCCATTTCAGATTTTTCTCATGGTTCAATAGAGTAATTGCTTCAGTGCACACATTACATGTGACCCTTAGATAAGTTTTCCACACATTTGATTTGCAGTTTGGAATTTGTATCACTCTGTTGGAATGAGTTTCCTGAGATGGATGCATTTAGTCAACAAACTGTAATAGAGGTGCCCTTGCATCTGTACAACTGAATGACGCTCTGAATCGGTGCCTGTCGATTCCATTGTTCTCTTGTGCAAATGTCTATTGACAAAAAGAACTTGAATTATAAGTTCATATGTGCACTTCACACGCGTCCTTTTTCCCTCGTTCCTTGTGACGTCTGATTGCTTGATGGCAAAGTTCAGCACGAAACCAAAAAGATCATGTTAGGCAGATCATGGATTCTTGAAATGTACTCATACATTGCATATGGCACACATATGGACAAGTCAATATTTGGTACTGAATTGTCCATACTTGTAGTTGTGGGCGCTTAAAATCCTTTTGGAACAATTGATGCCGAAGAAGTCGTTGCCCTTACGTCTTAGCAGCAGGGATCACCCCTCCTTCATCGTCCATACTTGGCCGCTGAGCTTAGCCTAGACGATGCTCTTATCATCTAGGGTGGGCAGGCCAGGCACCCGCCTTTTTTTTTTTCTGAGAGATGGCGACAAGTGTGTAGCTGCTAATCAGTGGCTCGCTGTCTGATGCGTGCTTTACGTCGTGGAAATTAGGGAATCCATGTTGTGTTGTCGAGTCCTGCCCCGTACAATCAGCTGCTGATTGTTAATTTTGCACTGATCATCTCGCAGCATATCTCCGGGAGCTCTGTTTTCTTTAGGGTGGCCTCTCTTTTTAATTCTGTGTGTTGTTTCAGACTTTCAGTACTGATTGGGTGGTTGTCGGGCTGTCCTTTTGTTTTAGCCTTTTAGGCCTTGATTGATACTGGTTTCTTAGAGTTATTTTTTCAATTATTTTGGGGTAAAACATACCACCTACTCTATCCACGGGACCAACCGGCAGTAATAAATACGCCAGCACAGGAAGAGAATGGATCCGAGAATTTGTCCTGGCTTCTTGTGCTTGAGCCATAGCTTTCGCTGGGCGGACACTTTGACACGTTGGTTGCTCCTTCGATTTGTTGTTGCGCTTGCGCTGCTGCGGTTGTTGCGTCTTGACCTGTCCTAGTAGCAACTAGCAACGGACAACGCACTTACACAGACACCGATGTGTAGCACCTGCGTGCAGAGCAGAGGACGTGCGTCGCACTGAAGACGACAAGACGGGGGAGGCGGCAGATCGACGGAGCAGGAGTACTACGGCACGCAGGCGCTAGCTGCCATTTTTACCTTTTTACTGTCCAGCAGGTAGCTACTAGCTGGCAATTGGCATGGTGGCCGTCCTGTCAGTTCTGGTCCCCCGTGAGAGCCCGACCGCGTGAACAAGCAGCGCGTTACGAGCCGGTGGAATTATCTGCATAGAGTTACTCCCCCTCTCACGTGTAGCACCGACTCAACGTCAAGTTAAACAATGTGATTTCATATCAACTTGCTCGCATTATTTTTTAAGTTTTAATATAATTTTTTGGACTTCTTTCGTCTCTAGAGCAGTTCTTCGAAGCTTCACATCTGATGTGCTCCATTCTCTTCTAGTTGCGCCTCAACAACGCGTGCGATTGATGTTTACAAGAGTCGTCCTGTAGATGAAATGCATAAAATCATTTACATCCAGCATTGGTGTTCTTCTGTTCATTTTCAATAACAAGACGTGGACTACTACAAAGGCCTCCAATACAACATACACGCCGAACAATTTATGGGCCTTTAATTTATAAATTAGTAAGCTTCATATGGGCTGCATAGTTGCATCGCATCACGGATTCACGGGTACGGGGTACCCCCACATCAACCGTTACCCGCTCAAATCAACGACCAGAATTTCTCTCCCAGAAAAGGGAAAAATAAAATAAAAGGTGAGATCGTATCTCGTGCCCTGCGACCTGCGAGCCTGCGAGTCGTCTTCGTCTTCGTCTTCATCCTCCCCGTCTCCCCCGACCTCCAGATTCTCCGGTGCTTTCCCGATCCAAACCCTAATCGGTTCCTCCATGGAGGCGGCAGCTCCGCCACGTATTCTCCTGCGGTCCCCTGACATCACCCCGGGGATCCGCCGCTTCCTCGATGCCCGCTTCCGCTCGCAAGCGGACCTCGCCGCGGCCGCCGACGTGGAGACCGAGATCCGCGGGCGCTGCGCGGAGCTCGAAGCGTCAGTGTATGACCTCTCCGTCCGTCTAGCTGCCGCCGCTTCGGCCTACTCCTCGAGCCTCGGCGCTGCCGGCAACGCTCTGAGGGGCGTCCGCGGTTGTCTCGCTGCCCTGAAAGCCTCCACCTCTGAGCCAGGTATCCCAAACAAACACTTGCTACTGAATTCTGAAACGGGGTGCTTCCCCAGTTGATTTTTGTTCAATTTGTAATTCACTGTTATTGTAGGGGTTAGAGGAGAGGTGGAGATTGGGAGCGAGAAGATGCTGTTTGAGCAACTCCCTTCTCTGGCCAAAGAGGTTGCTAGAGTGGAGATGGTCAGAGATTACGCCGGTAAGTGTGAAAATAGTTGTCCCAGACCTTGTATTCGTGCTTTGCTCCAGATTTCGGATGATAAAAAGATGACAATAGGATCGCTCCCTTGACAACTCTCAGTGCCTCAGTGCTGTCAAAATTTTCCCCTTATACGTTTGTTTGTCTACCCATAATGTGTTCTGAGGTACTCATGCACAATATATTTTCCGATAAGCAACTATGGATTGAATAATTCTGCCAGGCATGTGGAAAATAGCACATACGCATGATTTTCAAACCCACTGGTATTTTATTATGACCATTTTGTTATATGATGTGTTGGTAAAGAGATGGCTTTACCTTAGGAGTGTATGGTCCTATCACTTGATGCAACGGGTGATTGCTTACTGTTGGAGCAGGCTGGGTGTTGCTCATAGAAATAGTTGCTTTTTATGCTTAACACTTGGTCTTAGCCAATAGAGATCTAGCCAGTACAGCTGGATGGGATGATGATATCTGTCCTGGTACTCATGCGGTTAATCGGCATCTGTGCCTGTAAACCATAGAAAGGGGGCATCATTTCATATGGATATATGAGTTTCCTTTGTCTGTCCAACTTAACTGGAAATTATGGGGGTACTATCTTTTTGAGCTATTAGTTCACTGTTATTTCATATTTGTCTTCTGTCAACAACAGTAAATCAGTAAGTGAAACATCAATCTCCAACAAGAGTGCTGGAACCAGAACATCCATTTCATATTTGGCTTAGTGAGACAGTAGAAAAACTAGCCACTCACATGAATATGAAACCCAAGTTTGGGTATCAACTCTAGCCTACCCCAACTTGCTTGGGATTGAAAGGCTTTGAAGAAGAATAAGGACATTGTAACTTGAGATTTTAATCTGTAAATTAAGTACAAAACAATAGTGAGGATAAAATAATAATAATAATAATAATAATAATTTAGTGAGATTTGGAATGCTAGACTAACGAGTGAAAAGGCACATATGATGAAACATGAAAGGTACAACAGAGAAACAGAACCTCTAAACTATTAGGGGTGTGATTTAATTTGTTACAAACAGCTCAGGCATTTGCTCCACATTTGGGTAAACTCTGTAAACACCTTGAGTATTCTAAGTATATGTGTTTTATTCTGTCAGTATGGTGTGAAAATGTGGTGTGAGGAATTCCATAAGGTTTACCTGTCAGATGGTACGGTTGATTTTCTTAATCACCTTGAACAAGGCCATCACTGTTCCATGCGTAGGTCTCACAGTTATTATATTATGATGGGTGTCACAGTTAAACTAGTTTTGTAGATTAAAAATGAATATCATAAATTTTGAGTTTGTATCTATTATGTGTTAGCCATAATACTCAACTCTTTGAATGAGTCTCCTAGTGCATGTTGTGTTTTGTATTTTATCGTGCTGACATCGCACTGATATATCATGTCTATTATAGTATTATCTGCATTTTTTGTCAAAGTGTATGCCATGTTTTGAGAATACATAGTTATACTTATACCCAGCATGTGATTCTATCATTCTATTATTTACTTTAAAAACAAACAAACAATGTGGGATTTTCAAGTGTATGCCATGTTTTGAGAATACATAGTTATACTTATACCCAGCATGTGATTCTATCATTCTATTATTTACTTTAAAAACAAACAAACAATGTGGGATTTTCACTGTCTGCTTTTCTTTCTATTGACTTAGTTTTCAAAAAGGATTTTATCGACTAGCATCAGGATGCCAAATTGAGTGAAAATTAATTGAATAAATTACTGTGAAATACCCCAACTACTGTTCTTGACTTTAGATATTTACCATATTTCAATAATCTGTATTTTCTCACACTTGTCTTGGCATACTGCTTTTCTTCAGTTATGTTGCTGAATCACATGCTTTATACTTAACTTCGAAACTTTTGATTTTTTTAACAATAGGTTGTCTTATACAGAAATGGTGCTAAAGCTTGACAGTTTGGTCGGTGATGTAGAAGATGCTGTTTCTTCTTCTGTTACCAGAAAACTTAAATCTCGTGTCGAAAATACACAGGTATGAATATTGCCATTTTAGCATGGGGTAATCAACTTGTCAAGTACTAATTTAGCCTTTCTTTTTTTACTCAGAAAACATATCATGTTCCTATTGGATATCTTAAAACGATAGAAGATCTTTTAGCTTCAGTCACAAGGACTAGACCACAATGGTCTCGCCTTATATCTGCAGTGGATCACAGAGTGGACCGATCTTTGGCTGTACTAAGACCACAAGCCATTGTTGATCATCGTGGTCTTCTGTCATCCCTTGGATGGCCTCCATCCCTTGCTGGAACAAATTTTTCTAGTATTAATTATGGGAAACCGTCAGAGATTGTGAACCCATTGTTTTCAATGCAGGGTGATCTGAAAAGCAAGTATTCTGAGAGCTTTCTTTCACTATGCAGTTTACAGGAATTGCAAAAACGTAGAAAAACTCGACAGCTACAAGGGCATATTGTAAATAATCAGCTGCGTCAACCATTATGGGTGATTGAAGAGTTAGTAAATCCAATAGCTGCTTCTGCCCAACACCATTTCTCCAAATGGGTTGAAAAGCCTGAATTCGTTTTTGCTCTTGCTTATAAGATAACTAGAGATTTTGTAGATTCCATGGATGAGATATTACAGCCCCTTGTGGATAAGGCTAACCTTGTCGGGTATAGTTGCAGAGAAGAATGGATTTCAGGAATGGTTATCGCATTGTCAACATACTTGGCGAAAGAGATCTTTCCTAAGCATATTGAACTTCTTCAGGAAAGTACCTCAAGTGATGCTAGTAGCAAACCATTTCAGGCTAGAGTCTCATGGCTTAGTCTTGTTGACCTGATGATATCTTTCGACAAGCAAACTCAATCTTTGATATCGAGTTCAGGACTGCTACTTTCGGTGAAGGATGATGATAATTGGCAGAGGATCTCAGTTCTCTCTGTCTTCTGTGATCGGCCAGACTGGCTTGAGATATGGGCAGAGATTGAGAGGCAGGATACTCATGATAAGCTGAGATCATCAATGGAGAATGAGAAAAACTGGAGTACAAGGATTCAAGGAACAGTTCTTGAATATGTTTCGGATGATTATAAGTCTCCAGCAATTACCAGTGTTGTCCAAAAGGGCTTGTCCTTGCTAATAGATCGTGCTCGTCCTATTCCAAATATAGTACTCAGGGCAGAATTCATTAAGATTTCTACTTCACCCGTAATATCGGAGTTCCTTGGCTGGATGCTTCAAAGGTGCCAAGAAGCAGAGGGACTAACAGCTCTGGCAGATGATAATGCTCTTCTCAAGGTGTCGCAGTCCATTAATTCTGCTCGATACCTTGAGTCCACACTGACCGAATGGTGTGATGATGTATTCTTTCTTGAGATGGAAAATATAGATAGTCATAGTGAGTGCATCTTCCAGGTAGAGATAAACCGACTAAAAGATTTCAGAGTGCAATGGATTGATAAGATTTCGACAGTCATTTTAAGGGATTTTGATGCCCGGTCAAGGGATTATCTGAAAAATAAAAGGCAGTGGCAGGAGAAATCAGAAGGGTTAGCTCTATCCAGGGCCCTCATAGGATCTTTGGACTACATGCAAGGACGGATATCTAAGCTAGAAGATGGTCTAAATGAACGGGATTTTGTGACGGTATGGAGAAGTGTGGCAAGTGGAGTAGACCAGCTGCTCTTTTCTGGAATTTTCACTGGCAACACGAAGTTTAGTAATGGTGGGGTAGAAAGACTTCGTAGTGATCTGAGCGTATTGTTTGCCGCTTTTTCAGCATGGTGTCTGAGGCCTGAAGGCTTCTTTCCAAGACTGTCTGAGGTATTGAAGTTGCTGGATGTTGATCAGAAGCAGCTAAGAGATGGAATGTCTATAGATAACACATGGCTGAGGGAGTATGGTATCAGGCGCTTGACGGCTGCTGAGGCTGAGAAGATAATAAAAAATATGATCTATGAGTCGTAATATCTTAAGGAGTAACAGACAACAGTCTTTAAGTTTGAAAATGAGTGGTGAAATTTTGTACACTTTGGACAGTTTTATTCCATACAGGTTTTATCGTTCTGCTTTAGTTCCTTTATCAGCTTGTGAATTGCTACAATTAAGGTATAGCACCAAGAAATGCATTGATGCAGTTTGATTTGAGATTGCAAGCACTCTCTTGTTTTTGACAAAAAAAACTAACTTTTGTCGCTTGATGGAATAATTTGACCAAGAAAGCAGCCTTTTCGAAAAGCTGTACTGCCCTTCATTGCTCAGAATTCAGAGCTGATGACAGTTTACACTGATCAAATCATATTGTTTTGACCGATTGACACATTGTCAATATAAAAGACTAGTAAAAAAACTCCTAGATAGATAGGAAGCGTGTCGGTCTCAAGCACGGAGCACTGCCTCCAACCGAAACGTAAATGCGTAAGAGGAAGCACCGACTTTTTGCTGCAAACTCGCCTAATCATGCAGCGGCTGTGCCTCCCGGCCCCAAACCACCTCTGGATAATGCTGTCACCCACCTAACCTGGGCCTCGTGAGAAATTAACGAGTTGAGAGAGAGAGAGAGATGTTGATGGAGACGTGTCCATGGCAGAGATGAACATATGGTCGAGAGGTTGGCCAGCTGAGCTGCCTGCTGTCCCTGGCTCGCGCAAGTGCGCGCGGCACGATTAGGTGCTTGCCTGCCCGCGCGCAGGGACGGCCAGACAGACACGCCATGCCGTGCCCGCTGCCGTGCAGCCGGGTCCCGCCCGCCACCACCACCACCGCCGGTCCCCCACCGTACCCCCGGCCGGCCGCCAATCTTGGTCCCCACGCCCGCGAACGTACGTCGAACTCGCATACGTACCCGCGCCGCGCGCGCGGCGGTCTGTTCGCCTGACAGCAGCTGGTACACCTGCGGCGGCGCGCGCGCGCGACGCCTGCGCGGATGCATGCGGCGTCGCGGCAGCTCGCGGCGCGCGTCCACGCTCGCGCTGGTGACTGGTGGTGGCCGCCGTCCGGCCGGCAGAGCGGCGCGCGTCGGAGACGGCATACACGACGACCGTCCTCAGGCTTAATCATTCCATCATCCTCGATTCATCAAATCAAAAACCAAACTTTGTCAGACGAACGATCGCGAAATCCAGGCCACTAGGCCAGCAGCCATGCAATTGGAGCCCCGTCCACCGGTGGCCAGCGCGGTTGGAGGCCTGCAACCATCGCTGGAGACGACGCCACCCAACAAGCGCTAATCACAGAGCAGATCGATGGAAACAAACCAGTAGTACGTGATAACAGGATGATGATGCATACCTGTCAAAATATGGTGAAAAAAACTCCTCTCCATCAGATCGATCGTGGGGACCGACCGAATTAACAAGATTAGGTATATATGTTATTGATTTTGGACCAAGAATCTTGGAGGGTGGTACGCTGGTCCATCTGCAAATTAAAGATTGATTTCTGACGATACATACACGTTCCTCGATCGCTTCTTTGTTCCTGCATGCATCTGTAGCATGTACTGCTGCATCTGCTTAATTAGTCCTGTCTTCGGACGATTGTTCAGTCTCGCTGTCGATCTGTCACCCTGTCAACGTTTACATGTATTCAGGATACTTTTGATGATCCATGAATTGGATCGACAGCCCCCCTGCATACTGCAGACTGCACTCGTACTGCACACATCCAACTTGACGCGATGAACTCGTCGATCGATCGATCGATCGATACGACGAACGGATATGATCCTGCGTGCGACATCTACATGCACGTACACATTTTCAGATTTCACAAGACCCAGACGCGTACGAACACGTGATCTTAATTCAGTTATTATATTGGACAGGGACCTGCTGCTGCTGGTTCGAGTTAATTTATTTCACACTAATTAACGATGAGCTCGTCAGTTTATAAGTCACTTGCTGACGTTTCAACAAATTTGTGGCCGAAATCGAGCGTTATTACACTAGTATCAAATCTGGTCAGTCTTATTTAATTTATGGTGACGTGGCTGATGTTTTAATCGCTTTTTTATTTAGACACAAACTATATTCTAGTAGTTTCATCCGAATAAATTTATACGTAATCATCTATTTTCTTTTTCTTTCTCTCAATTACTTTCTTTTATTCATTAATATAGTTTCTTCCGTCCGACACAGTTTTTGTGTTTTCTCTCTTCTAATTATATTCTTTATCACATCAATTTTTAAGGCTTGTTTGAGGAAACTTCTGACAGCTAGAGATTCTCAGTAGTTAGCTAGTCTAGGTAACTGGATAGTCTAAGTATCTAGCTGATGAGAACCTAGAAAAACTAGTATTTTTATTTTTTAAAAGTTTAGTTCATTTTTAGATTATACAGTTACTGATTCTAAAAATCTAGACCGTTTATTTCAACTCCGGCTCTCCAAACATGCTCTTAATCGCACGCTACCTATTGACACATGTTCCGGGACGGGTCCCGCGTGAATGCGGCAGCAGCTTCGATCTACTACTACTGTATGCATCCCCGTTTCAACGAATTGAACGAACGGGGATTTTAGAGCCCCTGATATTTTAGAGATCCCCTACTTTCGGAGGTCCTGTGCGGTCACACCGCCCGCACTGCCTCAGGGCCGGCCCTGTGTGTACAGATCTACAGTACGTAGACACGAGCAATTAACTCATCACTGCAGTATGAAAACTGCACGGTCGGCTAGTCGTATGACAAGCCGATCGAGGATTATATTGGCTTCTCCGCTAGCTGGATGTCACGTAACACCCGGAGCTTCAGCTGCTTGAGACAATGGGTCACTGGCCTGGCCGTGTATTACATTGGTCGGATTCACACACCTATTTATTTACAGCAGTACTAAATGATATATAGGGCGGTGCTTACCATTCATGCATGCTACCCCAAATCTGCATTCTACTATACCATACATATCCAATTATGAATTATCAACACACACATATAATTTGTTACGTCTAAATTACTTAATGAAACATAAGTTAATTAGATCTACTTACACGTATGGTTGTTAGCGGTGTTTATTTAGGGTGTGTTTGATTGAGCTATAGATTCTGAAAAGATGTCGTGAGTTGTGAGTTATAGAAAAGCTGAGAAGTTGTTTGGTTGGAATAGTTGTGGATTTATATTTTGGTAGTTCATGATGCTTGGTTGCATTATTAATGAGTAATTTTACATGTAAATCATTCTAATCATGAAATTTTGTAATGTTTATATTAAAATTATATATTTTTAAATTACACTAAAATGATATATTTTACTAAAATTTCACTTTTTCAAATTTTACATGAATTAATATGCATGGTTTAATAGCATGGTTGGTAATATTCATTCAAAGTTGAACTGAGAAGTTGTGAAATCTAGGTTATACCAGCTTTCAAATTTATAATACGAGAATTTGTAGATTTTGGAAAAGCTAGGTGACCAAAAGAGTTGTTTGGTTCAGATTCCAATTTCCAAGCCAGGAATCTAGTTCAAAAATTTGAACCAAATAAACCCTTAACTTAAGACAACTTTTTTTATAATACAAAGCTAAAATAAATTGTTTATATTCTAAATCTAGACTAGATAAATTAGTTTATATAGAATTTAGAAATAAATTGTAATCTAGATATTACTCCCCATGTTTTTGATTGTAAGTCATTCTGACATTTTTCAAATATCATATTTATTTATGCATAGATGAATTTGGACACATGTGTCCAGAATTATTGATTTATGAATGAATCTGATAAACAGCAGTATAATTTACAATAAAAATAGAGAAAAAATGAAACATTACTTGTAACTCTAGATATATAAATAGCCACGGTTTTTTGGGGAGAGATGTAAGGAGTTGGTTGCTTCACACGTCGGGCACAAGGCACAAGCACGTGTGGGCGCCCACGGGATGCCTTCCACGCCGGGGGGTCCGCACCACGCGAAAAACACCGCGACGGTGACCTGCAACTTGGCCATCATATCACTACAGTTAAACCACCTGCGACTTGCCCGCCGGCGCCTCCACCCCATCCGCCGCGCCGGCCACGGACTCGCTCTCTTACCACTGCACGTACCAGCTGCAGCGGTTAAAACGTCTGAATGAAATTGGACAGTATGATCCTAAATAGATTGATTCGGAATGGATGAGATGGTATAAATAGATTGTTTGGTTTGATGTATAAGATGATACATGATAATGATTAGTTATAATTAATAACATCTAATTATAATTATTTTTCACTAAAAATACTTAATAACCACTAATCTTAACTAATTATAATAATTAGTACAGTTAACAAAAATTGGACGGTATCGTTCGCTTGTTTTTACCGCACGAAACGGTTCAACGTTTAGAGAGAATATTCCGAGAATTTGAAGCTATCCATTCAGGATGTTTTCATACAGTATATCTAACCAAACAGACTTGTTTTTTGAAGCTGTACCAAACTATCCCAGAATAAATTTGGTTCAAAAAATCAAACACCACGTCTCTGTGGCCTGCATATGATGACGCCTTACTATTAACAGTGTAAAATGCACCCATGCATGCATCCAACATCGACTTTACTTCATCGTACCCTATCCAACAAAAGCGAGTAACAGTGCTACGTACAGTGACACGGTACGCTATATTTACTGTTTCTCAGGCAGCCGGCCGGCCTAAACATCACGTTCTAGCTAGCAGTAGCAGCTCGGTGGATCGGCTACCCCCAGCAGTGGTGAGTGAAAATTAAAACGACAGAGATTTCAGCAGGACTACGAGCCTTTTTCAGAAGCTTTTTTGGGTGCAGAGAGAGAGGACGTACGGTCCATCGAACATGACATGGCAGAGCTAGTGGTACACGCAACAGTTCACAACATTGCCGTACCCCTAGTCTTAATATGGTGATTAGAATAGTTTATACAATATTAATTAATGTGTAATCAAGTAAAAGATAATATGATTATAAAGTTAAAGATCAAATAGAATTATCAATGTAGGAAACCGTCCAGCTCTACGTAAAAACAGAGAAAAAACAAGAGAGGATCGGTGATAAAAAAACAGAGAGAAATAAAGGTGATTGGATAAAATTTTATCTTTAAAAATCATTCCTGATAGATGTAGTTTTGTATTGATAATATTTATATGATGTAACACGATAGATGCACCATGGATGCAGTACGCGCGTGCGCATACGTAGACCGTAGTCATCCCGACAAAAAAAAATGCACATACCTGCTTTGTTAAAAAATCAAGCTGCAGGTTTGTGAGTTAAACGACCAGCTCATGAACTGGTCTGCGAGCCTAGCCAAACCGAGACTGAAGCTAGCTGCCTCGCGAGCCCAAGTCAATTTTTCAGCCCTAGATGCAGCTGCTAGCTGATGACCTCACATTCATGGCCCGATCTTGTAGTGATAACTTTCATTATAATTGAATGAGCTTAATCGTAAGTTACAAAAGTTTAATTAAACAAAATTCAATTACAGGCAATCTGGATATGAAGCATAAATCATTGGAAAGTGTACTAAAACAAGAAGTAGCAGCAGCTAGCCAAAGTAGGATAGAGATAGATATAGGGCCTGGAGGCTAGAGGCTAGAGAGAGCGCAAAGTCGAGGCCGGTGGGACCCGCAGGCAAAAGTAATTAACGGACAGATCGATCGATCAATCGATCGAGGAGTGGAGTGGAGGGAGAGCCGGACGAGACCCAAAGGTAAACAGGAAACATGCATGGAGGTAGCTACGCCAGGGTGATCGATCAATTAAGGCGCATATGTGCGTGTTCCGTGGATACGCGGGCCGCGGGAGACAACGGTACGTGCCGTGTAACGTAATCGCACGCCATCGCCGCGTGATGAGACGGACCGGCGTCCGGCGCCATGCCGTGCATGATCCATCGGCGACCCCCCTTCATCGCACGTACGTGGGCCTCTCGCCCGCCACAACCGCCAGCTGCGTATCTCATGCATCCCCTCTCCACACCCTCGGCCTCGATCCACCCCGGCCACCTCAAGTCGTACACCAGCTGCGCGGCATGATGCGCGCGGCCGGCCGGCGGGCGGCGGCGAGCGCGCGCGCGAGCGCGCGGGGACGTCGGCCGGAGAGATAGCCCCGGGAGGGCGCCCGCGCGCGGCCGCACCGCCGGCCGGCCACCCGGGAGTACGTAGGGCCTCGTGTCGCGCGATGATTTCGTGTGACATGACGGCCATTTTCTGGCCATCGCAGCGGGCCTGTCGCTGGCATGCATATGGCGCGGCCCGCCCCCAGCCAGGCGTGATCACATGCGCCACGCGACGGTCACGTGGGGGTTGGCGCACGCTGTCCGCCCCCTCGCTCGCCTACCCGTTACCCAATCCCCCACCCCTGGCACCGGACACAACTGCTCCGTATATTGCTAGCTATCTCCGCATACTCCTGACTTCCTCGAACCATTTGTTAATAATAATGAGATGTAAGTTAATTGATATTAAATCTTGTTATAATTTTAATATTAAGTGTTTTCCATTAATTTCGCATAAGAAAATTAAATGCAATGTATATTACTGGGTGGTCGGTATTAATTAATTTATTGTTAGTGCAATAACAGATTAAAGTGACGACGTCGATGGATTTTACATACATTAAACAAGCTAAGCTAGATATGGTTTTTTTTTCTCGTTTGCTGGGTGAATCGATCCGCTAAGCTGGTGCAGCGCAGCATGGGCACGTGGCAAGTGGTGGGTAGTCATAGCGTATTATAACTGGGCTGGGCCCACGGTCTGCTACTGGTGGGCCACGATGTGGAGGCTCACCGGTGATTATCAGACAGAGAGAGACATGTGGGCCCATCAGCCTTTTCCCTACGGGTCCTCCTAACCTGTAATTGTTAATATATATATTTGTATAAATATATTTAGAATTATATAAATCTAGCTTATGTAATATAAAAAGTTGAAAGCATTAATGTCGTTAAGAGTGCCGGTAGTCTAGGCCCGGTTAGCTTAGCTCGATCTCTTGCCCATCTGCTGCTTATAAAGACAGCCTCTCCCTTTCTGTCTCCCTCACACACACTCCTCCCATCCCGCATTATATTGCAGCCAGCTATTGCCCAACGACGACTTAGCTACAACGCCTCCAAGCTTAATATTCCAAATCCTCTCGTCGATCTCGCTCCACCCCTCTTTCACGGTCGCAGCCAGCTGCAAGTGCGAGGGCTCACACTTTCTCGAGGGCCACCCCACTGCGCGTGCTACGTACGTACGTACGCCGCGCGCAGTCGTAGCCGGAGGAGGCGCGCGCGAGGGCGCCAGCGATCGAGAGGATAATATATAAGTGTGTGTCGTCGTCGTTGCCGCGGCGAAGGGACGTACGTACGTCGCTGACGATGTCGAGCCGGAGGTCGTCGCGTGGCGCCATCTCCGACGAGGAGATCAACGAGCTCATCTCCAAGCTCCAGTCGCTGCTCCCCAACTCTCGCCGCCGCGGCTCCAGCCAGGTAATTAGCTAGCTAACTAACAGCATTCATACCGGCGCGCTGCTCGCTTATGGTAGATTGGTAGCTAGGTTTGCTGGCTTTCGGTGAAATACAGAAGCTGTGCCGTCTACTAGAACAATCCATTACTGCACTCTGCGTGTCAGCGTGTGTGGTCGTTTAATTGGTTAAGCGCGTCAGAGATTTTCCGTACGTGGGTGTGTGGTGTGTATGCACACGAGGATCAAATTAAGTAACGCGGAGGTTAATGCAGG
This sequence comes from Zizania palustris, assembly GCA_019279435.1. Classification (NCBI taxonomy): domain Eukaryota; kingdom Viridiplantae; phylum Streptophyta; class Magnoliopsida; order Poales; family Poaceae; genus Zizania; species Zizania palustris. The sequence continues at coordinate 40,311,972 of JAAALK010000283.1, read as the reverse complement.
CGTCGACGACGAAGCTACTGAAGGAGACGTGCAACTACATCAAGAGCCTTCACCGGGAGGTGGACGACCTCAGCGACCGGCTGTCGGATCTCATGTCCACCATGGACCACAACAGCCCCGGCGCGGAGATCGTCCGCAGCATCCTCCGTTCCTGATCATCGCCTGCTACAAAGCTGAAGCGCCGGCGGCCGGCCGGCAGGCCGGTCTGTGTCGACGACGACGAGGGCAACACTACGCGCCAATTAATCAACTGTACGTCCGGCCGGCCAGCCGGCGCCTTAATTCTCCGTCTCCGGCCACCAGAAGACAAGAGCATTTAGCTAGGGTATATATATCACTACATATATTAATTTATCCGTGTCCCTTTCTCTCGTCTCTACGTTATATTCTAGCTAGATCTGATCGGTCATCGTCTAGCTCCCATATGTACTAGCCACGCTCGCACGAGCGCGTCTCTCTCACTCACTCTCTCTCTCCCTCTATCTCTCTCTCTAAGCTTCACTCGCATTAGGGCATTACCGCGAGCTAGGGCGCCTAAGCAGGGGCTTATCCTCGCTAGCTTTAGCTCGTCTTCATCGTTCGTCTAATCCTCTCCAAGTCTCGCTCCCCGTGTATTGTCCTGATTGTTTTCTCCCTTTTTCTATCTCTGTAAATTTAGTTGGTGTGGTTCGGATCGAGTTGTGTCATCTCCAGACAACCGACCGACCACTACTACCTAGAGTAAATTAATATCATCGTGGTGTACTGCTCCAGCTTTAACTTCCGATTGTCTACGTACTACGAGAACCTATTTTTATATATATGATTAAGATATCTTCAGGAGATGAGCTCGATCGGCATGCCAAATGAATATATATATGAACGCGATGCCCCATGCGAGCTTGATTTCACTGCAGGCTGCTTTCTCCTCGATCTATATATCGGCTCGCTCGATCGATCGATTCTCTATCTGTACGCACGTGAAACGGGGCGTTTACTGGCAGCTAATTAAAAAGTGACAGGTATATCGCACGCATGGCCCAGTGGCGTTACGGCTGTTTCGACGCCGCCGCTGCCGCGCGCCATGTTCGGCGACAGCGACGGCGAGGGGACGTACGAGCTAGAGCTGTAGCTGTACGTGCACCTCAGGGGAGCAAGCGTACGTACGCCTTCCACTTGGTCTTGTCTAACCGTGTCTGCTAGTAGAATTCCTCGATCTCTCTCGTCTTTAATCGGGGCTGAGAGAAATAGATCGACGAGGGGATGAGGAAAAGGTTCGCGTCAACTGCCTGGCTTGTTTTGCTCGGCCGTTAATGCCGTGGTGGCGCTGTCCATCGTCCTTAATTTTCTCTCTGCGACACGCGCCCCCACATGTTATGGTCGATCCACCGCTGTACTACAGTACTACACGATCAAGCCCGGCTGGTGAAAGTTGTGCTAGGTACACAGTGCGTGAAGGCAAAAGGCATCCGGCTACCTTACCATCTACAAGTACTTTGCCTAATTACGATGTAGGATGAATCCATTTCGTATAGTTTTTAAGCCACTCTTAATGCACAAGAATACTGGCCATGCATGCATGCATGGATAGATGTTCCAGCTGTTCAACAAGTTAACTGGCCATGGACACGTTCGAAAACTGCTTGACCTTTCTACGATCGAACCTTAGCTAGCGCGTGCGTGCATTACTGTTCAAGTTTCTTCTGTAGGTCACAAGGTGTCTAGATAGGTACTACCTTAGCAACGTTTCTTCTCTGAAGTTGAATTGCAGGTAGCTGATGATGGGCGGACACCATTGCGGGCTTCTGCAAGGAACCCCCACATGCATGCTACCAGCTAGCACTGTGTGATTGATCTACGTACGCTAGCACGGCAATCACGAAGCAAAAAGGGCATGAATATATAGCTAATAGCGATTGACCTCGTTTGATCGGAGGTCGTTACTTGGCTCGCTACGTACAACTAGGCAAACTAGGGATCTATGATCAAAGGTTGAAGAGTTTATTATTGTAAAATGTTACTAAGTGTTGAAGAGCTGATCGAGTAGGCAGTGTAGCTGCAGAGATCTACTGCTAGTTAAGTTGATCTCAAGTGTTTTGTACGGTTAGTTTACTGCTAGTTATTAGGTGGGTGCATGCTTTTCACTGGGAAGATATCCAGCTGGTAATCATCATATATAGAAAGCAGTAACGACTAATCTGGAGCGGATCACCCTAACATAACATCTCGTGTGAATAAAACTATTCCGCGTACGCTCGCTCTGCGCCTGCACGGTCAAAAATGTGAACGCCATCTGCATCTAACGAAGACCTGACCGCTCAAAGCTAACAACTGCCAGAAGCATCTTATCACATGAAAAAGCAGCTATCAGTATACTCTAGTAAAAAAACTCTTGTCTGGTACATATATGTTGCTAGCTAGCTAGGCCTGGACCAGCCTACGTTTCAGCAGCCTGCACTTGTTTCACTTTCACCGGTGCGAACTACGAACAACACACGGACGTTAGCTGGTCCAATCGGTTCAGCGCTCAGCTCTGCATGTACATGTACTTCTCCGGCCAAACAGATCGATACGAACGTACGTACGCGCGCGCGTACGAGGTCTACTAGACTACTCGCAGTTCTGCGTACGCCCCTGAAATCGATCGCATCGAAACCAAATCAGCAGCTTTCGCTGGTAACAATATTCCTGACACTTGCAGTTCTGTTAAAGTCTCGGCGCCAGCTATCCTTTGCAGCTTTCCATCTAAAAATGATTGCCTGTGCTTTGACTCCGCATACGGAATACGCCAGCAGTTCGTACGCTCCATCTTTCTTAGGAGTAGATACACATGCATGCGACCGATCGAACGGTATATACTACCTGTATTAGTAATCAGTACTAATACAGGTGTGGTTTACGTGTGTACCAGCAATGCGAGCACTGTGCACGGGCGATTAGTACGCTGTTGCAGTGGCTTGATGCAAATGGGAAGTGGCACTGTTCACATGTGCAGGACAGCGGCATGTGCCGCGGCAGTGCGGCCCGTGCTCGCGCGCGCGCGAGCTGGCGATGGATGGATGAATGGATGGGTGGGATTCCTCGCAAGGTAGCGTCCGGCGTCCGCCGGGCGGCCCGCCGTCTGCGTGCTCACTGTCGTGGGAGCAGCGGGTAAAGTGGGGGAGAAGGAGCGGCCGCTTTCGCCGGCCCCGCGCGCGCTTGCAGCCGGCCGGACAGTACTCGCCTAACGGCCGGCAGCGCCTGCGCCCAACCAGAAACCACCGCCGGGCCCCGCCGCCCCCCGCCGCGTACGTACAGTTAAGATACTCCACTGAGATAGCAGCAACCGCAATGGCGATACTCTGATCGAGGCAGCGGTTAAAAACGGACGCGGGGTTGCAGCGGCGGTTAGCGGACTGATGGATCGTCGTTGACGACGAAGCCTTCGCCAGTTCGCCTGCATTGACAGCATTGTGCAGTGACCGCGTTGCCCCTAGTGGCTACGGCGACAGAATCGGGAAAAAGCTACTTCCGGGAGGGGCGGAGTCGGGATTTCGGGGAAATCGACGTGAGTGGGCGGTGGAAAAAGTCCTGGCGCTCGGCAGTTTGGTTCAGGAGACGGTAGGCGGGGTAGGGCCGGTGGAACCGCAACTAACCTTAAGGCAATAACCTGGGGGTAAAAAGGGCTCGTAGAGTTCCTGCGCGTAAAAGGACATACTCCTGTGTACTTTTGGGACGCCTATAGATTTGGAACTTGCGGTACACGAGAGCAGGTATAAGTGGAAATTTAACTATTTATACCCCTAAATAATGACATAGGCTCAAACGCTCACTTTCTTCATCATCTTTAATTATTTGGCACTATCTTCGTGAGCCACTTAGGTTATGTTTGGGAACAAAGTTTTTTGTAGTTTTAAAAACAATACTGCAGTATTGATCAATACTGCAGTATCATATACTAAAAGGTGTTTGGCAACTCTATCTGAAATCTATGTAAAGTAAACTGTAATATTATAAATATTGTACTCAATCTACACTATTGAAAACTTTGGTATGGAGCACTTTTTTCCAAAACTGTGTTATTAAAAACTGTGGCATTGCCATGAACATAGTATTGTGTAGTTTTAAAATACTGTAGTTTCTAAAAATGGTGTTCCCAAACAGGGCCTTAACTTTTTATCATTTTGCATCTAGTTGACGCCATGTCATTTGTTACGTCACACTGTCACAACATCATCTTCTTCCTCCTCTTTCTCCCCAACTCATCCCAAATCCTCCCGTCGGTCGCCATCGCCACCCCGCCCCCGCACCATGCGCCCGCGGTCCTCACTCCCACCGCATGCCCCGCGGCCCCTCTCCTAGCCCCATGCCTCAGCGCCGCAGCTCCCGCGCGCGGCAGCTGCCACATCCCCCGCAACCCTTGCCCCCCATGTACAACACTCCTTCTCCAGCCACACGCCCCGCAGTGACGACAACTTTTGGGAGGAGTTAGGGAGAGAGAGGAGGAAGAAGATGACATGACACCAACTAGATGCAAAGTGACAAAAAATTAATTGGCTCACGAAGAAAGTGACAAATAATTGAAGGCGATGAAGATAGTGACATTTGAGCCGGTAACATTCTTTAGGATGACAAATAGTCAAATTCTCCGGGTATATGGAGTAGAGGTGGTAGCAGCTTTTATTGTAGTTTTTATTCTAACATCTTGTATGTTTAGGTGAAATGAAATTAGGAATATTTTAAATTTTGGAATACGATATATTTTATTAGATTATTGGTAAAAAACGTTTAAAAAATTAGCGTATTTACAATACATTATATCAATCTACCAATCTACGACACAGACACTGTAATAAATCTTATATTAACCAAAGTAGTCATAATCTATATTACTCACCTGTAAAAGAAAAAACAATGGGCTGAGGATTATATTAGTTATCAAAAAGTGATTTCTTCGTATATTTATCTAATACAAATCAGCAGTAACAATATCTACATAAATCTGATCCAAATAGCATTTTCTATATGTAAAGTGGCTATTCTCTATTCAATGTTTCCTATGATGAGGTCATGAGCAGACGTTAAGACAGAAAAAAGAGGTGAAAAGTGAAATACATACGAGCTAAAGAGGATCAGAAGAGATTATTATCTTTTTTTACCAACTCCTGTTGTTTTGGGTTCTGGGTTATTGGGCCAGCAGCTTACTATGTATGGTTAGTTCCAACTGTTTTTGAATAAGATATATACACACATATATAGTTAATTTGACGTCTTGGTTTTATAGGTCCTCGTTGATCTCTAATCACCTTAGCCCATGAACGGTACTGACCATACATACGTCCGGGCGGATATACTGCTAGCTGCTGATTTTTGAGCTTAACTTGGCCTGTCACTCGCTTTGCATAGTCCACGTAAATACGTAATAAATAACACACGGTCCATGAGAATTAAGATTAATTATTGCCCGTTGTCCCCAGATCGACGACGTTCTGGAACGAACCAGGTGTAGATCTTGTCCTTATTTTTCTTTTCTTTTGTGAAGAGATCACATGCATGGTGCATCTGTGCATGGCTGCGGCTGCGAAGCGATCAGACGACCGTGCTCGTGCTCGAAGATACGGCCATTGCCCAGACCGCACACGTTCGCTTGTCAGTAGAGCCAAGAAAAAACCGGGCGCCGCGCGAGGCAGGCAACTTAACGGGCTGAAAGCTAGGCTGAAATTTCCGCGTCCTGCAGCCGTATCGCGCCCTGGCCGGCAACTGGTTTTTGGGGGGATCTTGCTGCAGCGCAACGAATAATACTCCGGCCGTATCATGGCCCAAGGAGATCGTTGACCGTGGCGGAGGATACTGGATACAGTGGCACAGTTCGCGTTTTGGAGTCAAGTTCGTGCTCATGACGACCTGGCTGGGCTGGGGATTTCGACCGATGCATGCGGCAGGTACGCGCAGGAGCAGATGGCTGGGGATGGGGATGGGGATGGGGATGGGGATGGGGATGGGCAGGTTTGCAGAATGCAGTCATGCACGATCCGCTTTTGACTTCCGGTTTCCTCTGCTGCAGTGCAGCTTTACGTGTTGTCTCGGTCCGTTATCCATGCTCGTATGCGCACATACAGATACAGTCCCGTACATCACACGCATGGAAGATCGACGCCGGACTGACGTAGGTTCGTTCAAACATGCTAAGCCCAACTCACATGGCTGCTATGTTTGGCCCATAATAATTTCAACGAGAGATGATAAGCCCAAGCTGCAAGTGCCACCTGGCCCCTCGAGGCGTCCGCCGCTCCGCTGCCGCACGTATGAAATCGCAGCCGTCCACGTATCCGCGGGGCTCTCCGATGTTGGCACGCATCACGAGGAGGGCGTCGAGCAGGAACGAATTAGCGAGGATTAATTCGGATTATAAGCGCGGATTAAGCACCGAGATCGCATAATTCCGCCCAAAGATAAGGACTAAATAATACTCCTGGTAGTAGTAGCCTTGATGGCTTGATGCTTTCCTCTCTCGATTTGCCCGAGAAATTTTTTCAGGTTTCCCGACCGCTGTCCACGACTACGCCGCCCCCGCCTCCTCACTCGCTTCTGGGGTTCGTCGTCTGCTGCTCAATTCGGCGTCGCCTCCCCTATTTATTCCTGCCTCGGTGGCTGATTTCCTTCCGTTTTTGTTGCGTTGTCGTCGCTGTAGGATTTTTGTTGGGGGTTCAATCTGCGGAGGAGGCTTCTGGTTCTGGATCCTTCGCCGCCCATCGATCCCTTCGGGTTGCTGCTAAAGATTTACTGATTACGATGCTCTGTTTGTTTGATTTTTGCTTGTTCTTCTAGGTTTTGTGTTGCTCGGCACGGTGATTACGTGGTTTTCGTGCTAATTTCTTTAGATCTAGCTGGTGATTTCTGTCTATAATGTATTTTATTCTTCTCCTGGCTCGCAGAGTTGCATATAGTTGGTGAGTAGGGAGATTGATTGGTGGGTTAGGGTTACTATTGGGGACCAGATGGAGGGATCAGCTGCTGGCGAATCGGGCGCTGATGAGATGATACAGAGGACCCTGCCTATCAATCTGAATTCGTTGCCATCAACTGCTTCTGTGGCTGCCGCCGTCCCAGAGAATGGTGGATTGCACTGTGCAGTGGAGTCAGGAGCCAAGGATTCGAGCACCAAGGAGGAATTTGAGTCTGCTGGTATTAGTCAGAAGATCCCCAAAAATGAGCTTGTTGATGAAGATGATGTTCAAGGCTGTGCCGACGCCAAGAGCAATTATGTGGTCTCTCCAAATAGCAAGAGCCCTATCAGTGAGAAAGATGCTTTGGCAAATACGGTGGAGAATGGAGAGTCTGCTGATGGTACCCCTGAGGATGAGAGTGTTAAAGTTCTTAGCGTTATCAAGAAGGATGATTCTGCTTATGATATTGGAGATTCTATTAATACTGTAACAGTTTTAGACTATAGAAATGAGAAGGATGGCACCAGTGCCACTGCTGGAACTAGTGTGGTGCGACCTGCAGGCACCCGGTCATCTAGCTTCCATGGTGTGACCAGGTGAGCTTGGTGGTCGTGTCCTCGTTATTATTAGTTGAAAAGTTGGGACAAAATAATGCATTCTCGGTCCCTTCATGTCAACTAACTAAACCTTTCCCGTTCCAAGCTTAGATGTCGCTGCTTACCAAAGTATCATTGATTCTGCAGGCATAGGTGGAGTGGAAAATTTGAAGCTCATTTGTGGGACAGTTCGTGCAGAATGGAAGGGCGGAGAAGAAAAGGAAAGCAAGGTATTCCATATACTATTACACAGCGGCATAAGGTGCAGTGGTAGACAGTGCATTGGCTGAATGGTCACCGCTCCCTTTTCATCTAAGTTTTACATTATCTGTTATGTTTAATTTGTTAGGACATATATTATTACTGTATAAGTAGAAATAGGTGTGCAAAAATTTAGGTTTTGGAGGGACCTATATACTTGAATAATATTTCAACCATCACTTTCTCTATGTTAATCACTTCATCCTATATATTCTGTCACTTTACAATGGTTATGGGCTAATATGCTCTTTACCATTGTAAGAAAGGAATTGGGATGATTAAAATTAGATGAAACGGGCAAATCTGAACTGCAATTTTTGGGACACATTTTCTTAAACGTAAAATAGATTCTTCAAAAGGCAATTATTATTTCTATTTTTCTGTATGTCATACTCATACATATATGTACTTTTGGTAATTTTTGGGAAATGAAGTAATATTTTGTTCTGCATGTGACAACTTTACCGTTTAAACAAGTTTCTCAAAGGCAATTATTATTTCTATTTTTCTGTATGTCATACTCATACATATATGTACTTTTGGTAATTTTTGGGAAATGAAGTAATATTTTGTTCTGCATGTGACAACTTTACCGTTTAAACAAGTTTCTCATTTGCATTGACACATTCCCATGCCTTATCTGAATAATTTGGTGCTAGTTAGTTTGCTACTGGTGTGACCTCAGCTACTGTGGAATTATTGGTTAACCAATCTCTACCGATGTGGACTGGTTCAATATAGCTTTGAGAAGGCAAAAAATGTGATAAAGTAATCTACAATGTTTCAAAAAGCGGTAGGCGGTAATCAGGCGGAGGGGGTGTGCCTAGACATGCCTATGCAGTGGCTAGGCATTCCTGCCTAGACGGTGTGGTTTAGACATCCTGATTTGAAACAATACACACACTTATATATATTCAGTTTACATGTAATGACAATACGACTCACATGAATAATAAATTTACAGTGAAATAAGAGAGGTCGACAGCATCACGTACCATACATCCATGTGACATGTCCATGATCTATCTTCCATCTCCAATTCTCTATATTTGATGTCCTAGTGTTTTTCACATGATTTTTTGCCCTCCTTTGTGGGGCCCACTTCTCGCGGCTCCGCAATCATCGAAGAGAACGAAACAGCAATGACTCCCCTCCCCTCTCCTCTCCCAAACTTTTTTCTCTCCCTCGGCTTCTTCTCCATCTCTTTCGTCTCCTCAAGCCACCACCACAAGTGTACGGCCACATAATCAGATCAAAAAAAACAACCACGAGAGGCTCATGCACACCACCACAGGCTCTGGGCTCTCTCTCTCACTTACTGTGCCCCTCTCTATTCCCCCCACGTGCCGCTGTCTCAAGGAAGCTATTTTTCTTGTGTTGTGGGTTTGGGTTTGTGGCGGTGGTGATCGGCTTGGGTGGGATGTTACTTGGATATGGTAGGATGGATGGAGCGCCAAATGGTGTTGTCCTCATAGTCATGCTCCCCCTCCTCTGCTAGCACCTCCTCGGCATACGAGGGTAAGAAGTGGCCTGACATACTCAATACTCCCTCCGGTATATAAATACAAGATGTTTAGGACATGATTTCAGATACCAAGGAGTAATTAATTAGGAGTAATTAATTAGTGGGTATTTTTTCTTGTTTGTCCATATTAAATAGCATGCAAAGTCCTTTGTATTCATTGGTCTCCTTCTACCTGATTGGTTACTGTTGGACTATGGATAAAAGCCCCCACCTCTCCCACTATAACGCCTAGGTTTTATGGTTGGGTTGGCTAGGTGGGGTGAGCCTAACATGGTATCAGAGCCAAGGTCCTGGGTTCGAATCCCCCTGGCCACGCATTTCCGCATTTCCGCTGCGTGATTTCCCCTGCGCCTATCTAGTGTGCTGAGACCTGTTGCGGGCTACGCCGGGCCTCTAGAACCTGTTGCGGGCTACGCCGGGCTCGCACGCCGTAGGGGGAATGTTGGACTATGGATAAAAGCCCCCACCTCTCCCACTATAACGCCTAGGTTTTATGGTTGGGTTGGCTAGGTGGGGTGAGCCTAACAGTTACTAATGCGAACTTTGAAGCTAGCGGCACAAGTTCGATTCCTCGCGGCCTCATTTTTTGCACGATTTTTGCATGGTGCCGTAGCGCGTGTTGGAGGCCACTTGCTTTTTGCATGGCATGCGTTGGAACTGCTGCCTGTGTGAGGAGACGAGCAGGCACATGCTTTGCATGGCACGACAATGCATGTCAGAGTTCGCTTGCTTTTTGCATGGTGTGCGTTGGAGTGGAGACAAGCTCTACTGCTGCATGTGCCTGCTCCGCTGGAAGTAACACACACACAGGAGACGAAGCAACAAATTAATTGGCATGTGCATGTCAAAAATGGAAATGACATGTTTTAGGCAACTCTAGTAGTCCAGTAGAAGGCCTAAACGACTTGTATTTCTATACCGGAGGGAGTAGGCAACTGATGGCAAGTGGGAATATCAGATCTATATTCAGTCCAAAAGCTTAAGTTGATGAGGAAAGCTTAAGTTGATGAGGAAAGATAGACAATTCGATTTATATTCTAACACTTTCTCTCACGCGAAACTCCATTAAGCCTCAAGCATGGAATAGAAATGGGTTGTAATTTTTATTTAATTGCGTGTCAACTAGAATTCAAACTTGAGATCTCTGGCTCTGATAGCATGTTAAGTTGAATGCACCAATCAGTTCGACTCAAAAGATTAAGCTGATGATGAAAAGCAGGTGGTTCACTTTATATTCTAACAGAAACACTGCCAGTTTATCTCACCTTTGGCATCTTGGACCATTGACATATTAGGCAGTCCATCTACTATCTTTTCATTTAATGAAATATCTTCCTTTTCAATAGAAATAACCAAAGATACGTAGCTATGAAAGTAAGCATTGTCCATGGTTAAATTTGGTATCATTTTGTTCTTTAGTGAAAGCTTATATTAGCTTGAGTATAGTGCGATGTGACTTCCAACTGTTTATATATTTTTCCTTTGTGATGCAAATTATAGAAATATATGGCTTAGGTACACATTTAGTTACTTCTGAGTGGTTGGTTACTAATGATTTCTTGCAATGTTGTTCCCACATGGCGGTGCTTCAGTTTATTTAGGTAACCACTGTTTATTTCAATTCTGTACTTCTGTCCTGATTTCATATGTTTATGGTTTCATTCTCAAATTTTCCTACCATGCAGGAAGTTATGATACTGAGGAAAAAGCTGCCAGGGCATATGATGTTGCCGCTCTTAAATACTGGGGACAGAATACAAAACTGAATTTGTCGGTATGTTCGTAGTTTTTTCCCTGCATTGTTTCCAGTGATCTTACAAGTCAATATCATTGCAGGTTTCAGAATATGAAAAGGAACTGGAGGACATAAGGGACATGTCTCGAGAGGAATGTGTAACATATTTGAGAAGGTATATTGTGTATATATTTATTCAGTGTGCTACTTATATCTCTTGTTAACAGTTATTTTTTTGTGCAGACGGAGCAGCTGCTTCTCAAGAGGAGCTTCTATTTATAGAGGAGTTACTAGGTGGCATTTTTTTTTCTTCATATTGTTCATTTGTTTCAATGGCTTGTTTCTTCTTTATAAAGTTTACTCAACTCTGCGGAACTATGCCCCTATGACAGAAGGCAGAAAGATGGGAGATGGCAGGCACGCATAGGACTGGTTGCTGGAAGTAGAGACATTTACCTGGGAACTTTCAGTACGCTGCACATGCCTCCTTGTGATTGCCCGTATCTTTGGAGAACCAAATCCAATTTGCTGATGTACTCTCTTGCTTGTGCCAGAAACTGAGGAAGAAGCAGCTGAAGCTTATGATATTGCCGCTATTGAGATACGTGGCAAAAATGCTGTGACCAACTTTGACCGAAGCAACTACATGGAGAAGGGCATGCATTGTATAGAAGGGGCTGGCTTGACGCTACTTGCGTCGAAGCCACAATAGAACGACTTGGACTTAGCTGCAGATGCATCGTGTATTGACAATTGCCCCGTCATAATATTTGGAGCTTAGTGGTACATACAGATTTAACTGGTTGCAGGTTGTTAATATCTCTCTGCTTTACAGTTCTACAAATTATAGTCCAGTTTTGGATTGGCTAGCATAATTTGTGTCGGCAAGAAGATTTTGAGCATGTATTATAGGGTAGCTCTGTACTACACCTGGAACTGTGAGCAACTCAATATTTATGTTTTGCTCTATATCGTGGGAATCCGTTGCTTATTTTTCATCTCGTCTTCAAGTTCGAAATTTCGTCCACACTGCCGGTAACTCAGCCGCATAAGCATTTATTTTTCTTACGCAAGATTGGCGGCTGCGTCAATTGACGTTCATATTTCTAACAAATGCTTTCCAGATTGGAGAATTTTCATGGTTTTCACGCACAGATGGGGAATTCGCGTGATTTTTTGCGGAAGGAAGCATAATCAATCGGTTGTCTTGCCAATTTCAGATGCCAATATGGGCATTGTTGAATGTTGATTCACGCATGTATCATAGGATAGAAGCCAAATCTACAGTCCACTAATATTATTACTAAATTCTGAGTGACAGCTAAGGGTTCATGACAAGAAGCTTACAACAACCAGAGTAGCAAGAATACTCGATGTAGAACCTATTTACAACAAATCATGCTTACTTGACTGCATCCCAATATTAACTTGGCATGAGCGTAATATCGGATTCTCATCAAACCCTCAATTCCAGACTTCCTTCCTTCCCTCAGGCCGATCCTGTGAACCGTACATTAAAGTTAAGTTACACATGAAGATGTTGCTAAAACAAGATATCAAAGCAAAACCATCGCACACAATGACTAGGCTTTCATTTTGCAAAGGCACAGGCAGTTAGTTATTTACGAACCAAAAGAACCAGCGCACACCTGACAAGTGAAATCAAGAGTTTCTGGTATCAGTAATTTTGATTGAAGAAAGGGTTCTCATCCCTTGCTTCTGATTCTCGTTCAGCTCTGGCTCTCCTTTCAACCTCTACCTCCTCCAGGATGGAGCGCCTGGTGTTTGAAGCCTTGAACTGCATGAGTAGAAATGTTATGTGATGAAGATTTAAGCACACTAACAGATTGTACTCCAATGTGCTGCCCAAAAGGACAGGTTGCTAGAAGGGAATGGAAAAAAATGAAACTAAGCCGAAGTATCTTTTCCCCACTTCTTCAGAACATGAAAAATATTGCCTGATCAGGATTCAGGACCACCAGTATGCTTAAGCACATCCCGTAAGGCAAATTAGTTGGTCTAGCATTAAAAGGTTAATAAGCAAACATTTTAGTTAATCCAAAAAAAGATGTTTAGATGAAGCTAGCTTATAAATCCACAACATGATTTTAACTGTGTAGCTAGCCCCACTAGCTTCAGCTTTTCAGTAAGAGGGCAGTTTTAAAGTTTTAGGGTGTATTCATCCGTAATCTTGCTCAGGTAGTCCACTTAGATAATCTATCCTAGGGCTCCATCTTGTGATAATCTATCCACTTAGATAAAAACTCAAAATTATTCTACATTACAAAAGTCACACTAATTAATAAGGTATATCCAGTATGCAGTATGGAGGCACATCCAATGGTTCTCACTGCACAAAAATGTTGCTGATTTGCCAGCATTTTCACACTAGAATTCTAACTCCAAAATGAACCCAGAAGTAGATGATACCTTGCTAACCAGGGTTTCAAATGCTTTCGATCCGTTTTGTTCAATATATCGCTGTGCAGCAGAGATTACATCATCGGGTCTATTTGATTCATCTTTTCCTGGGACGTACCAGATGTTTACTATTTGCTGATTGACAACCATTGGCCTCACAAAATGCACATAAACATGTGCAGCTCCATTGAAGTAGGGCAAGACCAACCAGCAATTGAAAAACAGTTTACCATAAGACCAGAAAGGAAGCCTGCAAACATTTGTGATTTGTCTATAGTAAGCATATCTTTGCATGCTATGAACCTTTCTCAATCACAAAATAATAACAAATTCTACCACTAAACAAGAGGTGGAGACAAAGAAATTTATTTCACAGAATAAATAAACTACAGGGAAAATCCCCAAGCTAAGGAAAGGCCTTTACCATTCAATTATTGGAGCAAAAGTGAGTTCAAATAGAGTAATAAATGAGTACAGCACCCAGTATGTGAGCCACTGTTGATCATCTACAGCTGATTTTGTTTCTATTGCTCGAACAGACGCATATCTGTAAATGTGTCCAATGAGACATAAAATGGAAGAACAAGTATGTATTTATTTAACAAGAGGAAGTGTTGACTTACAGTGGATAAGCAAGCGAAACTATAGGCCTGCAAAGGAAAAAAAGGCTTAGTGCTAACAGAGGATAGAAACTTTTCTAAAATATGTACAGAGACACCACAACTATTGTACTAATAGTCTAATAGATGACTAAAAATTGTCAAAAGCATGCACCAGCAGCATTTAGCAACTTACAGCTCGACGATTATACCTCACTTAAGTATGAACTGCTAACAGAAGCAAAGACAATTATCGTTCAATGGTTATCACTTCCAGTAAGCTCAGCAGAAGCCATAAAGTTATAGATCGGGAATAGATTAAATTAACCTACAACATTTGCACAATGGTAGGTAATTGCTACAGCAAAGGCACTACAAACAGTATACCAGCATCCTGAGGTCGATCCTTGTGAGGAATCCTTTTGGATGCTTGAACATTTCAGAATTGTATGCCATAAATTGGCATAATCTAGTTTCCTTCTGAAAAGAGAAGTAACATTCTTCTCCTTCCATCATAACATGCTAAATTGGCAAGTTCTAAGCTGGATCGTTACATATTTGCATCGCATTCGTAATATTGGTGTTCTCGCAAGCTTCCACTAGCCAGGTATCCCAAACAACAGTTGCTTTGGGTGAAATTGCAGCGAAGAACACCAATATCACGGCACTACCATGAACACAAGACGAATCTGCCCAAGGGCATCGGCAACGGAGGAATCACACACACACAAAAATAAATTCAGATCAGGAGAGCGTACGGCGTACCCCGCAAGAACATCCAGGTTCTTGACCAGCACCTTGAGGAAAGATCCGGATCCGGACCCCATGATCACGCGCCCTGCTCCCCCCAAGCCGCGAATCCAACCCAGCGAACAGCAGCAGCAATGCGGGTTGGTTTGAGCCGCCGGGTTTGGTTCAGGAGGCAACCTTTTCTCTCTCTCTTTTTTTTTCTTCGGTTTCTTCACCCTTTCGCCAACCCACTCCTCTATCTTTTCTTTTGTTCTTTTGTGTTGTCTGCTTGCTTAATTGCTTTGCTCCGTGGACCCACGCCGCGGCCCGTCCGCATATTGGGCTCTCTCGGTCGACTGGATGGGCCGAGAAACGCGTGAGATGGGCCGAAATGGACCGGCCCAAGTAGATACATGATGCATCCATTACGTAGCATACGCGTAGAGGTGACAACGGGGCGGGGCGGTTCCGAGCTGGTGAATACCAGACCCGAACCTAAACCCGGTAGGACGCGGCCCCGTTAGTCCCGTGGGTGAATTTTTTTCACTCGAACCCGGTCTCGTCGGGTCTCCGCAAACCCATCGAGTCTTCGCGGATCCGTTTTGAAATTTAAAAGTATACAAATGACATAATTTACAAATCACGAATATAATAAAATTCAAACTGAATATCACCATAAATCATCTTGTTTACATTTTCCAACATTCTACAAATGAAAATCATCAATATTAAAGTTAGGTTTTTGATCATCTTACATTATATATATATATTTTTTTTTGAGAAAAGGTACCTCCAGAACATGGAGTACCCTGCTTTATTGGAAAGCAGAAGGTAAACGGTTTGATGTCGGGGATACCGACTTACACAAAAGCACACACAAACCAGCATAAGAGATTGAACCCCCAAAACAACCTATCCCAACAGCAACATCTAAGTCCCAGCAAGGCAACTATCATGTCCAGAGCATTACAGAGCTGAACCACCACACCAAAAAACAGAAACGCTACGAGCCCAAGATCAAGTCCTGCTACGAACGACAGTCCTTTTTTTGCCAAAACCGACCGACTGCTTCAAGCTTGTCGTATGAGCTGATGAAGTCGAGCACGGAGCAAGCTGAGGCAGCGGGCAGTCTCCTCCTTTAGCCGCGCTGACACCAATTGGATCCACTGGGTGAGAAACGCTATTAGCTTATGAATAACCTGAAAAACGTTAGTACAAATTTTGTTTCGGAAGATAAAGTCATTTCTCATCAACCAAATAGTCCAGGAAATCGCGCCCATAAACTGGATTGCGATCGCCTTCTTGGAGGCCCCCCTAAGCTCATCAATCATATGCAAAAAACCATTGACGCTCAAGTGCGGGAAATTCCACCCCAAAGAGTTCACCACAAACAACCACACAAATTGCGAAACGTGACACTCAAAGATGAGATGGTCCACTGTTTCCGGCCTACCACAGAGTTTACATAAGGGATCACCCTTCCAGTGCATCTTTTTTAACTGCTCCCCTACTTGAATCCTACCCTTTAACGCAAGCCAGGTGAAGATTTTAACCTTTAAAGGCAAACCACTCTTCCATATTCTCATACTATCCATATCCGACACCCCCCTAGCAACGATAAAATTATACACCGAATTGGTTGTAAACCCCTTTTTATCTAGAAGCCAAATAATTTTATCACCCTCTTCACTCCCCCCATAATGCCTACAAATGGACGCAAATTCATTCCAACTATCCATATCCTCCATCCTCAGCGCTCTTCTAAAAAGAACGTTGTTCTCAAAATCCACCACCGTCTCTGCAACTGTGGCGTCAGGAGAGGAGCATACTTGGAAAAACTCAGGAAACCTGATCTTGAGGGGAACCTCACTCTCCCAAACATCATGCCAAAAAGACACCGTATGCCCAGAGCCAATATGGAAACCACACCCCAACCTGACCCACTTTATGCATTTAATGAGATTTTTCCAGAAAAAGGAACCCCCATTAGCCTTCGCTTGTAAAACCCCCCTATCCAACTTGTATTTTTTCCTCAATAAATCATAACAGCACCCTTCATGACCATTCTCCAAATTATAAATCCACTTACAAAGCATTGCCTGATTCATGCTTCTAATGACCATGAAACCCATTCCCCCCATGTTTTTGAGAGCACAAAGAGCCTGCCAAGCCATCATGGCTCACGGGTCAAATAACCGACCAGGGTCCGAACCCAACCTTATGCGCGGCCCCGATCCGATGAACCCGCGGGTGAAAAATTGAATCCGTCCCCACCCCGTTGGTGCGGGTCCCGGCCCCACGGTGATATTGCCACCCCTACGTAGGCGCTCGTGGCGATATATTATACGAAAGAAAATGTGATCGTGCCGCTAGCCCATGCTCTACACCCATAACCATAACAGCCGATCGATCTGCTGACCCAGCACGTACGTACGTACATACGTTGACTCTTATGCTGCAGCTGCACGCACCAGCTAGCAGCGGCAGGGAGAGATTCGCCCGATCGATCGCTCGAGCGAATTAGCGAAAGCGACGCGGCCATCATCGGCCCGAACGTTTTGAAGCTTTCGCGAAAGGGTTTACTTTGAAAACGGCTCGATTTCTCGTCAAACCTAGCGAAAGCGCGAAACTATACAAGTCACGAGTTTTTTTGGTTTGGTTTTCGGTAAAGTCGGCTGTTCGCGGGCTGAGGAGATGACGCGCGCGATGGATCAGAGTTCACGGGGCGATGACGCGTGCGTGCGGGGGCGACAGGGGCATGGGATCGGAGGCGGTCTAGCCACCGGGGAGCCGGTCGTCAAATCTGCTGGGGATGATAAACCTCGTGGCAGCTGCAGGTAGCCGGGGCGCAGTCGCTGTTGCCTGCAACTTGCGGCCGGCGCGGCCGGGAAGGGTCGTAGCCAATAGCTCCCCACTTGGGTCGATCGACCGTGACGTCTCTTCCGGTACCGATGTGCACCACTCACCTCGATCCTCGTGAACTGATTGACGGCATATGCATGTCGCGTAGATCGCCGCGCGCGGTGTAGCTCGATATATAATGGCGAACGATCGCGACAGCCGTGCCGGCAGGGGCCATATCATGCTTAGCTTTCTTAATTCCGAGGTATAATCTTGTGGAGCGACAGGTAACAACCATTTCACTAGATTCACTTTTTTTTCTACGTGGATAGAAATTATGGAGAAAAAGAGAATAGCTAGCGACGAGTTAATAGATAGGAGATTTAACGTATTCTAAGAAACTGAGTGTATTACATGTGAGACCAAATACTAGTGGTGAGATAAATTATTATTTTTATTCTTCTCTCAGCTCCACATCAACTCGCTATTTGAGACAACCATTGTGGATGCTCATCAGCTAGCATGGCATAGTCGGCACCAGCCGGCACTTGAAGTGTCGACTGGAGCTGGCGTGACATCCAGTCGGCACTTCAAGTGCCGACCAACTGTTAGTTTTGTAATTTTTTGAAATCGACGTACATATTTGATTTTTTTTAAAAAAATATTGTTTTTTTAAATTTCTTTAATTTCAGGAGTTGATTTATACATACATACACCGATACACGTATATGATACATACGCCCAGTACACGTACGTACGTGCGTGCGTGCGTACGGCCGTCGTATATGTGATCATTCTCGGGCTGGGATGAGTTGATTAATCACGAAAAAAAGGGAACGCACGCTCGCTCGCTCGCTCAGCTCCCTCGATCGATCGATTCAATCGCGCGGCAGAAAACGCTCGTCTTTCGCTTTTCCTCCCCATCATCGTGTTCACAACTCCGCAAAGGGAGAGAGGGCAATCATGCCATGTCGCTCCTGCATGCTGCTAGTTTCGTGTTTTTTTTTCCTGGACAATGAGTTGTGTGTTCTTCGTTCAGAATTATAGTAAGGCTAATTTGATTTGCAGAGCAGGATCGGAGTACTGATCGGCCGATCGATTAATTGTGCGATAGGATGGGCTGTCCGCGAAAAAAAGCTAGCTCCACTAATTGTTCCAGCTGTGTTAGCCAGGATGCTTATTTTTCCTTTTTAAAAAAAGTGGATTAAGGACACTGATGCATGATGATCTGGTCTAATGATTCATTTTCATGGAAAGGGATCAGCTTTAACCGGAGTCGTCACATCATCTTTATTTGCAAACTGCCACTCAACGAAATTAAACCGTTCCACCACTCTATCGGCTCAGTCTCAACCAGTTTTAATTTCTTTTGTTAACTAGCTATTATATTACACACGGTGGATTACTAGTTCTAGCTAAATGTATAACTAATTGGAAACTGTCAGAAATATGTTACTCTGACGGGAGTTAGGAGGGCATGATACGCGTCTCTTCAACATACAGAGGCCCTAATCTGTCGACACACTACTTTACATAATTTAATTAGGCCTTAATGTATATAGTATCTACCGCACTAATAAGCATCAATCGAAGCAGCTAGCAAGGACCATGGATATCTGTTTTAAAGTCATTCGAGTGTTCTAAACTCATTATATATAATAGCCTAGACGAAGGCAAATCTGCCAAGGAAGAACGTTAGCATGCATGCATAAGCCAGCCAGTATGGACCCATCATGCAGAGCAAGACTAGCTTACAGTCTCCCAGCTCGACTAATATAAACCAATCCATACGTGTAGCACACAGTAGATGCATGATTCTCCGATTCCTCCTAGTTTGGCGCCATTGCAACTTTTCTTCAGTATTCAGTAGTCTGCCCTGCATGTGTCACTAGCTAGCATTCATTCAGTTGAGAGTTTCAGACAGACATGCATGCATGATAGATGGGTGGAAATTTTCATTGCAATGTGGCAGTCAGTCGGTGGTGAAGCAATTCGTGGTCAGCAGGAATGATGGGTTGAGCTGTGCAATGAGAGCGAGACCATCATCGGTCCATCAAACGTAAATCATGGTGGAGTCGATCTCGAGGAGCAGAAAGGAGATCGAGGGGCAGCATGCAGCGAGCTGATGAGCGCGACAGGCGAGGATGAAAGTTCAGAGCGACACAAAAACCTTTCTGAAAAGGACTACAGTGACGCCGGGGAAGGGAGCGAAAGAATTATAGCATGCATGCGCTGCGGAAAAAGCCACTAATTTGCATCGCACACACTACGCTGCGCACAAGAATCTGATCGCATAAAGCTGCTGTTTTGAGGTCGAAGAGTGCATCCATTATTCCATCCCGGCCATAAAGAGATAAAGAGCTAGAGATACAACTAGAGTCTCCTGTGTTATACAAGGTCGCTATAGCTATGGCCGCTAGCTCTGCCACTGCAGATTCCTTCTCCGGTGAAGTGAAGAGACCACCCATTCATCCATCCAAGCGACGGAGAAAAGGAGAGTAATGTGATAAATTAGTTGTTGCTTTACACTCATGATCCCTATGATGAATGAATTCCCTGTAATTTGGGTGTCACTGCACCTCGACATACACGCACGCACCAGCTGCAGCTGGTGCATGCTGATGCTATCTTTTGATAAGAAAAATGCGCACAGCTAGCCCTGACAAAAGCGAGGTCAAAACACGAGAGCTCGCTCGCTCTCGCTTCAACACTCAAAAGCTAGCTACTAGCTATATAGCACTTCAACTCATCGGAAACTCATCAGCAGCACTGATGATCGTCGTACCAACGTACGATACTGAAATACATGCTGTATTTATATATACATATGCGCTGATTTCAAGAAGAACAGCGAGAGACAAGCAGGGATCGATGATGAGCTAAGCATCAGGATCTGTGAATGGCACGCATGGAAGCACGAGAATATGTCGTCGATCGTCCCTGCCCCAGCTAGCTTAATAATCATGGAAATGCGTATACAACTTGATTGATTTGTCCACAAACCTTTGTTCTTTCAGTTTCTCTCTCTCTCTCCTCTTGTTAACGTTGGTGCTTTTGACGCGGCGAGTGCTGGTGCTGCGCGGAAAAGCCAGCAGCAGGCAGTAGACAACTAGACCACACACACAGTAACACAGTTTGGTATTTGAACTTGTTCGCGGATGGCCTACATTTGCAGTCATCTCTCTCTTGCATTAGCACATTACTGTCAAGTCCTATTCTTGACGTACCCCAGCTGCGTCTGAGAGAGAGAGAGAGAGAGAGAGAGAGAGAGAGAGAGAGAGAGAGAGAGAGAGAGAGAGAGAAGGGAAACGCAACAGTGTTCATGTATGTACCTGTGTGTTTAAGTCTGAACGGAGAGAGATCAGATCAGTGCATCGTCCAAACAGGACAAGGGCACATGTACGTGTTTAGGGGCGGGACTATGCATGCTAGCTAGCTACTCAATGCACCCAATCTGCTCAAACATATGGCACAGCTAGATCGAGAACAACCGACATGTGCAGCACGGTGTAATGGCCTCAGCTCAGCCTCTTTCGTCCCTCATGAGCTAGCTCGGCAGCTGGACTCCGCTGACCTCATTCTAGCCAGCTCATCGTGCCACCTGTCACTGACACGTGGGTCAGATATACACTATAGCTAGCAGAGCCCACTAGGATCATTGTCAGCGTGCGAACGGCTTTATGTTTTTTTGTAAAGCCGTATCTATCCCAAAAAAAATACGCGTGACCGGCTCATTTGGAGCTACACCTCATCCTGTCCCACATCACTGACATTTGTGCCTATAACGTAACCCGCCCCCCCACACTAACGCAGAACCCACATGTCAATAAACACGTACGTGGATTACCACTGACACATGAACCAACAACGTGTGTCAGTGTCACCTTAACGTTCGATCAGATCTGAGCTACTAATCGCCACGACCCAGGTTCATCTTCAGAATTCAGCCCAGCACATACGTATACTACAGCCACATGCATATATAACCTGCTTGCTTTGCCTCCCCCAGGTTAGAGCAAGAAACAAGCTAGCTAGGGCGACACACAGTGATAGGCAATTTAAAGGCGGCCACAGCTAGACCACATGCAATGGAAAAAAACACGTCAAAAACATCGGCCGAGAAGGGCAACCCTGGGGCGCATGCAGCGCATGCAGGCAGGACCATATACACACGCGCGCCTGCAACCTCCTGCTCTGCCTCCTCGGCATACGCTGCATGAGCCCCCTGCTTTTGTATGGACGGATGGATTGCATTGTCTGCTTGATCTGACAGCGCGAGCAAAGAGAGCGGCAGAGAGAGGCCAGGAGCTAGCCAGCCAGCGAGGAGATAGGAGTAGCGGCGCGAGCTGAGCGAGATGACTGCGAGGGCTAGCGGCGTGCGGGCCATCAATGCCCCGCCTGCTCGCACCGGCCGGCCGGCGCGTTGTGTTCGCTGCCGCTGTAGAGTAGCCGGTGGCGCGCGCGCGCGCGGGCGGGCTCGTACGTACGTACGTACGTACGTACGTACAGGGTGCTCGGCGTCCCGTGCCGGCCGTTAGGTGGTTGGATGGCGCACGGCGAGTTTGCCGGCGAATCCTTTTCTCGGGAGAAGGACGCGAGCCGCGAGCGCGCGTGTGTGGGAAATCATTGGGACGGCTCGAATAAAAATACGGCAGGGCGAGCGGTGGTCGGCGTCACTGTTGAACTCGAGTCCGCGCCAGAGCTAGCGCGCTCTCCGCTTTGCTGGTAACGAGCTATCTACCTCGTCGTCGTCCTCTCTCTCAGTTAATCTTTCTCTCTCTCCAGCCAGTGGCGGTGTGGTCCACGGCGCCATCGGTTGCTAGCTTGGCTTCTCTGCAGGTTGTTCGCCCATCAGATGACAAAAACCTTGCCACGCAGCTGGCCATCCAGCAAGCAAGCAAGCCAGCCAGCCTCGTCTCCCTCCCTCGTCTTCTTCCTTCATACGGCCTCCTCCTCCTCCTCCTCCTCGCTAAATGGTCAGTTTTGGAACATTTGCTATACGTGTATTCTACGTGCAGTTTTTGTTTCCAGACGTGATCACAGAGGCTGTCATCTAAAAGAACTAAGCGGATCAGAAACCTTAAAACCCTAGGTAGTGGTTGATGGAGAGATCAATGCTACATTGCTACAACAGTATATATATTAATTAAGAACGAACTCAAGCATGCACAATTGATGAGTAGAAAACCATGAGCTAGGTAGAGCTACTGAACTAGCATACTTGGGGAAAAAATAATGAACCATCGTCATGTATGGCATGCAGATAATGGACGCCATGCTTGATTAAAAAAATCTCTTCTGGTGCTGGCACTCGATCAAACTCTAGAGCTAAATGAACAAAATGAGCAATCTCTGCATGATGCAGCTGCGTGTGTTTCCCTCCTCTGAATCCTCTCCCATAGCACACACCTCGCTCTCTCACCTCACAAGCACAACGTAGGTAAAACTAGCTAGCTAGCAATTGCATACGTACTACGTAAGAATGCCCATGGAAATGCAGCTAAGTGAATGGATCCTTGCAAGCTCGCGTGCCTAGGGAGAGATGGAGACGAAGGAAACCAAGAAAATAAGAAAGAATGAAACCAAGACAAAGAACAGATCAAACTCACACCGACCGGACCAATGCATGCGATCGATCTTCAGAGTTCAGACACCTCTCTGGTCCTACGAATCGCTGGTGCTCATGCTCTGATGCCGCTCGCCGCCGCCTCCCCCGTGTTGCTGCTGGCTTGTCCCTCCGCCACCAGCACCACCTTGCTCGCTTGCGGCGTCCGTCGCCGCCTGTGTCCGGTAGGCATTGAGGGCGGCAAGGATTCCCATATGCCCCTCGCCTCCACCTCCGCCCCCGCCGCCTCCGACTGGCCCGAGCCCCAGCTGCTGTCCAGGCACCAGCGCCATCGGTGAAGGGAAGTTCATGAAATGTAGCCCGGTCGGAACGGTCCCCCGGTACACGGCAGCCGCCGCGGCAGCGCTGCTCATCTGAGGGAACGTCCAAATGGACTCACCGCTTCCTCCTCCTCCTCCTCCTCCCCCACCACCGGACGGCCCTCCCCCTTGCGTGCTGTTGCTCGGCACCATCCACACGGTGCCTGGCATTTGGCTCTGCGTGTACCCGGCCATCTGTTGCTGGTATTGCTGTTGTTGCTGTTGTTGGTGCTGCTGCTGCATTTCCTGCTCCCATCGCCTCTTCCTGGACAGGTCGGCGGCCGCGGCGGCGGAGGAAGGCGAAGGCTGCACGTCAAGACCGACGCTGCCCGAGTGGAAGTTCAACAGCAGCGGGGACGGCGACGACGACGAGGAGGCTGGGCCCTCTGAGGGGAATCCGAGGCCGACAACCCGGTCCCACGCGTCAGCACGGGATCCGAACCGTGCGACGGCGGCGGGGCTAGGTAACGCGCGGAGGTGCGGCGGGGCGGACAGCGACGAACCGGAGGAGCGGAGTGAGATATTTAGGGAGGTGAAGTTGGCCGGGATGGTGCCGGTGCCGGTGGCCGCGATCACCGCTGGCTCCGCTTGCTGCAGCAGCCACTCGATGGTTTCGCCGTCCGTCTTGTGCCCCAGCTCCCGCGTGAGCTGGAACACCCTCGCCGCGCACAGCGCCGGCATCCTGATGCGCCTCCCCCTCCCTTCCACCTTGGTGTGCCGGTCCTTGGTCGAGGTCCGCTTGGGCGCCGCCTTTCGCACTTGCATATCCCCTCCGGCCCCGCCGGCTCCCGCTCCCGATCCATTAGTCCCGTTGCCACCCGCCGATGACGGCCCCCCTGCTGCCGAGCTGGAGCACGGCTGCTCTTCCTTCTTCTCAAGCAACTGCAAGGGGAAGTTCGGGCGGCGCCCCCCTCCGGCGTCTCCGGCGACGTCCATGGTCAATCAGGCCATGGTATATATACACCAATACAACCAAGTGACCAACTATATGAGATAGGATTTTTTAGGCTGGTAAATAATGGGGTGGTTGTTTGGAAGAGAGGAGCGAATGGATTTGATGTCTCCGGCCTGCCTGCCTCTCCTCTTGTGGGTCTAGCTCGAGAAGGCCGGCTTGGTGCGTTGTGGAGCTGGAGGTGGCGGCCGGTGGTGGCAGAGAGAGAAAGAAAGTCCGAGAAAGAGCTAGCCGGCCATCAGAGAAAGATTGTAGGTTGGAAAGAATCCTTCCTCATATGATATGATATGCCGGTGAGGGCATGCAGAGCTGCAGGATATGGCGAGCTGAGCTTGTGCTTGCTAGCTTCTGTATGTGTGCGTGTGGGAGATCACACACTATTTTATGGTGTTTTGATCAGATCATCCATCCCAACTAGCTGGTCTTAGAGAGAGAAAGGGGGCAGATGACCCTATCTAGCTAACAGGCCAGGCGAGAGGGAGAGAGGAGGAAGATGATGTGTACTTTGTAGGGCATGGACGGGAGAGAGAGAGAGAGAGAGATGGGTGGGTGAGTGAGTGAGTGAGTGAGTGAGTGAGTGAGTGAGTGAGTGATTAAATGGATTCTTGGTGCTGGAGGCTGGAGGCAGAGAAGGAAGGAGGAGCGAGAGAGGAAGCTGGAGAAAGACTAGATACATCAAACATCGAGCATGGCTAGGGCCGGGCCGGGTGGGGCTGTACATGGAACGCGACCGGCCGGTGAGTGAGAGACGAGCAAGGATAAGGCGGAGGCGGAGGAGGAGGAGGAAGGAGAGGGCCGAGCGAGGGGCCGACCGGGAGCGGGGAAATTATTAGCTTCACCTAGCTTGCAGTAGCAGGTAGCAGCTAATCCCATGCACAGTTGTGCATCAGTACTGTGGCTGCAGAGCGTAACGTGATGTGTTCTCCGTTCTCCCACCACGCTTACCAACCATCCACCATTTAATCTCTCACATACCACATACATACCTCACGTCACTCTTTCTGATTAAGCAGTTCGGAGGATTAATTAACTGGTGATGAACAGATTAAGCCCTGATATTACTGTCTGGGTCGGTCGGGGAATTGAGAGGAAATTAAGCAGTGTTATATTTGCTTCCTTTCTGGACTGGCTCTGCTTTGCTTTGCCTTGCTTTGCTTTTGATGAGATGAGATGAGAGCAAGCACTGCACTGCACCCCAGCCGGCCAGGCTCTTTAATTTTCTTTCTGACCCTTTTGCTGTTTGAAATGTGTTTTCTTTTCTTCTTTTTTCCGTTCGTCTTCTGTGTGCTTCTGATCCTCTCTTTATTTTTTTCGTAAAAGGAAAAACCCTTACACTGTGCAGACGCAGAGTCACTTGCCTCAGGCGCTCCACGTGCGCTGCTCTTTATCATTCATTCAATCCCCAAAGACTGCACTGTCCACTGTTGACGCCACTCTCCAGGTCAAAATACACATGAAAAAAATTTCTACCAAAGGGGATTTTTAATTCCCTTTTCTCCCTTGATAATCCCTTTTTTTGTCTTGCATGATATATATACATATACTAATACTTGGTATGTATCTTTTAAGTTCCTAGTTTGGGGTTCTAAATTATGAACCATTATCTTTCATAAAATTCATACAAATATAATTCTTGGGGAAAAAAAGATAATGGGAGAGCAGCAAAGATAGAGGGTACTCCTAATAAAGTAGGGCCAGCTAGACCAGTAATCATTCCATTGCCTTTTGGCCTTTGCTCCCCTCCCCTCCTCTCCTTTGTTTGCATTGCATGCCAGCCTTAATTAGAATCTCCAGTGCCCTAGTTTCTGCTGCCATGGACCAGGTGCACACAAGTATACATCCTATCCTATGAACCCTTACATGGCATGCATGTACTCCATTTGGACTAGGAGTTGGGGCAGAGTGAAATAATTCTGGAGAGAAAACCAACAAAAAACTGTGTATTGCATCTTTATTTTTCCAAAGCTTTTGCCCTGAATTTAACAAGGTAATTCAGTTAAATAAATAATCCTGAGGTTTTGTCAGCGTGCAAGAAATTTTCATATATAGATGATACTTTATCTATATATTTAATGTAACCAAAAACCCTTTTCCACTTTACCTTAGTTGCCATAGCATCAAGATGGGAGAGACAAGGGAAGAAAGAGAAGAGAAGTGGATTACTAGTTAACAGTCAGCTGTTACATACTAGGTTCTTATAAACCTTATGAGATGGTATGTTAAGTTACGCAAATGCATGGTGTCGAGTGAACCATTGTATTAACTATATGTAATATGTCGCAAGTATAAAATCAACCACCGGTTAAACTATTAGTCTCGCTCTTAGTGTGCCAACCTGCAGAGCAGTCAAATCTCAAACTTTTTCCCTCTGACCATTCTTTTGTGTGGGGCCTGCCTAATTCATCTATGGCACCTCAGCTCCTAGCTAGTCAACCGCGCGTGTTTGCCACTAAATATTAATCACAAGATCGATGATGGAATATATGGATTGGAGATATGACATGCATGTCCATTTGTAGATAAGAATCATCGAAAAAATAAGGGTAAATTTGTTTGTGAATATTTATCAACCAGTTCTTCCATAACAAATATAAAGGTTGAACTAAATAACACAGTCCAACGTTTCAGATTTATAAAAAGCACTATGACTCATACTTTACATATTACCAACATTATACAATACATATTAATATTAATTATTTATTATTAGCTTACCTCAACTTTTACACAAAACTCACAACAACTTACATTTTTTTTTTCCAGAAACCAAATAGAGTGATATACTATACAGACCATTAACCAGTTGCTTAACATTGACCATATTCTCTATTTTTTTCAGTTGGCATTGAACCATTTAAAACTACCAAATATTTATGATATATGACCAGCTGGTGATTCTATAATGTAAGCATCAAGACGAGTACGAAGTTATTCTCCAGCCCTTTCGTCTTTGTTTGCACTGATCCCCTGTACATGCAATGCATGCATGTACCTGTTCTTTCGTTGGGTCATTTGGAATATTCTATCTTTTAAGGAGATAGACTCCAGACTTTTTTTACATATTAAAATCATGTATTAGCGTATGTTTGTTTTAATTTCTCATAGCTAAAGATTTTTTGGATTTGGCTAACTGGTGATCTATGTATGTATCACCAATACAACAAAACATGTGCAGTATCAGTATCCAATATGACCTGATACGTCCAGATACATGTATCGGGAAGTATCGGATTAATTTGATTAAAAAATAAATAAATTCCCGATACACGTTTAATACTTCTCGATACTTATATTCTGATACGTTGGCCCAAGCCCATACTAAACCCTAGTTTTCTTTCCTCTTCACGCCACAAGCTAAGTTGGTAGCCTGCATCCACTTTAGCTTGCTAGCTTTGTTGATGCCATAACAACTATCGGCCACTGCCGTTTTTGGCTGCCACTAGCTTTGCTGTCATCATAGCGACCGCTAGCCACCGGTGTTCATCACCATCTTTGTTGCCGTCATAGTTGCCGCTGTAAGGAGGAAGTGGAAGTGAAGAACTCAAATAGTTAGTTAGTTTTCAATTCTTAAGTTTCTTTGATGTATATTATACTTTTATTGTTTAGCAAATTAATATAGTTATATATATACCTGCGTATTGACGTATCTTATTTTTTATTCGATGTATTAGCATATCG